>QANY01001041.1:0-264280 GCA_003255025.1 Datisca glomerata
GGTCCCTGATGATCTTGACACTGGGCACATGGATAGATTTTACTACCTTATTGCAGGCCTTATTGTCATTGACTTTGTTGTTTATGTGTTTTGTGCAAAGTGGTACAAGGGTATCAATTTTAATGAGAGCAGTGATGGAGTAAGTCAGATTGAAAGATTAGAAACTTATTTGTCAAGCAGAGTTTAATTAGCCTTGTAAAATTTAAAAATATAAATCGTTTAACTATTCAATGAAATTTAAATTAGATTTCATTCTCATATGTAAATCTCATTCGTTTTCCTTTCGTTCATAAAATATAGAATTTTCAAGCATTCTCAAATTTGAATGTAAAGAGTTTTCTTGTCAAATGGAAAGGTGAATTTGTTGGTATAAAAAGTCATATCATATGAATATAATATCTCACTATGATTAACCGGACTAATTGTCCTAGTAAATCGACGCATTAAAAAGTTGAAGAGGATGGAAAGTTTGTATTGGGAAATTTTGAATGAAGATTCAACAATACAATGAATAGAAAACTTACATGATTCACATAAAAGAATTTGTATAAAGTTTGAATTAGCAATGCAAATATTTTCTCCTCAACAAGTATAAAAAAAACCCAAGAGCTTATATATGTCATGTTTATTTTTTTTCTATAAAGAAAATGTAAATATATTTCAACCAAATAAATATAACTATACTAGAGGCATATTGCAAATATCCAAAAGATGAGAACAATCCTAACAATGAGCTAGGAGACAAAAAAAATAAAACCTATGACTTGGACATCTCATATAAAAATAGAGTCATCACATAATTCTAATTAGATTTGGAGCTTGATATTCATTTCAAATCTCATTATGCCTTTGATATCGATAATCTTTCTCTAACAGTTTTAACTATACGTTAGTGAATGACTTTGCCATCCCTCAAAAGTCCCTAAAAAATCTACCATTTCTTTCATTTCATATAAAAAGACAATCAGTAAAAATAAGTTTCAAAATAGCAAGCAAATGTCAGTGCATTTTGGGATATGTCCAAAGAACCACAATAGTTTATATCAAAAGAACATAAGGGTCATCAAGTCCCTGAAATGTTATAAATGCATTGGTAACCTAGAATTTACTAGACGCTAGTTGTTTTGTCCTGACCCAAAACAATTTACTTGCAGAGGACGTAACATATTTGGGGATAAAGTTCCTCAGCTCCAAAAGTGCATGAGGGTTCCACAAGTGCATGAGAGTTTCTAGGAGGCCATTTCCAAGAAATATATTTTATAGCAATATTGACCTTTGTTTCCATTGACCATCTTGTAAGACTAATCAAGAATCAACAAAATTTTGTAGCAGGATACCAAATGAATGCCAATGATCAGCGAGGTGGTTTGTAGCATAATCATCCTAATTTTAATATGGCATCTACTTGTCATTAGATTCCTCAACTGGAGCACCTTCCTGCAAGTCCATGAAGGATTAGACTGAAGTTTCATAATATATATAAGAATGGTCATTAAGAATGACCATGCAATCCAAATCGTGCCACTAGTGAGACAAACAAGAAATTAAGCATGTTTAATACAATTGCTAAGTTCCATATTCAGAGATTCTTTACCAAGATCTCTATATTTTCAACAAGTTTACATACATCCTATCATGCAACTTTGGCACCACTACTTATCAGATTAAGTCCACCGAACGTTCTTGACTACAACAAAGTGAAAAGGCCAAAGAAAAATTATGAATGGAAATCGACAAAAGCCTACCAACAAAAGGAAATAACCTACTTTCCTATCTCTTGATTCTTCTAGTAATTATGTCCCTCAATGTATCACAGGCTACCTCAGACAGTTTATATGGTAATAGGGGTACCCGAGTATTTGAAAGGATGAGTAAGCATTGGAAACTTATAGCAGCCAATTTGAGCTTGAATATTTAGCTTTAACACCTAAATAGAATAACTAACTCTTGTCGGGTTAGGTTTTAAGCCTGACAAGATATGAAATTGGTGACCCTAAAACTCTATGAGACAGTTTGATGATAGCAAAGTATTGAAAGACTACTAATAAATTTAATCAAGTATGCTGTAAAACACCACATCTAGAGTTAGTCAAATTCATGAATAATGGAAATCATTAAAATATTTTATGTGTACAATGTAATTTTTTATTTTCTGGTAGCACACATAAGATTATTTATTTATTGAGCTCGAAATACTTTTAGGAATATCATTCCATATACTCTATCCCTATCTAGTAAAAAGACTATACTTGTCCAAATGTTAAAAATCGAAGAACTATATTTGTATTTCTCTGTCTAATCTATCAAATAGAAGTTTTCAAAGACTAAAAAGAAAGACTAGTAAAGAAAGAAGCTAATTAGGCAAACATTTTTGACATGTTGCCTCTCACACTTTTCACATATTGTCTCTCACATTTTTCACAAGTTGCCTCTCACACTTTTCACATATTGCCCCTCACATTTTTCTCATTTCACCTTCAACTTGTACTTTATCAAGCCTATAAACACAAAGACCTTTGTTCATTTTGATGGACACCAAAAGCTTAAATTCTTTCTCTTCTTCATACATTCTTACTCTCTAAGTCCCTAGAAAAAATTAGGGAGTTGAATGTTTAGCTATTAATCTTCTACTATCAAATAAAAATTAATTATATGAAATTAAACATGGTTTCGATTCACATTTTAATTTAAATTAATTGAAATTGTCTTTATTCTTAAATACATTTGATAATCTATGTAATGTAGATTTGTATATACATTAAATTCATAATTAATCGTTTGACCGAGCTAGAACGGCTTAAACATATTGTCCCTGGTGCAAAGGAAAGCTCATTAAGTATATTTTGGCAAATCCCGCAGTATGTACTTGTGGTGCTTCTGAGGTGTTTATATATGTGGGCCAATTGGAGTTTTTCAATGGACAAGCACCAGATGGGATAAAAAGATTTGGGAGTTCACTTTGTATGGCATCAATTTCATTGGGAAATTTTGTTAGCAGCTTATTGGTTAATGTAGTGATGGGGATTATTAAAACTAGGGATAAGCCGGGTTGGATCCCTGCTGATCTTGACACTGGGAATATGGATAGGTTTTACTTCCTTATTGGAGGCTTTACTGTCATTGACTTTCTTGTTTATGTGTTTTGTGCAAAGTGGTACAAGGGCATAAATATTGTTGAGAGCAGTCATGGAGAAACTCATATTGAAAGATCAGAGATTAGTTTGTCAAGCAGAGCTTAATTAGCATGTTGTAACCGAAAAATATTATTGTTTAACTATTCAATAAAGTTCAAATTAGATTTCATTCTCATATGTAAATCTCATTCACTTTTATTTTTTAATAAACTAGAGAACTTCTAAACATTCTTAGATTTGGATTTTTTAAAAGTTATTTTTGTTAAATGGAAAGGTGAAATTTTTAAGAATTAAATCCCTTATCCCATAGATATAATGTCTCATTATGATTAACTGAGCTAATTGCCTTTGTAGATTGACGCGTTGAAGAGTTGTATAGCATCAATGTGCTTATGACATGATAATACATGTGGTATGAGACTCATACACCTTGTGACATATTCTTCTTCATAAATATCCATTTACCACATCTAAAATGAGAGCATATACGACAACTACTCATCCGTGGTGCTATATAATATTTTTTTTAAATCTTGAAGCATAGGAAAAATAAATATAATAAGTATTAAAGTGATCAAAGTTTCTACACTTATTCAATGATTTTGAGTAAAAATTATAAAATTTATTTTTGGGAAAAATAATGGGAAAAAAACGTTTAGTTATTTTTTTTAAGTTTCGTTAATCCAAAGCGTTTTCTTCTCCCCAGCACTTTCTCACAACTAAGAAAATTACTCATTCTTATCTTGACCACTTACTTTTAACACCCCCATAAACTATTCATCTTAGCTATGTAACCCTGTATATTTAGTAAAAACTTACTAAAACAACTCTCTCTAAAAACTTTATCAGCAACCAAAGAGGAGAAAGACTTAAATGATTTTATGTGAATGAAGAACAAATAGCTCACACATTGTTCTATTGATGCTGGTGACAAGTATGAGGTGGTTTGATCAAGTTCTGCGATTCAAGGGAGTACCAAGATTCTCCACAGCAATGATTTTAGGTAAGTTAATTTATTATATTTTCTTTTATGACTTGCAAAGTAGTTTCAGAAATTTAGTAAGTTTTTTGTCAATTACACAAACTTCTTGTTTGACTTAATTATATAAATGTCCCCTCTAGTTTTAACTTTCGAACCTCTCACATGAAAACTCCTAAAAGTTTTATTTTATCTACAAATAAGTGCATATATATTTTTTTAAATATACTCTCACAACTTACACTTTTTATGAGAAATTCATACCGATAACATGCTATAATTTTTATAAATAAGCGCTTGACAATTTCTTACGTACAAACTGTTAGGGTATTTTAGGAAAAAATTATATGGGCTTATTTGTAGATACAATAAAACTATAGGGATGTTTATGTAAGTGGGTTTGAAATTAAAAGTGGTGTTCGTTTATAATTTAAAATTAAAAGGGTTGTATCCTTGTAATTACAGGGGAGATTGATTCCGTTTATCCTAATTTTTTCTTCTGAATAGAAATTACTTTTATTATCTACTTGAAGGATGTAAAGTGTATTCTACCCTAATTTTCATACTTATAGACCTTGATTTAATTGTATGAAACTAAGTGAAAGTAATTTTTTTTTAGTTCAACTGATTGATATGTATATATATAGAAGTTAATTCAAGGCCTAGAAACATTGGCATTCACTGGTGTTGGAGTAAATTTAGTATTGTTCTTAACAAGACTTCGTGATCAAGACAATGCTATTGCTACTAATAGTGTAAGCCAGTGGACTGTTTATCTTTGCTCATTGATTCATAATGTGGAAGATACTTAACTTGTACCAGATGGAGTAACTTTTGGTATCTTAAAAATATCTTTTGATATATATAATTTTAAATCAAAGTATTATTGGTAGTTCGAGAAATTTGATATCCCAAAAATCTCAAAGTCCGTCATTGGACTTTTTAGCGAAAACAAAATAATGATTAACAAAATCTAAATCTAATTATTATGGTTTTAATTTACGAACCCTAATTCTGATTATAAAGAAATGAAACAATAATCACATTACAATCATTTTGATATGACAATAATACATAAATAGATAAGAAGATATAACAAGTATAAAGAAAAAGAAAGAATACTTTGATGCATCTTCTTCTTTTTCTAATTTAAGTAAGATCAGACCAGGTCAAACCGGTTTAGTAAGATCAGACCAGACCAAATCGGCTCGGTCAGACCAGGCCGATTCAACCCGACCAGACTGAACCGACCCAAAAAATAGCAGAACCGAACCAGTTCAGGCCACCCGAACCTTGTTGAACCGTTTTAAACTGCTTGATAATTTACACCCGGTGTGGTTTTCACCTGTTCCCATCCTCGCTTAGTTAAATAAATAATTGTAGATGAAATATGAATTTGTTGTGATCTCAGATCCTTAGATTTTAGGTCATTAGTTGCTGAATTTAATTCGTAGAGAATCCATGTAAGTGGATTTACATAATAATTCAGTTTATATGTTATAAGTGTATAATATATAATGTGAAACTATTTTATTATTTCTTTATGTTCAATCTTATAATCAAGTGTTTTATTTATTTTTCATATCACGATGAAATTATTTACCATGCTATGTATGAATATATTTTTAGTTATACATGCAATAGTTATATCATTTTTGTTCATGAACAAGTTATATGTTTAAGTATGTATATATAATAATGTGAATTATGAATATTAATTCAAATAAAGTGATAAGTAAACAAGAAATAGAATTAGTCATGTCCCTTGGTTATCAAGTAACTAGATTGTTCACGTCATGTTATCAAGTTATACGGTTGGCTGTCACCATGTTCATGTTAGCGTCCTTAAAGTTCAGATAACTTTAAGTGACATCAAGTTTCAGGACACCCAATCTGTCATGTTCACGTTCATGTTACAAGTTCAAGTTCAATTTGTGAATCAATTCTGATTAGGTTATTAATCGAGGGATATGTCTAGTCGAATTATGATTAAGCAGGTACAAGAATCAACACGTACAAGTAAAAGTTCAAGTTATATGTTAACCATGAAATTAGTGTGTTATTACAAGTATTTTATGTGACCAGTGAACGTGTGAAATAAATTTGCATGAGTTATATGTTTTCATTTATGTCATGTGAAACTTATTAGTATGTGAAGTTACTTACTGCGTATGTTTAATACTCACCCCCCATAGATGATTGTGCTGCAAGTGATGGTGAGCAACATGAGTGAGGGACTGCCATAGCAAGCATGATTATGATTTTTAAATTAAATTATAACTTTATGACTTCAGTTTGACTGCAGTTATTTCAGAAGTTTATGAATTTTCATGTTTAACTTTCATGTCTTATGGATTTTCGTGCTTCACTTTATTACAGTTTAATGAATCATTTATTTCAGTTTAATGAGTTAATATTATATTAAAATAATTTTATGCTTCCGCTATTTAACATTAAAATTAGGGTTTTCAATTTGGGGATTTTCTCAAATTAGGATTTTAATTGAATTGAGAATTTTTGAATTGTGAAATTTCAAGCATGTCTAACCCTCGGGAATCGGGATGATATTGTTTGGTATCAGAGCCATGGTTTTAGATTCTGTAGACTTTTCTAAGTGAAAGATATGGCATGTCCCTCACTCTGCTCCTCCCTCATCTTACAAGTCAGGTACGCATGTTATATGTGTTTTGATTATTGATCGAGTATGATGTGTTTTGTTTCATTTTGGCATGTTTGAATTACGTTTATGTTATATTAGCACGATACATTGGTAAGTCTTAGGTTTATGGGTAACAGTGCGATGGCGCCCCTTACAAGGAACAACAACAATCATGCACCAGTTGATCCTACCGCTAATCCTCCAGTTGCTATGATGGATATGTTTCAAGAATTTTTGGAGTTGTTAAGGCAGACAGCTACGCCTCGCCAAGCTCTACAATAGCAACTGCAACAGACGAGGGAGGTTAAAATGTAGTAGTTGATCCAAACATTTGGGAAGATGAAACCACCTGAATTTGAAGGTCACTCGTCCGACCCACTGCTAGCTGAAGAATGGATTGTAAGACTGGAGCAGATCTTCTAGTTTATGCCATGTTCTGAGATTCAACAGGTTGTTTGTGCAACATTTATGCTGACGCAGGAGGCTAAAAATGGTGGGAGCTTATACGGAAAGCTCATGCATCGATCGTAATCAAGTGACTTGGGATCGTTTCAAGGAACTCTTCTTTGAGAAATATTTTCTAATCACAGTCAGGACAAAGAAGGAGGCTGATTTCCTCAGACTTATGCAAGGAGCTATGAGTGTAGTTTAATACGAACGAAAGTTTGAAGAATTATCTCAATACGCCACGCACTATGTGGATAGTAAGATGAAGAAGGCATAAACTATTTAAAGAGGACTCCGTCTAGAGATTAAGGGATTAGTGTCGCTCCATAAGCATACCACCTACGCAGCGGTGGTTGAGGCAGCTTTGTTGATGGAACAGATTCTTCCTCCACGTGCACCACCACGGTCAGAGTAATCATATCATGGAAGAGGAAATCGCAGGCTTCTCATCAGGGTCCACACAATTCAAAATGGCAGATGATCAAATCAAATCCCTTATGTGCTACATGTAACATGCACCATGACGGTCAATGCTTTAAGGCGAACAATGCTTGCTTTAAGTGTGGGAAGATTGGGCATTACCTCAGGCAGTGCCTTATGTTTGCTCAAGGACAACCTAGTAATCCTGCAGGTGGTAGAGCGAAAGGGAAAGTTTTCACATTAACTCACCAGGAAGCTGAGCAGTCAGATACAGTTCCGGTAGGTACATTACTTGTACTAGGACATTCAGCTTTTACATTAATTGATTCCAGATCCATGCATTCTTTTATATCTTCTTCATTTGTGACTCATGCATCTGTCTGTTATGCCATTGGGTTTTGAGTTATATGTTTCTACACCTTCCAGAGCTTTTCTCCTGGCTAATAAGGCGATAGAGAGTTGTTCGATGATGATATCATATCATGTTACGAATGCTAAGCTTATAGTCCTAGGGATGCATGATTTTGACGTAATTCTAGGAATGGACTGGTTGGTTGCTACTATGCCAACATAGACTGTTATCAAAAGGAAGTTTAATTCCTATCTCCAGGCAGACCTAGCTTCAAGTTTAGGGGATCTCAGCAACGGCCTATACCTGCTTTACGGGCACAACGCCTACTTGATCGTGGTAACTGGGGTTACTTAGCTTCTGTTATGGATACAACTAAGAACAATGTGGATATTGGATCAGTTCCAATAGTTTCTGAATTTTTGGATGTCTTTCCCGATGATTTGCCAGGACTTCCTCCTTTTTAGCAGACATATTTTCATATTGAGTTGGTACCAGGCACTGCCCCTATATCCTAAGCTCCGTATCGTATGGCTCCTGCAGAGTTGAAGGAACTTAAGGACCAACTTCAAGAATTACTGGATAAGGGTTTCATTAGACCCAGTGTTTCAACTTAGGGTGCTCCAGTATTATTTGTTAAAAAGAAAGATGGATCAATGAGGCTATGCATTGATTACCAGGAATTGAATAGAGTCACTTCAAGAATAGGTATCCGTTACCACGTATTGAGGATTTATTTGATCAACTTCAAGGAGCATCCGTATTCTCTAAGATTGATTTAAGATCAGGATACCATGAGCCTAAGATTCGAGATGAGGATATTCCTAAGACAGCGTTTCGCACTCGTTACGGCCATTATGAGTTTATAGTGATTTCGTTTGGATTAACTAATGCTCCGGAAGCCTTTATGGATTTGATGAACAGGGTGTTCAAAGAGTACTTGGATTCTTTTGTGATTGTCTTCATTGATGATATTCTTGTGTACTCTAGATCAGAGGCTGAGCATATGTATCACCTCAAGATTGTTTTGTAAGAGTTAAGGAAGCACCAGTTATATGTTAAATTCTAGAAGTGTGAGTTTTGGCTTCAGCAAGTATCATTCCTTGGTCAGGTTGTATCATAAGATGGAATCTCAGTTGATCCGTCTAAGATTCAAGCAGTGGTCAACTGGCCTCCACCGGTAAATGTTGGGGAAGTTCGTAGTTTTCTGGGTGTAGCATGATATTATAGGAGGTTCGTTGAGGATTTTGCAAAGATTGTTGTTCCACTTACTCCGTTGACCAAGAAGAGTGCCACCTTTACTTGGACGGCTGAGTGTGAGAAATGTTTTCAGAGACTTAAACAAAAATTAGTGACAGCACCAGTGTTGACCATTCCAGATGGTAAGAGTGACTTTGTGATTTACAGCGATGCTTCCAAGAGAGGATTGGGTTGTGTTTTGATGCAATAGGGAAAGGTCATAGCATATGCCTCTCGTCAACTAGATTTGGAGACATTACTTGTATGGCTGTAGGAGTCAGATTTACACAAATCATAAGAGTCTTAAGTACTTTTTCACTCAGAAAGAGCTTAACATGAGGCAACGCCGTTGGTTGGAATTGGTGAAGTATTATGACTGTGAGATCATTTATCACCCAGGAAAGGTAAACGTAGTGGCTAATGCCTTAAGTCAAAAATCAGCCTATTCAGCAGCTCTTGTTACGTCTCAAGAGCATCTCTTAGAGGATTTTGAACGTACCGAGATTTTGGTTTTGCTAAAAGATACTACAGCGCAGTTAGCTTAGCACACAGTTAGAGGATTTTGTTCATTTTTATGTATGAATATATTTTGAGTTATACATGTAATAGTTATATCATTTTTGTTCATGAACAAGTTATATGTTTACTTATGTATATGTGATAATGTGAATTATGATTATTAATTCAAGTAAAATCATAAGTGAACAAGAAATAGACTTAGTCATATCCCTTGGTTATCAAGTAACCAGATTGTTCACGTCATGTTATCAAGTTATACGGTTGGGTGTCACCATATTCATGTTAGCGTCTCTCTAAATACATTCTATAATATCTAAGAGTGCAATTCTATATTTATACTAGAGTAATAATGAAATTAATAAATAAGATTATTTAATTAAATAGTTTAATTAATAATCTGATTTATTAGAACTTAAGATTATAGGTTCGTGGTCTCCAAGTCCTCTCTGTACTATGCAGTTTAGGGTGTGAATATTTTAGGACATGAGAATAGGACTGACTTACAAAAGGAATTTTTATTCAATGACAAGTACGTAGTTATGAGATAATTATGTGTGATTAATTAATTAATTAAATTATTTATATATAAATTTGAGAAATCACACAGACACACATAATTATTTCCATTAATTTTTTAATTATCGATAAGTGAGAAAAAATATCTAATTTATGAATATTCATGTTTAACTTTCATGTCTTATGAATTTTCGTGCTTCACTTTATTACAGTTTAGTGAATCATTTATTTTAGTTTAATGAATTAATATTCTATTAAAATAAGTTTATACTTCCGCTATATAACGTTAAAATTAGGGTAAAATTAGGGTTTTCAATTTGGGGATTTTCTCAAATTATGGCTTTAATTGAGTTGAGAATTTTTAAATTGTGAAATTTCAAGCATGTTTTACCCTCAGGAATCGGGGTGTTACAAATTTGGTCGGTAAAAGGTCTACTTTTGTCGACTAAATTGTATCTTCATCGTAATAGGTCAGCTTCCTAAATGACGCCGTTTCGTGGAAACTAATAAAACACTCTTCTCTTTCCCTCAACTCCCAGGCGCGCAGAGTCATTTCCCCATCCCACCCCCATGACAGATCAGTCCATTGTCGCTCACTGTCTTGGTCATTTCTCTTCTTCTCCGTCGACGGCCAACAAGGTTTAGGTAAGCAAACCTCTTCCGTTGTTGGTCACCGGGTTCTTTTTTTCCTTTCTCTTGCTGATTGTCAATGAGTAAAATCTAGAGTTTTGTTCTTACAGTGGGTTTTGAGAAATTGACTCTTGTGGTGCTGTTTTTTTGTTCCAGAAGTGCTTAATCTACATGTATGTATACTAACTTCATCCTATTTTCATTTGAGATTGCCAATTGTATTGAGTAATCTATACTTTTATCTTACCGTAGTGTAGTTCTTTACTTTTATCATCCTAATTTATTTAAAAATAAAACAGGAGGAATTAACCAATTAACTAATTAAAAAAATAAAACACGAATGTTAAGGATGCTAAAGCAAATTAATTAATTATCTACAAACCTTGCTAATGATCTGAGTATTTCGAAAATAGATGTTAGAGAGCATGGTTGAATCTCTTGGTAATTTGAAGCAGATGGATAGAGAAGAAACAAATCCAAAACTTATTTGTTGTTAAAAGAAGGAATTTTTTTTTTAGCAAACAAAATTTAGAACTCAAATTTTGCTAGTGTCCTAGCTGAAAATTAAGAGTTTTAGTTGAGTTTTTCTTGCAATAAAAGGATGGGTTTTGTTTAAAAATGAAGTAGTTTTATTTTGGCCTCTCTTTTTAATTTTAGAAAATTAAAACAATGTCATTTTGATACTCATTAAAGATTTTGTTATATTATATAGACAGAATGTTAATTTTAAATACAAAATGTAACGTCAAGATTATAAATGATGAAAATTATAATCTAAAATTATAAATAACAATAACTATATAGTTCGAGAGCGTAATTTATAATGGAGGTAAAATAATGTAATAAATTTTCTTGTAAAGGGATGAGGACAAGTTTGAATATCATCCACCGAAAATTAGATTAGGACAAACACCACACGTTTGGATTGACATCTTTGTTGACCACGTCGTTCCTCCGGTTGGTCATCAAGACTTGGCTTCCCATCATGTCAAGAGATAAATTTGTTCCATAGAGACAATGTGTTCAAAAAGTAACGGTCCAAATTAACTTAAAAAGGATATTACAAACACTACAGGTCTTTTACCGTAAAAAAAACTATGTTTTTTTGTGATTTCCAATCTCTCTCTCACAAGTAATTGTGGTAGTCTAATATGGATGAGCTTATTCTTTTAATATCTCTTTCTGACCAAATTTATCAAAATTTAAGGCATGGAGGCGGCTTGAAGTTCTTGAAGTCCCCAGGCAAATTTTAGATTTGAGCAATATGTATTACTAAATAAAAATAAATAAATTTAAAACTACGGATAATGAAGTGTTTTTTGTTTATTAGTTACTGAAATTGTATTAAAAGAGAATTTTTAGTTTAAGTATAGAGGTTTGTTAAACTAATTATGTTATTAAGTACAATTTAGAAAAATATGACTTTCAACTAAGCTAATTAGAAGAATATAGAACCTTAAAATAAGAGATTTTGAAAATTATGGGGCCATATATTTAGGAGGGGTCCTAGGCAATTGCCTAGAGTTGAGTCGGACTTGCATGAAATAAAATGGCAATGTCATGTTTATCATCGGACTCATGTTATTATTACCAAACAAATTAAGTTAACTCTCATATAACAAAAAAAACTTAACATTATACTCTACTGTTATGAATTGGATGGATTGACCCCATCTTGTCTCTTGACAGTGAAGATTGGACCTACTTAGGTTGCTTCCGTAAGATTTGATTTTAGGAAAGATTAGAACGCTTGAACTTTAGTCATTAAGGGTAATCTTTACCAATACATGTGCTTGTGATTATGACATTAAGGGAAAAAGTTATAAATTTGGTGCTTGTGATGATGACAACATAAGAGAAGTGACGAGATAAGAGATATTCATGTTCTAATCCCTATGATTCACCACCCAATATAATTCTTAATTTCATGTTTATCCTTACTAATTAGTATGATATTTATGTTAAGTAACATTATAAGTCAATACCCAAAGTTGTAATTAACATTGTGAAAAAAAGAAAAAATAAACAAAACTCTATAAGCCGAATACATTTGATTTCCTTTTTTTAGTCATCTAGAGTTCAAATATTGAACTATATATTTCCATTCATCTTCCAAATATTAGTTAGCTAAATTAACATCTATTCATATGACTTTAAATTGAAAATATTTTAATTGCTTGGAATTACTATGTTGAAGGTTTTATTTGTTTAGAGATCTTTTGTTGAGAGTTTCTCTAAATAGTTATTTCATTTACAGAGTGACAAAATGGACAAAAGTTGGATAAAAAATCATAATAGATTGTCCAATGAGTATATTGATGGTATTTCACAGTTTATGAGCGTGGCCAGTAATTATCTCAATGTAGAGGGGAAAACTCATTGTCCATGTAAAAAATGTCTTAATTCAAAACAATTATCTTTAATAGAAGTTAAAATGCATTTTTTCCAATATGGAATGGAATTGACATTAGAGGAGAGAAGAAAGTTTTATGGTTTCTTAAAGTCAGTCAAGTTTCTAGATGGTTTCACAGCAAACATATCACGATTGTCGCAACGTGCACGCGACGATTAAAAAAATCATTTTTTGCATGAAAAAAAATTGGAGTCGCCACCAATCATTTTAGGGTGTGATTGGTCACCCAATTTTAAGATGAAAATTTTGGTCTATGAAAACTCAAAGTTGGTTCGGGAGTCATTTGTGTGTGGGAAGATATTAGCATCCCACAACACCCATTATAAAATGGTTACCAAATTTAATCTCATGCTATCCAATTTTTATTTTAAAGCAAATGTTAAATAAATTCATTTTTGAATGTCCCATTTGGTGCATTTTGTATCATAAAAATGAACAAAATAAATTATCTTTAATGGGTGGTTCAAAGACTATTGAGAAATTATTTTTTGTATTCTTGTATCCTTTTAAATCAAAGCATTTTTAGAGTTATTCTCAGTATCCCAAGAATAACTCCTCACCACAGTATTTCGAGAAGTTTGGTGTCCTGAAAATCTCAAAATCCATCATCGGCTTTTGTTTAGTGAAAATTAAATAATGGAAGTAACAAAATTTAAATCTAATTGTCAAAAATTATAATCCACACATACATGAACATTAACTCTAATGATAAGAAAATAATGCAAGAATCACATTATAAGCATGACGATATAAAAATACTAAATAAATAAATAATGTAAAGAAAATAAATGTTAATAATTACAACAAAAGGGAAGTAAAATAATAGAGATAAAGTTATAGGATGTCAAATTATAGAAAACATAAAATATTGAGATTATATAAAACATGCATAAAAAAATAATACATGCAAGCATAAAGTAAAAAATAACACTATGTAATAAATGAAAGAAAAAGAAAGAAAAAGAAATTTAAACAAAAAAAAAATTAAGGACAACCACGGTAGTACCGTGGCTTTTCTAGCTGCAACAGAGGAAGACTTTCCTCTGTTGCAATGTTTTGCAATAGAGGAAAGCTTCCTCTCTTGCAAATGTTGCAACAAAGGAGATTTTCCTTGCAAGAGAGGAAAATATCCGCTAATTTTTACTTTTTTTAAAATATAATATATTATTATAAAACAATAATTGTAATAATAATAATAATAATAAATAAATAAATGATAAAAAATTGAAAGAAAAATGATGAAAAACAATAGATTTTTTTACATAAATATGTCCATTTTTTTTATTTTTTGACTACTTAGTCTTCTAATTATCATTTTTCCTTCCTTCCCTTACTAGTCAATGCTAATCAAATAACAAAGGGGATGATCATGGATGATAATTAGTTCAAACAAGTGTCACAAAAATGATGAACATAAATTTTTTAAAACGAAAAAACTTGTAGGAAAATTGAAAATTTTAAAAAACTTATATGTTTGCATAATCTTGTAGTGAGGTTTTACTCTCTATTTTATGCATTGTTATGTGTGAGAAATTATCCTAAGGGATCTTTGCATCAAGTGTACACTTTCAACCCATTAAAGGGTTGATTCACATTGAGTTAATATTTCCACCCCTCACAAACTTTATCCTCATCCTCATTAATTGAGTTGATGACAAAGACATCTCATTATCCAACTTGTAAAGAAATCATCAATGCATGAAATTAAAAGGGTTAAGATTTAAAGTAGGAGAAATGATAAAGAATGAACAATCAACTTATGTATGGAAAAAGATACAAAAGATATCAACTACATGAATATGAAGAAGAGAGATGAACAAGATATATTATGAGCAAATGTACAAGACATTTAAGCTACCTTAAGAAAAAGAATGGAAGAAGATAAAAATAATAGAAGTGTAGAATCTCTTACTCTCTCTAAAATCACCTCTCTTTCTCACTCCAATCTCTCTCATTCTCACTCTAAAAAAATGACTACCTTTTCTCCATTCTAAAGAGACACCCTTCATGTGATGACCTCATCCCTATTTATAAGCAAAATTAGGGTTTGCATTTTTTACTTTTAGTCTTTTTTTTTCACTTTTTACTTTTTAGTCCTTGGACTACTTTTCTTATTTTAGTATTGGACTAGTTTTCAAATGATACATATAGTCTTGGACTATTATATGAGCCAAAATACAAAGTATGTATATTTAATGTATTAGACCGGACAAAATACGGTATCTACAGCTGCCCCCATTTGAGCATGCTTTTGAAAGCCAAAATACAAAGTATGTATATTTAATGTATTAGACCGGACAAAATACGGTATCTATAGATGCCCCCATTTGAGCATGCTTCTGATCTCAGAAGGTGTACAAAGGTTTAGATAAGTATTTTGATCAGTACAAGAAAATAATATATGAAATAGGGAATAGAAACCTCGACTAAATAAGGCTCTATGAGATGGAATGAGAGCGAAATGGACCTGGATAGACACAGGCTTCGACCTCGCTCAATGCGAGTTCGATTTAACAGAGATATTTGAAAAGAAATGGACCTGGATGGATGCAGGCTTCGACCTTGACTCAGTACGGGTTCGATTTAACCGTAGATATTGAAATGGATCAGGCGCTGACACCGGACTTCGACCGCGACCAAGTCAGGTTCGATTTAACCGAAGATATTTGAAAGGAAAACGGACCTGGATAGACACAGGCTTCGACCTCGACTCAATTCGGGTTCGATTTAACCACATTAATTGAAAATGAAATGGACCTGGCGCTGGCACCGGGCTTCGACCTCGACTCAATTCGGGTTCGATTTAACCATATTAAATGAAATGGACCAGGCGCTAACACCAAAATTCGACCGTGACTAAGTCGGGTTCGATTTAACCGAATATATTTGAAAGGAAAACGGACCTGGATAAACACAGGCTTTGACCTCGACTCAATGCGGGTTCGATTTAACCATATTTTCACCGGGCTTCGACCTCGAGTCGATGCAGGTCCGATTTAACCATATTAATTGAAATGGACTTAGCGCTGATATTGGGCTTCGACCTCGAGTCAATGCGGGTTCGATTTAACCATATTAATTGAAATGGACCAAGCGCTGACATCGGGCTTCAACCACGACAAAGTCGGGTTTGATTTAACCGAGATATTTGAAAGAAAACGAAACTGGATAGACGCAGGCTTTGACCTTCTACTCGATTCAGGTTCGATTTAACTAAATATGTTAAAATGATATTTGATATGATATTTACAAGTTTCATATGGTGCAAGAACTAGACTAATGCATGCTCTAAATGTTGGAAAGTCATGTATGGATTTCGAAGGAATATCTTTAAATGATTCATGCACTTGAACTGCATCAAAACATATTAATATGATGCATGTTTATACCTTGTAATTATTGAATATAAATGAATAGTAGTGATTTTTAGTGCATGCGTGCTATGCATGATTGAAAACATTTGTGAGAAATTATTTGATGATTTTTTTTGAAAGTTGACTAATGTCGCCATATCCTTCACCCTTTAAATCAATCACTTGGCCTAAGGTCATGGACTCGCAATGAAGTATCGAGCATACTTTCAAGAAAATGATGCATCCTTATTCATTGGTTTGTAACTCAGTATTCAGCTTCACGTCGATGATGAAGAACACTTGGATAATTTCTCCCCATTTTGCTTCTTTTCTGTACTTTAATTGCAATTCTCCAATCATGCTTTAGCCTTCGTTATGTGCATACCAACTTTTTCGTGATGACTTTCTGATTCCCCCTCGTACTCAGACCGCCTTTTTTAGTTCTTATTCATTTCTTTTTTTCTTTTTTTTTTAATTTGCTTTCACCTAACCATGTTTATGCTTCTGAGTTATTTCAAGAGTAATTAATGATATCTTAGAATTGAGAGGAATAAGAAATAATGGAAATAAGGATAAGATGAAGTATATGTATTTGTCAACTGAGAAAGAAAAAAAAGGCTCTTCATTGATGATGAATAATGTTTACAAACGATGATTTGGAAAAAGAAAAAAAATGGAGAAAGGATTTCTCCAGTATTCGAGACAACTTTTTTTTAACATTTTTTTGCCTAACTTCATTTTTCCCATACTTAGAGCGGTCAAACGACGTACTTCTTGACTGTATCAGAATTAACTATGTGCGGTAAATCATCTGCATCCATGTTTGTTAGCATGAGAGCTCCTCCCAAGAAAGCCTTCTTGATAATGAAAGGTCCTTCATAATTTGGGGTCCACTTCCCCCGGTGATCCTTTTTATATGGGAGTATCTTTTTTAACACCAAGTCTCATTCTCGGAAACATCGGGGACGCAATTTTTTGTCATATGCGTGCATCATTTTTCTTTGATATAGTTGCCTCTACATAATGCAGTCAATCTTTTTTCCTCAATGAAATTGAATTGCTCATATCGTGTTTGTACCCATTCTGCTTCTTCTAATTTCGCCTCCATTAAGACTCTGAGGAATGGAATTTTCACCTTAATTGGAAGGATCGCTTCCATGCCATATACCAAAGAGAATGGCGTTGCCTCAGTCGATGTTTGGACTGATGTGCGGTACCCATGCAGTGCAAACGGGAGCATCTCATGCCAACCCTTATAAACCTCTGTCATCTTCTCTATGATCCTTTTTATGTTCTTATTGGCTGCTTCCACTTCTCCGTTCATTTTCGGACGATAAGGAGATGAATTATGATGCTTAATTTTGAATTGCTCACATAATTCTTTCATCATATTATTATTTAAATTCATCCCATTATCTGTGGTGATCCTTCCAGGTAGACCATATCGAAAAATTACCTCCTTTTTAATAAACTTATCAACCGCACTTCTGGTTACACTCAAATAAGAACTTTCCTCCACCCATTTGGTAAAGTAATCTATAGAGACCAAAATGAAACGATGCCCGTTAGAGGCTTTGGGTGTGATGGGACCAATGACGTCTATGCCCCACATAGAGAACGGCCAAGGCGCGACCATTACATGTAAAGGGGATGTGGGTACGTCAATTTTATCCACATAAATTTGATATTTATGACATTTCTTGGCGTACTTGATGCAGTCAGATTCTAGAGTTATCCAATAATATCCTGCTCTCAATATTTGTTTGGCCATCATATGTCCATTAGCATGAACTCCACAAATTCCTTCGTGAACTTCCTCTATGATTTGATTCGCTTCCCTTGCATCAACACATCTTAAGAGCACCATATCATGGTTTCTTTTGTAGAGTATTTCACCATTCATGAAGAAACCCATGGACAATCTTTTAATTGTGAGTTTATCATTCTCAGAAGCTTTGGATGAATATTCTCCATTCTTTATATACTGCTTGATGTTGTAATACCACAGTCTTGTGTCTGGCTCTTCTTCAATACTCATACAATGAGCAGAAAAATCTCGCTTCTCAATTTTTATGGGTTGCACTTCTTCCTTAAAGTTTACGGTGAACATGGATGCTAGAGTTGCCGATGCACCTGCAATTTGATTATTCTCTCTGGGTATATGACCAAGAGATCACTTCAAAAGTTCAGCTTAGCTTAATTACATGTTTGTTGTAAGGTACCAGCTTGGAGTCTCTAGCTTCCCATTCCCCGTTTAGTTGTCGTATCACTAATAACGAATCTCCGTACACTCGGAGCTTCCTTATCTTCATATCATAAGCTGCTTGAATTTCCATGGAACATGCCTCATATTCTGCCACATTGTTTGTGCAGTCAAAGCATAGTTTTTCCGTGAATGGGAACAACTTTCCCTCGGGAGATATGAGGATTGCCCTAATTCCATGTCCTACATCATTAGACGCGCTGTCAAATAACATTGTCCACAATTCTGGATCCATAGATTCTCCTTCATTTTTTAATATGACTGATATGTTCTCATAAGAAAAATCAAACTTCATAGGCTCATAATCTTTCACTGGTTGATCTGCAAGATAATCAGCAAGTACACTTCCTTTTATTGATTTTCTCGTGACATAAACAATATCATATTCCATGAGCAACATTTTCCATTTAGCAATTTTACCAGAAAGTGATGGCTTTTCAAAGATATATTTGATTGGATCCATCTTTGAAATTAACCAAGTGGTGTGGTATAACATTTACTGTCTAAGTCGATAAGCAACTTAGGCAAATGCACAACACTTTTTCTCCAACATTGAATAATTAGCCTCATAATTTGTGAACATTTTGCTTAAATAGTATATTGCTTGTTCTTTCCATCCAGAGGCGTCATGTTGACCAAGTACGCAACCCATGGATTTTCCTGTCACTATAAGATACAAAATGAGTGGACGCCCTGGAGTTGGAGGAACAGTATAGGCGAATTTTACAAGTATTGCTTCATCTTCTCAAAAGTAATTTGACAATCCTTATTCCATCCTTCTGTATCACTTTTACAGAGAAGTTTAAAGATAGGTTCACAAGTTGCAGTTAGCTGTGAGATGAACCGGGCTATGTAATTTAATCTCCCCAAGAAACCTCTTACATCCTTTTGAGTTTGAGGTGGCGGCATATCAATGATGGCTCGAACCTTGTCAGGGTCAACTTTTATTCCTTCCTTGCTCACGAAAAAACCAAGTAGTTTACCTGAAGACGTTGCGAATGTACATTTTGACGAGATTTGGCAATCATATCATCAACTTACACTTCGATTTCTTTATGTATCATATCATGAAACAGTGTTACCATTGCCCACTGGTAAGTCGCCCCTGCATTCTTCAGACCAAATGGCATAAACTTATAACAAAATAATCGCACAAAGTTATAAAAGTCATCTTTTCACGGTCTTCAGGAGCCATTTTAATTTGGTTATACCCCGAAAAACCATCCATGAAAGAGAAGGTTGAATGTCCTGCAGTATTATCTACTAAGACATGGATAGGTGGTAATGGAAAATTATCTTTGCGGCTTGCTCGATTTAAGTCTATATAATCGACGCACACCCTTACTTTTCCATTTTTCTTCAGCACTAGTACTATGTTAGCAACCCATTCAGGGTATTTTGCTACTTCTAGAAAACCCGCATCTACTTGCTTTTTAACTTCTTCTTTGATCTGTATCAGCATGTCTGGTTTTATTTTCCGTAACTTTTGTCGCACTGGTTTACTTTGGGGCATAAGTGGCAAATGATGAACCACGATATCAGTGTCTAGACCTGGCATATCTTGGTAAGACCATGCAATGACGTCCATATACTCTTTGAGTTAGTCAATTAATTCTCGCCGGCTTTGGCTTGTCATAGAAGTGCCGATTTGGACCTCTTTCACCTCTTCCTCCAATCCTAAATTTATCACCTCCGTTAACTCTTGATACGTTTCATCCTCCTCTACCATTTTTACAGGAGATGGTTCGAAATTATCCTCGTCACTTTCATCTGACTCTCCGCTAAGAATGAGATTGTCAAAGTTATTGGTTATGCTCTTGTTTTCAAAATCACCGTTCTCGAACCTGAATCGGATTATCAGATGAAAAGAAGGCGAGAAAAATAAATAAATAAATAAACAATGCATGAGTATGGACAACATTTTAGAAACGGAAAAAGTAGACATAAAAGGAAGAACAAAAAGAACTGGAATTATATTTATCATTATCAAAAAGGAGACGAAACAAGTTTTTAGATTTTCATTCAAAGAGATGGCATGAAATAGACGAGAACGCAAGCCCATAACAATGAAATTCCTAAGGCATTGGGTAGAATCATTAGAATTTCGGCATGAACACATTACTCTTGAAAATTCTCGAAAAGCACTGCTAGCTCGGTGACATCCTAGTTGTTAAGCTCATGATCTGAATCGTATCGTGAAACAAAGTCCTCTGTATTTGCACCTGATGATTTTTCCAAGATTGTGGATATTGAGAGCTGGGTGATATCTTCCTCAAGGTTGTATTGCTCTATTGTAACTGGCTCTTTGAATGAAATCCCCCCACTTTTGAAGGATATAGAAATATGAGGTATGATTGTTATTTCCACATCAAATTCCCTATTTTCAAGCCTAGCAATCCTCTTTTCTTTCTTTTGAGCTTCCACTCTCCCTCTATTAGCCTTGGTCGGTCTATATCCAAGTCCAAACCTTTGCTCAGTCTTGTCCCCGTCGATTAACTTATTTATGCCTTGATGCTCACTCCCGAGTCCCTTACCTGGCTAGTATCCCCGTTTATCATCAACTTTGCAACCATCTGAGATGCGTTTGATAGGTTTGGCGTTGGAGAGGGTTTCCCGCTAGCAACAAACCTGGTGTTTGTAATCTCAAATGATCGAAATGAGCACTCCAATGCTTCTTCTGCTACCTCGACATATGGCATGGTGGCTGGCTTGGATACCAATAAATCTTCTTCCTCATATATACAAATGAGTTTATGATCAATTATGAATTTCAGCTTCTGATGTAAGGAAGACGGTACCGCGCCAGCAGAGTGAATCCATGGTTGACCCGAAAGGAAACTGTATGCTGGATTTATGTCCATCACTTGGAAAATAATATTGAATATGCATGGTCCAATTCGAATTGGTATCTCTATGTCTATAATTACTTCTCTTTGAGTACCGTCGAATGCTCTTACTATCATCATGCTCGGCCACATATGTGTCGCGTCCACAGGGAGCTTTGCTAGTGTGGATCTTGGCATTACATTTAGAGATGAGCTGTTATCAATCAATACTTTTGCAATAACATAATCCCTACATTTTACGGATATATGAAGAGCTCTGGTGTGCCCAGTACCATCGGCTAGGATTTCATCATCTGTGAAAGTGATAAAATTCAGTGCGGTAATATTTAACACAATTTCACTCAACTTCTCCACCGTAATGTCATGACAGACATGTTTGATTCAAAACTTTCAACAATGCTTGGTGGTGCGGTTCAGAATTAAAAAAAAGTGACAGTAAGGATATGCGAGCAGGTAAGCGATTGAGTTGCTCTATCACCTTATACTCACTTTGTTTAGTAAGCTTTAGAAATTCACATACTTCTTCTTTAGACACTGCTCTTTCTTTCTTCGTACCTCTTATTATATATGGGTGTATCACTTAGCCGCCATGCATCTCTCCTTGGAATACATGACTATTGTCGCCTTCTTTGGCCTTCCCTTTCCTTTGCCTTTCAAACTCATCTCGTTTATCCGTTTTCAAAACTTCTCTCGTGTAACATCTGCCACTCCTCGTCATTCCACCTACTTTCAAAATATTAAGTTTCATCGTTACCACTTGTAATGACCTCATAATCGTACGTACATGGTACTGCTCTTGAATCTTTGTAGGTAAATGCACCCGGTATTTGAATGGTGAGAGGCATCGGAGCATAAGACGTAGTGGTGTGAGTTGACTTTTCATCGTAATGTATTGTGAGAGGTTTTGGGATATAGGATGACATTTCAACATTAACTTCAGATGATTCTTTAGTTATCATGAGGACCAAAGAGTCATTTCGACATTTCAAATCAGGTCTTGGATTGTTTTGAAATGTTGAGTGTTGAGAATGATAATTGTACGGAATTTACGAGGTATTTACCACATATGATGTCATAGATTTGGGTCCTTTCCCATACTTTGAAAATCCTGATCCCGGGTTCACAGCTTGTGATGGGTATCCGTAATTGATCATTTGTACATCCCCTTCTTTTCGCTTCAATGGAGGCCCATTTTTACTGATGATGTATCTGATACGATTTTCAAAATTCTTCCATTCTTTATCCCATACTCAATCCTTTCACCGATCACTATGATGTCAGAGAAGTTGTTTGAAGCGTTTCCAATCATCCTGTCATAGAATAAAGGTCTCAAGGTGTTAATAACCATTCCAGCCATCTCCTTCTCTGACAATGGGGGGTGTACCTGAGCAGCTAATTCCCTCCTCCTTTGTGCATATTCTTTAAAGCCTTCTGTAGTCTTTTTTTTCCATCATTTGTAAGTCCAAACGATCAGGGGCTATGTCTATGTTGTACTTATATTGTCTTAAAAAAGTATATGCTAGATCTTTCCACCTTCGAATATGTTGGTTATCCAATTGGATATACCAACGTGATGCGGCCCCCATCAGGCTATCTTGAAATAAATGAATAAGCAGCTTATCATATTTGCATAAGCAACCATTTTTCTGCAGTACATAATAAGGTGACTTCTGGGGCACGTACTACCATCATATTTTTCAAACTCGGGTAGTTTGAATTTATGTGGGATGTTCACATCAGAGACCAAACATAATTGGGTGGCATCAATGGTACTATATACATCAGATCCTTCAATAGCACGTAATCTCTCCTCTAGAAAGTCCAATTTGTCTTTCGATCGTGGGTCGTCACTTGGCTCAGTAATAGGATTCTTCATTTTTTGGGTCATCAACATCGATTATGATGATTGGCTCATTAGTGAGTTCACCTTGTGGAGTGAAAGTTTGGTTGTGACCACATGCCATTGAGGATGGGTTGTACCCAGTTTTCCCTGTCTGCATTGTTTCCTGGACATTTGGAAATGGATGATGCTGGATATTTATTGGTGATGAAGCATGCTGAAACTGGTCAACCTAATGACGTTGATAGGTTGGAGTGAACCCATGAGGGTAAAGTGGAGTATCGTTTGGCAGTTGATTTTGTGATGATTGAGCCCCTTGCGGATTTTCAAAACAGGCCTTTCCCTTACTTGCGGTGAGGAGTTCGAGGACTCTAGCCATTTGCTCGAAGTTGTCGGGCTTGAAAATTTATTAAGAATAAATAGAAATAAAGCAATGAGATGTAGATTTTTTCTAATAAAAAGAAGAAATAATGAGAGTAAATTTCTGCACGAGAAATGATACTACTCTAAGTGAAAGTTCTAAAGTAATCAATTTCATTCAAGTAGTAGAGCCATCCGCTACATTTGAGTATATAGAAGTCAATTATATTACTTCACAATATGAGTTCATACAAAACGACCCAAATGACCTAAATCTCTGTTGACTTCTTCCAAAAACTTAGACAAGTTCTCCTCATTAGGATGGATGGGCAAGTCATTTCTCTTCAAAAATGAAGCTTGTTCCGCCAAATTGCCCACTCTCACAGCCATGCCTTCGAGCCATTTCACAGCCTGCCTAGATCATTTTCGAATCGAGTTGTACTCTTGTTGTAGCAACTGATAATCATATCTCAGTATATCGACATTAGCATCATTGTTTCTTGCCAACCTCTCTACCACGTTCTGATAAGCTCTAACTTGGTGCTCAAGGCTTGCGATGACTTTCAATAATTCTTCAAAATCATTTGTTGACTCAGTCTTCTTAACTTTCTGATTCTCTAAATCAACTTGCAAATTATTAGCGATTCGTCGTAATGCGTCATATTGCTGTTCTAACTCGACGATGTACGCATTTTTCTTATCAACAGTTCCCTTCACCTCTTCTAAAATTTCTCGTACCAGTTTATTTTTCCTCTCTAACTTCACGATTTGATCCTCTTGTTTGTAGATTACCCCTCGCAAGTTCTCATTGTCTTCTTCCATCTTTCTAACTTTGTTGCTCAATTGGCGAATGTTAGTTCCCAACTCTGAGTTTTTTCGCTTCAGATATCCTCGATCCTCAACCTTATTTCTCAACTCTTTGAGCCGTTCTTCAGCTTCGATTCTGTGTTTCTCAGACAAATTTGCCTCGACTGCTAGTCGTTTGTTTTCTTCCAAGAGGGCTAGAACTTTTTACGCTCTTTATATAACTCATCTAGCTCCTCATTTTTAACAATCTTTTGATGAACTTCCAGTGATTTGGCTGATGGTACATCCTCAACTGGTAAGACAATAATTACTTTGTTTCTACTCTCAACTCATGCTTCATACTCCTTTGTGCAGTTCATGCGATTCTTCTCATTTCACATCCTTCTTGTTATTTTCCAAACTCCAATCAGCTGCTGTAGTTTTTGTTCAATTTTTTGAGAATCGTAACTAACTTCAATATCCTTCAATGCATCCGTAGTGGGGACAAACTGTCTCATGTATAATTGACAGAGTGCCATTAGTGGAGCATAACTAGTACAACCCCATGGTCCCGGGAGCGAAACCCATTAAAAATCACCACATCTGTAGATCATTGGTGTTAACGGCATCCAATGGGATTTCCAAATAACATCCTCATCTTTCAACTTGGATAGGTATGAGAGTCAAGTCCCTTTTGTGGGAAACTGCGGATTCCATTTGGCCATTCCAAATTCTGCAATAGGGATCCTCTTCTTCATCCATGAACTTGAGAACTTAAATTGAGGACATTTGAAATCTAGCGGACATCTTAGATGGCTGAGAATCTAAATACACAAAAGAGTTGAAGAGCCGATGAACTTTCCTTTTCCAGACACTCGGATGTGATTCAAAGAATGGATAGTCTCAGTGAGAATTGAGATAATAGGGTTAACACCATGTTCGACTTGAAGGAACATTTTTATCACTTTTTCATCCATATAACCTTGGATCTTTGGAAATAATACGGTGCCATAAATACACAGAGCATAAAGAGTCATGCTCTTATCCTCCTTCAAAAAATTTTGGTGAGATCTAGGAGGTAATCCAACAGCACACACTCATTTCCCCCCTTAAATTTCAACCTTTTCTCAATCTCAGACGCATGGACAGTACCCAAGAGCTTAGACAAAGCTCTCTTCAATGTGAGCTTTTTGTCATAGTTATAAACTTTGTCTGCATTTTGCAACGGGACATTCAGTAGTGCTTGATATTCTTCAATTATGGGAGGAAGATCGATTATTCCGAAGGTGAAACATCTATAATGAGGGTACCATAAATGCATTAAAGCTTCAAGGACGGGAACGTTGACTCCAATATACAACAGATAAGCTATGTGACCATATTTTCTAACAAACAAACTTCTCTGCTCTGGTGAAAAATCCTCCCATATCTTCTTCGACCTCTCCAAGTCAATGCGTGAGAACTCTATCTTAGTGATTGATGGTAGAAGAACAACGTCTTCCTTTTTCAGACAATCTCCTTTATGTTTCTACGATTCCTCTGACCATTGGGCTACCGTAACTTGGTCTTCTATCACACTCGAAGTGGGAGTCATGGTCTCATACGAATGAATTGAATATTTCTTACAATCCCATTACGCAACATGATCAATGTATGTAAAACAGAAAGATGAAGTTAGAAGCAAAACAATGAAGAAAAAACATGTTTAAGTGACACAAGACATATATACATGCAGAAAATTAATCATGATTTCAGCAGAAATCTAACGTTGGTCATGATGTGGGCTCTAAAAACATAATACATGTGTGTTTGGGCTCTAAAAATATCTTAATAGGCTCCCAGGTTGTCCACACTGTTATCTGAATAGAGTAACAGGGGCCCCCAAATGGTATCCCAAAAGGGTCGACTTGAGTGAGAACTTTCATGAGTTTGCACGAGAACCTCAATTCCATGAAGGCATTCCACTACTCATTCTCGCTAATCCTAAAGGGAAAGCCCAGGTATGGGGTTAGTATATGTGTGTGAATATTAGGAATTATGCAAACAAACATACATCTAAAAACAAACTTTCTACAACTATAAGCATGAAAAAAAACAATGAATCAAATAAACAAACAAAGAGCCATACAAGGATAACATGTGATAAATTTTTAGCTTGACTCTCTATCGATCTAAAAATGGTTAGACTGATTGCCTCCCCAGTGGAGTCGCCAAGCTGTTGCAACGTGCACGCGACGCGGAGCGGTGATTAAAAAATCATTTTTTGCATGAAAAAGAAATTTTGAGTCCCCAACAATCATTTTAGGGTGTGATTGCTCCAATTTTAAGATGAAAATTTTGGTCTACGAAAATTCAAAGTTGGTTCGGGAGTCGTTTGTGTGTGAGAAGGTATTAGCACCCCACAACACTCATTATAAAATGGTTATCAAATTTAATCAAATGTTATCCAATTTTTTATTTTAAGGCAAAGGTTAAAGAAATTCATTTTTGAATGTCCCATTTGGTGCATTTTGTATCATAAAAATGAACAAAATAAATTACCTTTAATGGGTGGTTCAAAGACTATTGAGAAATTATTTTTTGTATTCTTGTATCCTTTTAAATCAAAACATTTTTAGAGTTATTCTAAGTATCCCCAGAATAACTCCTCACCTCAATAGTTCGAGAAGTTTGGTATCCCGAAAAGCTCAAAGTTCGTCGTCGGCTTTTATTTAGTGAAAATTAAATAATGGAAGTAACAAAATTTAAATCTAATTGTGAAAAAAATATAATCCACACATACATGAACATTAACTCTAATAATAATGGAATAATGCAAGAATCACATTATAAGTATGACGATATAAAAATATTAAATAAATAAATAATGTAAAGATAATAAATGTTAATAATTACAACAAAAGGGAAGTAAAAGAATAGAGATAAAGTTATAAGATGTCAAATTATAGAAAGCATAAAATATTGAGATTATATAAAACATGCATAAAAAAATAATACATGCAAGCATAAAGTAAAAAACAACACTACGTAATAAATGAAAGAAAAAGAAAGAAAAAGAAATTTAAACAAAAAAAATTAAGGAAAAGCCACGGTAAATACTGTGGCCTTTCCAGCTGCAAGAGAGGAAGACTTTCCTCTGTTGCAAATGTTCCGACAAAGGAAATTTACTTTTTTTATAATATACTTTTTTTGCAATAGTAGTCAAATTCATCAAGACTGTAAATCATGAAAATATTTTGTGTTCACTGTAATTTTTAATTTTTTACTAGCGAACATAAGATTATTTGTATTTATTAAGCTCGAAATAGTTTTAAGAATATCACACTCCACATACACTATCCCTATCTAGCAAAAGACTATACTTGTCCAAACATTAAAAGTCTAAAAATTTCATTTCTCTGTCAAACTATCAAATAGGATTTTTAGAAGACTAAAAAGAAACAAAGAAATTAGGCAAGCATTTTTGACATGTTCCTTCTCACACATTTCACATATTACCTCTCACAATTTTCTCATTTTGCATCCAACCTGTACTTTTTAAAGCCTATAAATACCAAGACCGTTTGTTCATTCGGATAGACACTAAAAGCTTAAATTATTTCTCTTCTGCATACATTCTTGCTCTCTAAATCATTAGAAAAAATTAGGGAATAGAATGTTCAGCTATCAATCCTACTTACAATTAAAAATTAATTATATGAAATTAAACATGGTTTTGATTCACAAATCAATTTAAATTAATTATGGGTGTGTTATTATTCTTAAATACATTTGATAATCTATATATATCTAGATTTAATATATTTATTAAATTCATAATTAATGGTTTTTTAACATGTGACATAGAGTATGACCACGTGGTATAATAAGTTAGAGGTATCTTTAGGAAAGTTTTACAGTACATACCCTATACCAGTATAAGAATATGATTCAATGGTTATTTAACACACCTACTAGTACAAATACTGTATGATAATATGACTCACGAGTTATTTATACATAACTTTATAGATTTTATTTATCTATTAAATCTACTATTGCATTAAATTTAATTGATATATTGTTTATTCCATATATTACTAAGAGTTTAAGTATGTAATAACACTTGGCATAAATGTAGGCATGACTCTAGCCACATTTTGAGATTCATTCCTAACTTTATACTGATAATATAAGATATGGGATAGATAAGATCTAGGGTATTGTTACGGAATATAGGTATACCGTACAAGGGGTCTATTGAATGGATCACATTATGTGTAGTCCACATGGGATGATCCAAGGGTCAATAAACCCCTTGTATTGGTACATCTCATGTACTGTAGAACTTTCAAAAGGTATATAACCTCATCTTTAGTAAAATTAAGGAAAAACGTTTCTTTCAAAAGTTAGTTATCCAACCATTTCTTCTCCCTTTTTCTTGCTCTAAACTAAGAGAAATTTACTCATTCTTATCGTTTGACCATTTCTCATCTTTTAACACTTCATTTTATTGCTTAAAACTTTTTCAGTAGTTTGACTATGTAACCCTCTATATTTAGTAAAACTTCCTAAAACAACTCCATTCTTATATGTTTATCAGTCAAAAAGAGAGAGAGTTAAATATTTTCTATGAAATGAAGAACGAATAGTCAATCATTGTTCTATCTTTGATCACATAACATTAAGAAACAGTGGCTCATCTTCTTAATAATACATAGAAACAGACTCATCCATCCATTATAATTTAGTATTAAGGTTAGCGTTTTCAAGATTAGATTCTTTGTATCTATTCGTAACTAACTATTTCTGCCATCGCCCGAGCTCTGTGAAATCTCCAGGGTTAATTACTTTGGAGGTAGCTGAATACAAAATACTGCAAAGGTAATTATTTAATTAATGCATAACATTGCCAAACTTTTATTTTGTTTCTTTTGTTAAAAACATTTAATTAATTATTTATCATCGTAAAAAATCTGTGATATTTTTCGTACAAATATGTTTTAAACATTCAGAAAATCATCACTTATCTGGTTTAAAGAGTTTAATTTTGTAATTAAACTAAGTACTTATAAGGTTAATTATAATTTTGTTGCAATGTTATATAGATCTCAATTTTTTTTTTAATCTTGTGAAGAGGAAATCAAATGTTAATTACTTTATATGTGGATAGAGTTAACAACGTGGGCGATTCCCTTGAGGTGAAGAAATTAATGAGTTATTTCGCTAAATTATTTTTCAATCATTGTACTTCTTGATGTTATAAATTAACCTCATGTTTTAACATAAATAACGCAACTTGACTTATATTTTCTTTTTTCTCACTTGCCAAAACAGATGATCGGGGAAAACAAGCTAGTGTGATAATATATTTGTGTGAAATATAGTTTACATTCTCCAAATTTTATCCATTCATCAATTTGATCCTTATAATTTCAGATCTGCAGATCTGCTAATTTAATCCATATAATTTAAATATCGTTGGTTTAGTCTCTACATTTTAAAATTGACTAAAATTTAAACACTTGATTCTATATTGGTTTAGTGTAGAAACTAGTTGTGCACGTCTGGTGAACAATTTTTTTAGTAACTCTACACGGTTGAATCTAATGAAGATAAACATAGAGTTTTGACTGCAGTCAAGTTTAGAAAGTAAGAATTAACTAAACTGAGAAAAACTAAAATTATAGACTAAATTGATACCATTCGAAATTATATCGACTGAATCTGACAACTTAATAAAAATTGAAGGATGTAAACTGTATTCTATCCTAACTTTCATACTTATAGTCCTTGATTTAACTATATGAAGCAAAGTGGAAGTAATGTTTTTTTGTGTAATAATTCAACTTTTATATATATTGCCGTGAATCAAGGCCTAGCAACATTGGCATTCTTTGGTGTTGGAGTAAAATTAGTATTGTTCATACCCAGAGTTCTTGATCAAGATAATGCTACTGCTACTAACGGCAGCTAATGGACTGAAACTATTTATCTTTGCTAATTGACTGGAACTAACCTTCAAAAAAAGAAGATTTTGATTGTCTCCTCATTCTATTGTGGCTGCATATTTACGGTTATTCATTAGCTATTTAATATAATTTTCATGTTTGTTTTAAGGTTTGTAGAATTTGAGTTCGAGAAGTTTAATTTCTACGAGTATTTTTAAAATTTGAGGGAGTGTTTATAGATAACTAAAGCAAACTATAGATGAGATTGATGTAGTTTTACCTTAAATTTTTCTTCTGAAGAGAAATTACTCTCATTATCTACTTGAAATATGAAAATATCGTTATGAAAATTACAAATGGCTCATTTGATAGAACTTGGAACATTTCAAGTAGCTACTTGGATATTACTTTGAACATTGTTTTATAGCTACTTGAAAACTACTTGAATATTGAAGATAAACTACTTGGAGTATTTTATTAGGTCACTACCTGAACACTCTAACTTAGCAACCTGAGCATTTAAATTTTACAAGAAAAAATATTTGGAGAGGTGTGAAAATGTCAAAAATAACCTATTTTTCGGAAGTCACAAAAACTTCAAATTTTAAAATGTTAGGCCTATATTTTTTCTTAAATAGCTTTTCCTAATGCCTGTTTTCCCAATTAACTAAATTGTAGTCTTCAAAATTTTGGTCAAGTTGTTAATTTGGTCATCACAATTTTAATTTTGTCAATTTGGATGTTTTAATTTGGGTCGGTTGTCAGTTGGTTCCTACAATCTTAATTTCGTTTAATTTTTCCATACATTTTGAAGTTGGCTGCAATTCCAACCATACGGCCTATCCTTAGTTTTAATTGTCTACACATGACTTGCACACACAAAAAAACAAGTTGTATAAAGAAGTTTGACTACGTTGTTTTTGCATGCATAACTTGTTTTTAGAACCTAACAGAGATTAATAGACGGATTGGAATGACAAAACTTGAAATTACACCCAAAAATTTATTGATATACAAGACTGTTTATTTCTAATTCTTTACTCAAAAGTGTTTGTTGTAATGATAATTACTAGGTTTTTTGATAAAGCGGCAACAATTACAAAGAATGATGAGCATAATAAAAAGGATCCATGGAGGCTATGGAGTGTGACTCAAGTTGAAGAAGCAAAATGCACAATGTACCCATTTGGCTTTGCATTATAATCATTATGAAATCTTCACTGAAACGGCTTCCCTATTTGTTGAAAAAGGAGCAGTCATGGACCCAACCCTACGAAACTTCCATGTCGCAGCTGCCAGCATGTTTGCATTCGACATATGCAGTGTCCTAGTTTGCACCGACATCTATAGACAATTCCTCGTTCCATTAGCAGGAAGATTAAGTGGAAACCCTAATAGCTTAACTAAGATTCAACAGATGGGGATTGGAATCATTATCAATTTGTTAGCCATGGTTGCAGTCGGTTTGAACGAGCTAGAACGGCTCAAACATGTTGTCACTGATGCAAAAGAAAGCTCATTGAGTATATTTTGGCAAATCCCACACTATGTACTCGTAGGTGTTTATGTATGTAGGTCAGTTGGAGTTTTTTAATGGACAAACACCATATGGGATAAAAAGCTTTGGAAGTTCACTTTGTATAGAATCAATTTCATTGAGAATTTTGTTAGTAGCTTATTGGTTAATGTTGTGGTGAGGATTACTAAAACTGGGATAAGCCTGGTTGGTCCCTGATGATCTTGACACTGGGCACATGGATAGGTTTTACTTCCTTATTGCAGGCCTTATTGTCATTGACTTTGTTGTTTATGTGTTTTGTGCAAAGTGGTACAAGGGTATCAATTTTAATGAGAGCAGTGATGGAGTAAGTCAGATTGAAAGATTAGAAACTTATTTGTCAAGCAGAGTTTAATTAGCCTTGTAAAATTGAAAAATATAAATTGTTTAACTATTCAATGAAGTTCAAATTAGATTTCATTCTCATATGTAAATCTCATTCATTTTCCTTTCGTTCATAAAATATAGAATTTTCAAGCATTCTCAGATTTACACGTAAAGAGTCTTCTTGTCAAATGGAAAGGTGAATTTGTTGGTATAAAAAGTCATATCATATGAATATAATATCTCACTATGATTAACCGGACTAATTGTCCTAGTAGATCGACGCATTAAAAAGTTGAAGAGGATGGAAAGTTTGTATTGGGCAATTTTGAATGAAGATTCAACAATACAATGAATAGAAAACTTACATGATTCACATAAAAGAATTTGTATAAAGTTCGAATTAGCAATACAAATATTTTCTCCTAAACAAGTATAAAAAAAACCCAAGAGCTTATATATGTCATGTTTACTTTTTTTTCTATAAAGAAACTGTAAATATATTTCAACCAAATAAATACAACTATACTAGAGGCATATTGCTGATATCCAAAAGATGAGAACAATCCTAACAATGAGCTAGGAGACAAAAAAACAAAACCTATGACTTGGACATCTCATATAAAAATAGAGTCATCACACAATTCTAATTAGATTTGGAGCTTGATTTTCATTGCAAATCTCATTATGCCTTTGGTATCGATAATCTTTCTCTAACAGTTTTAACTATACGTTAGTGAATGACTTTGCTATCCCTCAAAAGTCCCTAAAAAAATCTACCATTTCTTTCAATTCATATAAAATAGACGATCAGTAAACATAAGTTTCAAAATAGCAAGCAAATGTTAGTGCATTTTGGGATATGTCCAAAGAACCATAATAGTTTATATCAAAAGAACATAAGGATCATCAAGTCCCTGAAATGTTATAAATGCATTGGTAACCTAGAATTTACCAGACGGTGGTTGTTTTGTCCTGATCCAAAACAATTTACTTGCGGAGGACGTAACATATATGGGGATAAAGTTCCTCAGCTCCAAAAGTGCATGAGGGTTCCACAAGTGCATGAGAGTTTCTAGGAGGCCATTTCCAAGAAATAGATTTTATAGCAATATTGACCTTTGTTTCCATTGACCATCTTGTAAGACTAATCAAGAATCAACAAAATTTTGTAGGAGGATACCAAATGAATGCCAATGATCAGCGAGGTGGTTTGTAGCATAATCATCCTAATTTTAATATGGCATCTACTTGTCATTAGATTCCTCAACTGGAGCACCTTCCTCCAAGTCCATGAAGGATTAGTCTGAAGTTTCATAATATATATATATATATATATATAAGAATGGTCATTAAGAATGACCGTGCAATCCAAATCGTGCCACTAGTAAGACAAACAAGAAATTAAGCATGTTTAATACAATTGCTAAGTTCCATATTCAGAGATTCTTTACCAAGATCTCTATATTTTCAACAAGTTTACATACATCCTATCATGCAACTTTGGCACCACTACTTATCAGATTAAGTCTACTGAACGAGCTTGACTACAATAAAGTGAAAAGGCCAAACAAAAATTATGAATGGAAATCGACAAAAGCCTACCAACAAAAGGAAATAACCTACTTTCCTATCTCTTGATTATTTTAGTAATTATGTCCCTCAATATATCATAGGCTACCTCAGACAGTTTATATGGTAATAGGGGTACCCGAGTATTTGAAAGGATGAGTAAGCATTGGAAACTTATAGCAGCCAATTTGAGCGTGAATATTTAGCTTTAACTCCTAAATATAATAACTAACTCTTGTTGGGTTAGGTTTTAAGCCTGACAATATATGAAATTGGTGACCCTAAAAGTCTATGAGATAGTTTGATGATAGCAAAGTATTGAAAGACTACTAATAAATTTAATCAAGTATGCTGTAAAACACCACATCTAGAGTTAGTCAAATTAATGAATAATGGAAATCATGAAAATATTTTATGTGTACGATGTAATTTTTAATTTTCTGGAAGCACACATAAGATTATTTATTTATTAAGCTCGAAATAATTTTAGGAATATCACTCCATATACTCTATCCCTATCTAGTAAAAAGACTATACTTGTCCAAATGTTAAAAATCTAAGAACTATATTTCTATTTCTCTGTCTAATCTATCATTCAAAGACTAAAAAGAAAGAAGCTAATTAGGCAAACATTTTTGACATGTTGCCTCTCACACTTTTCACATATTGTCTCTCATATTTTTCACAAGTTGCCTCTCACACTTTTCACATATTGCCCCTCACATTTTTCTCATTTCACCTTCAACTTGTACTTTATCAAGCCTATAAATACCAAGACCTTTGTTCATTTTGATGGACACCGAAAGCTTAAATTCTTTCTCTTCTTCATAGATTCTTACTCTCTAAATCACTAGAAAAAATTAGGGAGTAGAATGTTCAGCTATTAATCTTCTACTATCAAATAAAAATAAATTATATGAAATTAAACATGGTTTCGATTCACAATTCAATTTATATTAATTGAAAGTGTCTTTATTCTTAAATACATTTGATAATCTATGTAATGTAGATTTGTATATACATTAAATTCATAATTAATCGTTTGACCGAGCTAGAACGGCTTAAACATATTGTCCCTGGTGCAAAGGAAAGCTCATTAAGTATATTTTGGCAAATCCCGCAGTATGTACTTGTGGTGCTTCTGAGGTGTTTATGTATGTGGTTCAATTGGAGTTTTTCAATGGACAAGCACCAGATGGGATAAAAAGCTTTGGGAGTTCACTTTGTATGGCATCAATTTCATTGGAAAATTTTGTTAGCAGCTTATTGGTTAATGTAGTGATCGGGATTATTAAAACTAGGGATAAGCCGGGTTGGATCCCTGCTGATCTTGACACTGGGAATATGGATAGGTTTTACTTCCTTATTGGAGGCTTTACTGTCATTGACTTTCTTGTTTATGTGTTTTGTGCAAAGTGGTACAAGGGCATAAATATTGTTGAGAGCAGTCATGGAGAAACTCATATTGAAAGATCAGAGATTAGTTTGTCAAGCAGAGCTTAATTAGCATGTTGGAACCGAAAAATATTATTGTTTAACTATTCAATAAAGTTCAAATTAGATTTCATTCTCATATGTAAATCTCATTCACTTTTATTTTTTAATAAACTAGAGAACTTCTAAACATTCTTAGATTTGGATTTTTTAAAAGTTATTTTTGTTAAATGGAAAGGTGAATTTTTAAGAATTAAATCCCTTATCCCATAGATATAATGTCTCATGGAAAGGTGAATTTTTAACGACTTCTAGAATTAGTCAAATTCATGAAGACTGAAAATCATATTTTATGTATTCAATGTAATTTTTTTAATATTCTGGTAACTCACATAAGATTATTTGTATTTATTAAACTCGAAATACTTTTAGAAATTCCACTCCATAAACTCTATCCCTATCTAAGAAAAAGATTATACATGTCCAAACACTAAAAATCTAAAAACTGCATTTCTCTGTCTAAACTATCGAATAGGTTTTTTAGAAGACTAAAATGAACTACGAGTAAAAAAATAAACTAGTTAGGCTAGCATTTTTTTACATGTTACCTCTCACATTTTTCACATTTTGCCTCCAACTTGAACTTTTTTAAGCCTATAAATACCAAGACCTTTTGTTCATTTTGATAGACACCAAAACCCGAAATTATTTCTCCTATTCATATATTTTTCCTCTCTAAATTCCTAGAAAAACAATTTGGGCTATACTTAGTGAGAAAGGTTATTTTGTGAAAACTCATCGCTACTATTAGTTGTCCATTTATGAGGTCTCACATTGACATATAATAAAGAGTTATATTTTCAATTATAACCTGAATGTGTGTCTCTTACCGCTTAAAATCATCAGATAATATAGTGTTAAGCACCAGGTGCTACACAACAACGCTATAGAAATAGAACAATGTTGTATAGCATCAATGTGCTTATGACATGATAATACAGGTGGTATGAGATCACTCATACACCTTGCGACATATTCTTCTTCATAAATATCCATTTACCACATCTAAAATGAGAGCATATACGACGATAACTCATCCGCGGTGCTATATAATATTTTTTTTTAATCTTGAAGCATAGGAAAAATAAATATAATAAGTACTAAAGTGATCAAAGTTTCTACACTTATTCACTGATTTTGAGTAAAAATTATAAAAAAAAATTTTGGGAAAAATAATGGGAAAAAAACGTTTAGTTATTCTTTTTAAGTTTGGTTAATCCAAAGCGTTTTCTTCTCCCCAGCACTTTCTCACAACTAAGAAAATTACTGATTCTTATCTTGACCACTTACCTTTTAACACCCCATAAACTATTCATCTTAGCTATGTAACCCTGTATATTTAGTAAAAACTTACTAAAACAACTCTCTCTAAAATATTTATCAGCAACCAAAGAGGAGAAAGACTTAAATGATTTTATGTGAATGAAGAACAAATAGCTCACACATTGTTCTATTGATGCTGGTGACAAGTATGAGGTGGTTTGATCTAGTTCTGCGATTCAAGGGAGTACCAAGATTCTCCACAGGAATGATTTTAGGTAAGTTAATTTATTATATTTTCTTTTATGACTTGTAAAGTAGTTTAAGAAATTTAGTAAGTTTTTTTGTCAATTACACAAACTTCTTCTCTTGTTTGACTTAATTATATAAATGTCCCCTCTAGTTTTAACTTTCGAACCTCTCACATGAAAACTCCTAAAAGTTTTATTTTATCTACAAATAATCCATTCGAAAATATGAGTAACTCATATAGCATGTGGCCAGCCATATTAGTACCTTATAACCTTCCTCCATGGAAGTGTATAAAAGAACCGTTCTTTATGATGACGTTACTAATTTTTGGTCCAAGATCACCCGATAAAGATATTGATGTGTATTTGCAGCCATTGATAGATGAGTTAAAACAACTGTGGGATGGGGTGCAAGCATTTGATGTCACTCTTGGGCATTCTTTTACTATGCATGCTACTGTGTTGTGGACAATTAATGACTTTCCAGTAGAGATTTGTCTGGTTGGAGTATAAAATGGTACTTGGTATGTTCTGTTTGCAACAAAGATGCATCGTCGTTGAGGTTGCGAAGTAAACTATGTTACATGGAACATCGACAATATTTACCTTGTGATCATATGTGGCCGAGGAGTAGACTGCATGATGGTAAACAAGAATTTTGTGATGCACCAAGAAAGTTGACAGGAGAAGATACATTGAGACAGTTAGATCAAATTCAATTTGTCAAGTTTGGCAAAAACCCAAATAAGTTAGACAAAAAAAAAAAAGAAAAGAAAGTGTCCTTTATATGGTCTTAATTGGACTAAGAAAAGTGTGTTTTTTCAACTTCCATATTAGTCTAAGTTAAAAATCAGACACAAATTGGATGTCATGCATATTAAGAAAAATATTTGCGATAATATATTAGGTACATTGTTGAATATAGAAGGCAAAACAAAAGACACTTACAAAGCTCGATTGGACCTGGCCGACATGAAAATAAAAAAATAAGTACACCTTGAACTGAAAGGGAATAAATATTTTAAACCACCTGCGTGTTACACATTGACATTAGAGGAGAGAAGAAAGTTTTATGGTTTCTTAAAGTCAGTCAAGTTTCTAGATGGTTTCACAGCAAACATATCACGATTGTCGCAACGTGCACGCGACGATTAAATAAAATCATTTTTTGCATGAAAAAAAATTTGGAGTCGCCACCAATCATTTTAGGGTGTGATTGGTCACCCAATTTTACGATGAAAATTTTGGTCTATGAAAACTCAAAGTTGGTTTGAGAGTCATTTGTGTGTGGGAAGATATTAGCATCCTACAACACCCATTTAAAATGGTTACCAAATTTAATCACATGCTATCCAATTTTTTATTTTAAAGTAAATATTAAATAAATTCATTTTTGAATGTCTCATTTGGTGCATTTTGTATCATAAAAATGAACAAAATAAATTACCTTTAATGGGTGGTTCAAAGACTATTGAGAAATTATTTTTTGTATTCTTGTATCCTTTTAAATCAAAGCATTTTTAGAGTTATTCTCGGTGTCCCAAGAATAACTCCTCACCAATGTAGTTCGAGATGTTTGGTGTCCCGAAAATCTCAAAATCCCTCATCGACTTTTGTTTAGTGAAAATTAAATAATGGAAGTAACAAAATTTATATCTAATTGTAAAAAAAAAATATAATCCACACATACATGAACATTAACTCTAATGATAAGAAAACAATGCAAGAATCACATTATAAGCATGACGATATAACAGTTACAACAAAAGGGAAATAAAATAATAGAGATAAAGTTATAGGATGTCAAATTATAGAAAATATAAAATATTGAGATTATATAAAACATGCATAAAAAATAATACATGCAAGCATAAAGTAAAAAATAACACTATGTAATAAATGAAAGAAAAAGAAAGAAAAAGAAATTTAAACAAAAACAATTAAAGAAAACCACGATAATACCGTGGCTTTTCCAGCTGCAACAGAGCAAGACTTTCCTCTGTTGCAAAACATTGCAACAGAGGAAAGCTTCCTCTCTTGCAAATGTTGAAACAAAGGAGATTTTCCTTGCAACAGAGGAAAATATCCTCTGTTTTTAACTTTTTTTATAATATAATATATTATTATATAACAATAATAGTAATAATCATAATAATAATAATAAATAAGTAAATAAATAATAAAAAAATTGAAAGAAAAATGATGAAAAACAATAGATTTTTTTACCCATTCTGCTTCTTCTAATTTTGCCTCAATTAAGACTCTGAGAAATGGAATTTTCACCTCAATTGGAAGGACCGCTTCCATGCCATATACCAAAGGGAATGACATTGCCTAAGTCGATGTTCGGACTGATGTGCGGTACCCATGTAGTGCAAACGGGAGCATCTCATGCCAATCCTTATAAACCTCCGTCATCTTCTCTATGATTCTTTTTATGTTCTTATTGGTTGCTTCCACTTCTTCGTTCATTTTCGGACGATAAGGAGATGAATTATGATGCTTAATTTTGAATTGCTCACATAATTCTTTCATCATCTTGTGATTTAAATTTGTCCCATTATCTGTGGTGATCCTTCCAGATAGACCATATCGACAAATTATCTCCTTTTTAATAAACTTAACAACCGCACTTCTGGTTACACTCGAATAAGAACTTGCCTCCACCCATTTGGTAAAGTAATCTATAGAGACCAAAATGAAACGATGCCCGTTAGAGGCTTTGGGTGTGATGGGACCAATGACGTCTATGCCCCACATAGAGAACGGCCAAGGCGCGACCATTACATGTAAAGGGGATGTGGGTACGTTAATTTTGTCCGCATAAATTTGATATTTATGACATTTCTTGGCGTACTTGATGCAGTCAGATTCTAGAGTTAACCAATAATATCCTCCTCTCAATATTTGTTTGGCCATTATATGTCCATTAGCATGAACTCCACAAATTCCTTCGTGAAATTCCTCTATGATTTGATTCACTTCCCTTGCATCAACACATCTTAAGAGTACCATATCATGGTTTCTTTTGTAGAGTATTTCACCATTCATGAAGAAACCCATGGACAATCTTCTAATTGTGAGTTTATCATTCTCAGAAGCTTTGGCTGGATATTCTCCATTCTTTATATACTGCTTGATTTCATAATACCACGGTCTTGTGTCTGGCTCTTCTTCAATACTCATATAGTGAGCAGAAAAATCTCGCTTCTCAATTTTTATGAGTTGCACTTCTTCCTTAAAGTCTACGGTGAACATGGATGCTAGAGTCGCCGATGCACCTGCAATTTGATTATTCACTCTGGGTATATGGCCAAATGAGATCACTTCAAAAGTTCAGCTTAGCTTAATTACATGTTTTTTTTTAAGGTACCAGCTTGGAGTCTCTAGCTTCTCATTCCCCGTTTAGTTGTCGTATCGCTAATAACGAATCTCTGTACACTCGGAGCTTCCTTATCTTCATATCATAAGTTGCTTGAATTTCCATGGAACATGTCTCATATTCTGCCACATTATTTGGGCAGTCAAAGCATAGTTTTGCCGTGAATGGGAAAAACCTTCCCTCACGAGATATGAGGATTACCCTAATTCCATGTCCTACATCATTAGACGCGCTGTCAAATAACATTGTCCACAATTCTGGATCCATAGATTCTCCTTCATTTTTTAATATGACTGATATGTTCTCATAAGAAAAATCAAACTTCATAGGCTCATAATCTTTCATTGGTTGATCTATAAGATAATCAGCAAGTACACTTCTTTTTATTGATTTTCTCGTGACATAAACAATATCATATTCCGTGAGCAACATTTTCCATTTAGCGATTTTACCAGAAAGTGATGGCTTTTCAAAGATATATTTGATTGAATCCATCTTTGAAATTAACCAAGTGGTGTGGTATAACATGTATTGTCTAAGCCGATGAGCAACCCAGGCTAATGCACAACACGTTTTCTCCAACATTGAATAATTAGCCTCATAATTTGTGAACATTTTGCTTAAATAGTATATTGCTTGTTCTTTCCTTCCAAAGGCGTCATGTTGACCAAGTACGCAACCCATGGATTTTCCTGTCACTGTAAGATACAAAATGAGTGGACGCCCTGGAGTTGGAAGAACAGTATAGGCGGATTTTGCAACTATCGCTTGATCTTCTCAAAAGTAATTTGACAATCCTCATTCCATCCTTCTGTATCACTTTTGCGGAGAAGTTTAAAGATAGGTTCACAAGTTGCAGTTAGCTGTGAGATGAACCGGGCTATGTAATTTAATCTCCCCAAGAAACCTCTAACATCCTTTTGAGTTTGAGGTGGCGGCATATCAATGATGGCTCGAACCTTGTCAGGGTCAACTTTTGTTTCTTCCTTGCTCACGAAAAAACCAAGTAGTTTTCCTGAAGACGTTGCGAATGTACATTTTGTCAGGTTAAGCTTTAACTGAAACTTTCTCAACCGTCCAAATAGTTTTCGCAAAGTGACCCCATGATCTTCCCCTTAACGAGATTTAGCAATCATATCATCAACTTACACTTCGATTTCTTTATGCATCATATCATGAAACAGTGTTATCATTGCCCACTAGTAAGTCGCCCCTGCATTCTTCAGACCAAATGGCATAACCTTATAACAAAATAACATGATAAAGTTATAAAAGTCATCTTTTCACGGTCTTCAAGAGCCATTTTAATCTGGTTATACCCCAAAAAACCATCCATGAAAGAGAAGGTTGAATGTCCTGCAGTATTATCTACTAAGACATCGATATGGGGTAATGGAAAATTATCCTTGCGGCTTGCCTGATTTAAGTCTCTATAATCGACGCACACCCTTACTTTCTCATTTTTCTTCAGCACTGGTACTATGTTAGCAACCCATTCAGGGTATTTTGTTACTTCTAAAAAACCCTCATCTACTTGCTTTTTAACTTCTTCTTTGATCTGTACCAGCATGTCTGGTTTCATTTTCCGTAACTTTTGTCGCACTGGTTTACTTTGGGGCATAAGTGGAAAATGATGAACCACGATATCAGTGTCTAGACCTGACATATCTTGGTAAGACCATTCAAAGATGTCAATATACTCTTTGAGTAAGTCAATTAATTCTCGCTGGCTTTGGCTTGTCATAGAAGTGCCGATTTGGACCTCTTTCGTCTCTCCCTCCAATCCCAAATTTATCACCTCCGTTAACTCTTGATACGGTTAAGTTATTTTTTCATCCTCCTCTACCATTCTTAACATTTCTGGAGATGGTTCGAAATTATCCTCGTCACTTTCATCTGACTCTACCCTAAGAATGAGATTGTCAAAGTTATTGGTTATGCTCTTGTTTTCAAAATCACCGTTCTCGAACCTGAATCTGATTATTAGATGAAAAGAAGGCGAGAAAAATAAATAAATAAATAAATAAACAATGCATGAGTATGGACAACATTTTAGAAACGGAAAACGTAGACATAAAAGGAAGAACAAAAAGAACTGGAATTATATTTATCATTATCAAAAAGGAGATGAAACAAGTTTTTAGATTTTCATTCAAAGAGATGGCATGAAATAGACGAGAACCCAAGCCCATAACAATGAAATTCCTAAGGTATTGGGTAGAATCATTAGAATTTTGGCATGAACACATTACTCTTGAAAATTCTCGAGAAGCACTGGTAGCTTGGTGACATCCCAGTTGTTAAGCTCATGATCTGAATCGTATCACGAAACAAAGTCCTCTGTATTTGCACCTGATGATTTTTCCAAGATTGTGGACCTTGAAAGTTGGGTGATATCTTCCTCAAGGTTGTATTGCTCTATTGTAACTGGCTCTTTGAATGAAATCCCCCACTTTTGAAGGATATAGAAATATGAGGTATGATTGTTATTTCCACATCGAATCCCCTATTTTCAAGCCTAGCAATCCTCTTTTCTTTCTTTTGAGCTTCCACTCTCCCTCTATCAGCCTTCGTCGATCTATATCCAAGTCCAAACCTTTGCTCATTCTTGTCCCCGTCGATTAACTTATTTATGCCTTGATGCTCACTCATGATTCCCTTACTTGGCTAGTATCCCCGTTTTTTATCAACTTTGCAACCATCTCAGATGCTTTTGATAGGTTTGGCGTTGGAGAGGGTTTCTCGCTAGCAACAAACCTGGTGTTCGTAATCTCAAATGATCGAAATGAGCACTCCAATGCTTCTTCTGCTACCTTGACATATGAAATGGTGGCTGGCTTGGATACCAATAAATATTCTTCCTCATATATACAAATGAGTTTATGATCAATTATGAATTTCAGCTTCTGATGTAAGGAAGACGGTACCGCCCCAGCAGAGTGAATCCATGGTTGACCCAAAAGGAAACTGTATGATGGATTTATGTCCATCACTTGAAAAATAATATTGAATATGCATGGTCCAATTCGAATTGGTATCCCTATGTCTATAATTACTTCTCTTCGGGTACCGTCGAATGCTCTTACTATCATCATTCTCGGCCGCATATGTGTCACGTCCACAGGGAGCTTTCCTAGTGTGGATCTTGGAATTACATTTAGAGATGAGCCGTTATCAATCAATACTTTTGCAACAACATAATCCCTATATTTTACGGATATATGAAGAGCTCTGGTGTGCCCAGTACCATCGGCTGGGATTTCATCATCTGTGAAAGTGATAAAATTCAGTGCGGTAATATTTCCCACAATTCCACTCAACTTCTCCACCGTAATGTCATGACAGACATATGCTTGATTCAAAACTTTCAACAATGCTTTGTTGTGCGGTTCAGAATTAAGAAAAAGTGACAGTAAGGATATGCGAGCAGGTAAGCGATTGAGTTGCTTTATCACCTTATACTCACTTTATTTAATAAGCTTTAGAAATTCACATACTTTTTCTTTAGACACTGCTCTTTCTTTCTTCGTACCTCTTATTATATCTGGGTGTATCACTTGGCCGCCATGCATCTCTCCTTGAAATTCATGACTATTGTCGCCTTCTTTGGCCTTCCCTTTCCTTTGCCTTTCAAACTCATCTCTTTTATCCGTTTTCAAAACTTCTCGCATGTAACATCTGCCACTCCTCGTCATCCCACCTACTTTCAAAATATTAGTTATGGGGAGATCAAGGTCAGATGGATTTAGCTCTTAAGTTTCATCGTTAGCACTTGTAATGACCTCATGATAGTACGTCCATGGTACTGCTCTTGAATCTTTGTAGGCAAATGCACCCGGTTTTTGAATGGTGAGAGGCATCGGAGCATAAGACGTAGTGGTGTGAGTTGACTTTTCCTCGTAATGTATTGTGAGAGGTTTTGGGATATAGGACGAAATTTCAACATTAGGACTAAAGAGTCATCTTCCTGGTATTACCTTTTTCCTTTATGACTTATAGTAAGTATATTTGCATTCAACAACTTTTACACTTCCATTTTAAAATCAGCACATTCCTCAATGTATGCCCCATCACATTCTTATGAAACAAACAATCGAAGTCATGAATATGCTTCCTATAAAAGCCCTCATCATCTGAGCGTGTTGGGTAGGTGTACCCTACTCTAGAAAGAAGATGGAAAAGTGTTTCCATTGACGTGCTCACATCTTCCACGTCCCTATTTCCATACGAAAAATATTCCTCAATTGCATTTACGGTAGGATTCCCATGATTTGGTAGAGGTTTAGAATTGATATCTGGATTCACATTAGCCTTTTTGAAATTCAAGCATCAGCCTTGATAAGTGTATGTACTCTACCATTTAATGACGTGTAATTCCCGGTCGAATGTCCCACAGCGAGTAGTCGGATCATACCACCTTGGGTATGATGGTTGTAGAGGTTCATAAGGATTTGACACCAATTGATTATTCCTTATCAATAGTGGTAGGAGTTCTGTATACGACATGGGGATCGGATCATATTGGACAAAGTGTTGATTGTTCCTATTTCCCCTTAGAGGCTGATCAACCTGACCAACATTTTGTTGGCGAGCCGGTGGTCTGAAACCGGGTCTTGGATTGTTTTGAAATGTTGATTGTTGAGAGTGATAATTGTACGGAATTTGCGAGGTATTTGCCCCATATGATGTCATAGATTTAGGTCCTTCCCTATACTTTGAAAATCATGATCCCGGGTTCACAGCTTGTGATGAGTACCCAGAATTGATCATCTGTTCATCCCCTTCTTTTCACTTCAATGGAGGCCCCTTTTTACTGATAATGTATCTGATACGATTTTTAAAATTCTTCCATTCTTTATCCCATACTCAATCCTTTCACCGATCACTATGATGTCATAGAAGTTGTTTGAAGCGTTTCCAATCATCATGTCATAGAATAAAGGTCTCAAGGTGTTAATAAACATTCCAGCCATCTCCTTGTCTGACAATGGGGGTGTACCTGAGCAGCTAATTCCCTCCACCTTTGTGCATATTCTTTAAAGCCTTATGTAGGCTTTTTCTCCATCCTTTGTAAGTCCAAACGATCAGGGGCTATGTCTATGTTGTACTTATATTGTCTTAAAAAAGCATCTGCTAGATCTTTCCACCTCTGAATATGTTGGTTATCCAATTAGATATACCAACGAGATGCGGGCCCCATCAGGCTATCTTGAAATAAATGAATAAGCAGCTTATCATATTTGCACAAGCAACCATTTTTCTGCAGTACATAATAAGGTGACTTCTGGGGCACGTACTACCATCATATTTTTCAAACTCGGGTAGTTTGAATTTATGTGGGATGTTCACATCAGGGACCAAACATAATTGGGTGGCATCATTGGTACTGTATACATCAGATCCTTCAATAGCACGTAATCTCTCCTCCAGAAAGTCCAATTTGTCTTTCGATCGTGGGTTGTCACTTGGCTCAGTAATAGGATTCTTCATTTTTTGGGTCATCAACATCGGTTATGATGATTGGCTCATTAGTGAGTTCACCTTGTAGAGTGAAAGTTTGGTTGTGACCACATGCCATTGCGGATAGGTTGTACCCAGTTTTCCCTGTCTGCATTATTTCCTGGACATTTGGAAATGGATGATGCTGGATATTTATTGGTGATGAAGCATGTTGAAACTGGTCAACCTGATGACGTTGATAGGTTGGAGTGAACCCATGAGGGTAAAGTGGAGTATCGTTTGGCAGTTGATTTTGTGATGATTGAGCCCCTTGCGGATTTTCAAAACAGGCCTTTCCCTTACTTGCAGTGAGGAGTTCGAGGACTCTAGCCATTTGCTCTTTTAGCTCCCTAATCTCTTCCTTCATTTCCTCTCGTGATTGCTCTCTTTCTTGCTCATCCATGACCCTAACTTGAGCTCGAGTTCGATAGGGATATCGAAGTTGTCGGGCTTAAAAATTTCTTAAGAATAAATAAAAATAAAGCAATGAGATGTAGATTTTTCCTAATAAAAAGAAGAAATAATGAGAGTAAATTTCTGCATGAGAAATGATACTACGCAAAGTGAAAGTTCTAAAGTAATCAATTTCATTCAATTAGTAGAGCCATCCACTACATTTGAGTATATAAAAGTCAATTATATTACTTCACAATATGAGTTCATACAAAACGACCCAAATCTCTGTTGACTTCTTCCAAAAACTTAGACAAGTTCTCCTCATTAGGATGGATGGGCAAGTCATTTCTCTTCAAAAATGAAGCTTGTTCCGCCAAATTGCCCACTCTCACAGCCATGCCTTCGAGCCATTTCACAGCCTGCCTAGATCATTTTCGAATCGAGTTGTACTCTTGTTGTAGCAACTGATAATCATATCTCAGTATATCGACATTAGCATCATTGTTTCTTGCCAACCTCTCTACCACGTTCTGATAAGCTCTAACTTGGTGCTCAAGGCTTGCGATGACTTTCAATAATTCTTCAAAATCATTTGTTGACTCAGTCTTCTTAACTTTCTGATTCTCTAAATCAACTTGTAAATTATCAGCGATTCATCGTAATGCGTCATATTGCTCTTCTAACTCGACGATATACACATTTTTCTTATCAACAGTTCCCTTCACCTCTTCTAAAATTTCTCGTACCAGTTTATTTTTCCTCTCTAATTTCACGATTTGATCCTCTTGTTCATAGATTACCCCTCGCAAGTTCTCATTGTCTTCTTCCATCTTTCTAACTTTGTTGCTCAATTGGCGAGTGTTTGTTCCCAACTCTGAGTTTTTTCGCTTCAGATATGCCCGATCCTCAACCTTATTTCTCAACTCTTTGAGCCGTTCTTCAGCTTTGATTCTATGTTTCTCAGAAAAATTTGCCTCAACTGCTAGTCGTTTGTTTTCTTCCAGGAGGGCTAGAACTTTTTTACGCTCTTCATATAACTCATCTAGCTCCTCATTTTTAACAATCTTTTGATGAACTTCCAGTGATTTGGCTGATGGTACATCCTCAACTGGTAAGGCAATAATTACTTTGTTTCTACTCTCAAGCCATGCTTCATACTCCTTTGTGCAGTTCATGCGATTCTTCTCATTTCGAATCCTTCTTGTTATTTTCCAAGCTCCAATCAGCTGCTGCAGTTTTTGTTCAATTTCTTGAGAATCGTAACTAACTTCAATATCCTTCAATACATGCGTGGTGGGGACAAACTGTCTCATATATAATTGACGGAGTGCCATTAGTGGAGCATAACTAGTACAACCCCATAGTCCTGGGAGCGGAACCCATTGAAAATCACCAAATCTGTAGATCATTGGTGTTAACGGCATCCAATGGGCTTTCCAAATAACATCCTCATCTTTCAACTTGGATAGGTATGAGAGCGAAGTCCCTTTTATGGGAAACTGCGGATTCCATTTGGCCATTCCAAATTCTGCAATAGGGATCCTCTTCTTCATCCATGAACTTGAGAACTTAACTTGAGGACATTTGAAATCTAGCGGACATCTTATATGGTTGAGAATCCAAATACACAAAAGAGTTGAAGAGCCGATGAACTTTCCTTTTCAAGACACTCGGATGTGATTCAAAGAACGGATAGTCTCAGCGAGAATTGAGATAACAGGGTTAACACCATGTTCGACTTGAAGGAACATTTTTATCACTTTTTCATCCATATAACCTTGGATCTTTGGAAATAATACGGTGCCATAAATACACAGAGCATAAAGAGTCATGCCCTTATCATCCTTCAAGAAATTTTGGTGTGATCTAGGAGGTAATCCAACGGCACACACTCATTTCCCCTTTAAATTTCAACCTTTTCGCAATCTCAGATGCATGGACAGTACCCAAGAGCTTAGACAAAGCTCTCTTCAATGTGAGCTTTTTGTCATAGTCATAAACTGTCTGCATTTTGCAACGGGACATTCAGTAGTGCTTGATATTCTTCAATTGTGGGAGTAAGATCGATTATTCTGAGGGTGAAACATCTATAATGAGGGACCCATAAATGCATTAAAGCTTCAAGGACGGGAAGGTTAACTACAATATACAACAGATAAGCTATGTGACCATATTTTCTGACAAACAAACTTTTCTGTTGTGGTGAAAAATCCTCCCATATCTTCTTCGAGCTCTCCAAGTCAATGCGTGAGAACTCTATCTTAGTGATTGATGGTAGAATAACAACGTCTTCCTTTTCTCAAACAATCTCCTTTATGTTTCTACGATTCCTCTGACCATTGGGCTACTGTAACTTGGTCTTCTATCACACTCGAAGTGGGAGTCATGGTCTCATATGAATGAATTGAATATTTCTTTACAATCCCATTACGCAGCATGATGAATGTATGCAAACAGAAAGATGAATTTAGAAGCAAAACAATGAAGAAAAGACATGTTTAAGTGACACAAGACATATGTACATGTACAAAATTAATCATGATTTCAGCAGAAATCTAACGTTGGTCATGATGTGGGCTCTAAAAACATAATACATGTGTGGTTGGGCTCTAAAAGTATCTTAATAGGCTCCCAGGTTGTCCACACTGTTATCTGAATAGAGTAACAGAGGCCTCCAAACGGTATCCCGAAAGGGTAGACCTGAATGAGAACTTTCATGAGCCTGCACGGGAACCTCAATTCCATGAAGGCATTCCACTACTCATTCTGGCTAATCCTAAAGGGAAAGCCCAGGTATGGGGCTAATATATGTGTGTGAATATTAGGAATTATGCAAACAAACATATATCTAAAAACAAACTTTGTACAACTATAAGCATGAAAAAGAAAAACAATGAATCAAATAAACAAACAAAGAGCCATACAAGGACAACATGTGATAAATTTTTAGCTTGACTCTCTATCGATCTAAAAATGGTTAGACCGACTGCCTCCCCAGTGGAGTCGCCAAGCTGTTGCAACGTGCACGCGACGTGGAGCGGTGATTAAAAAATCATTTTTTGTATGAAAAAGAAATTTGGAGTCGCCAACAATCCTTTTGGGGTGTGATTGGTCACCCAATTTTAAGATGAAAATTTTGGTCTACGAAAACTCAAAGTTGGTTCGGGAGTCGTTTGTGTGTGAGAAGGTATTAGCACCCCACAACACCCATTATAAAATGGTTATCAAATTTAATCAAATGTTATCCAATTTTTTATTTTAAGGCAAAGGTTAAATAAATTCATTTTTGAATGTCTCATTTGGTGCATTTTGTATCATGAAAATGAACAAAATAAATTACCTTTAATGGGTGGTTCAAAGACTATTGAGAAATTATTTTTTGTATTCTTGTATCCTTTTAAATCAAAGCATTTTTAGAGTTATTCTCAGTATCCCAAGAATAAATTCTCACCTCAGTAGTTCGAGAAGTATGGTATCTCGAAAAGCTCAAAGTTTGTCGTCGGCTTTTGTTTAGTGAAAATTAAATAATGGAAGTAACAAAATTTAAATCTAATTGTGAAAAAACTATAATCCACACATACATGAACATTAACTCTAAAAATAAGGGGATAATGCAAGAATCACATTATAAGCATGACGATATAAAAATACTAAATAAATAAATAATGTAAAGATAATAAATGTTAATAATTACAACAAAAGTGAAGTAAAAGAATAGAGATAAAGTTATAAGATGTCAAATTATAGAAAACATAAAATATTGAGATTATATAAAACATGCATAAAAAATAATACATGCAAGCATAAAGTAAAAAAACAACGCTATGTAATTAATGAAAGAAAAAGAAAGAAAAAGAAATTTAAACAAAAAAAAATTAAGGAAAAGCCACGGTAATTACCGTGGCTTTTCCAGCTGCAATAGAGGAAGAATTTCGTTATGTTGCAACTGTGAGCAACAGAGGAAAGCTTCCTCTGTTGCAAATGTTCTGACATAGGAGATTTTCCTCTGTTGCAATTGTTTGCAACGGAGGAAAATCTCCTTTTTAATTTTTTTTATAATATAATATATTACTATATAATAATAATAATAATAATAGTAATAATAATAATAACAATATTAAATAAATAAATAAATGAAAAATAATTGAAAGAAAAATGATGAAAAATAATAGATTTTTTTTACATAAATATGTCCACTTTTTTATTTTTTGTAATTACCATTTTCCTTCCTTCCCTTATTAGTCATTACTAATCAAATAGCAAAGGGGATGATCATGGATCATAATTATTTCAAAGAAGTGTGACAAAAATTATGAACATAATTTTTTAAAAAGAAAAGTCTTGTAGGAAAATTGAAAATTTCAAAAAACTTAGATATTTGCATAATCTTGTAGAGATGTTTTACTCTCTATTTTATGCATTGTTATGTGTGAGAAATTATCCTAGGGGATCTTTGCAAGTGTACACTTTCAACCCATTAAAAGGTTGATTCACATTGAGTTAATTTTTCACCCTTCAAAAGCTTTATCCTCATCCTCATTAATTGAGTTAATGACAAAGACATCTCATTATCCAACTTGTAAAGAAATCATCAATGCATGGAATTAAAGGGTTAAGATTTAAAGTAGGAGAAATGATAAAGAATGAACAATCAACTTATGTATGGAAAAAAGATACAAAAGATATCAACTACATGAATATGAAGAAGAGATATGAACAAGATATATTATGAGCAAATGTACAAGACATTTAAGCTACCTTAAGAAAAAGAATGGAAGAAGATGAAAATAATAGAAGTGTAGAACCTCTTCCTCTCTCTAAAATCACCTCTCTTTCTCACTCCAATCCCTCTCTTTCTCACTCTAAACAAATGACTGCCTTTTCTCCACTTCAAATAGACCCCCCCAAGTGAAGACATCATCTCTATTTATAGGCAAAATTAAGGTTTGCCTTTTTTACTTTGTCTTTTTTTCACTTTTTACTTTTTTAGTCCTTGGACCACTTTTCTTAATTTAGTATTGGACTAGTTTTCATCTATTTTGAAGTTGGCTACAATTCCAACCACACGCCCTATCCTTAGGTTTAATGGTGTACACATGACTTGCAGACACAAAAAACAAGTTGTATAGAGGAACTTGACTAAGTTGTTTTTGCATGCGTAACTTGAATTTACTTTTTAGGAGAAATTAATAGAGGGATTGAAATTTACAGTTAATTTCTAAATGTAAGGAGTCAAAGGATAGAATTAAAGTTATAAGGACCAAAATGATACAACTTGAAATTGCACACTAAATTTTATTGATTTACAAGACTATTATGTCTAAGTCTTTACTCAAATGTGTTTGTTGTAATGATATGTAGTGTGACTCATGTTGAAGAAGCAAAATGCATACACAGAATGTTACCGATTTGGCTTTGCACTATAATTTATTCTGTAATCTTCACTCGAATGGCTTCCCTATTTGTTGAACAAGGAGCAGCCATGAATCCGACCCTAGAAAACTCCCATGTCCCAGCTGCCAGCATGTCAGCATTCGACATATGCAGTGTCCTAGTATGCACCGGCATCTATAGAAAAATCCTCGATCCAATAGCCGGAAGATTAAGTGGAAACCCTAAAGGCTTAACCGAGCTTTAACGGATGGGGATCGGAATCATTATCGGTTTGTTAGCAATGGTCGCAGCCGGTTTAACTGAGCTTGAACGGCTTAAACATGTTGTCCCTGGTGCAAAGGAAAGCTCATTAAGTATATTTTGGCAAATCCCGCAGTATGTACTTGTGGGTGCTTCTGAGGTGTTTATGTGTGTAGGTCAATTGGAGTTTTTCAATGGACAAGCACCATATGGGATAAAAAGCTTTGGGAGTTCACTTTGCATGGCATCAATTTCATTGGGAAATTTTGTTAGCAGCTTATTGGTTAATGTCGTGATGGGGATTACTAAAACGGGGGATAAGCCGAGTTGGATCCCTGCTGATCTTAACACTGGGCATATGGATAGGTTTTACTTCCTTATTGGAGGCCTTACTGTCATTGACTTTCTTGTTTATGTGTTTTGTGCAAAGTGGTACAAGGGTATCAATCTTGATGAAAGCAGTGATGGAGAAAGTCAGATTGAAAGATCAGAGATTGGTTTGTCAAGCAGAGTTTGACTAGCATTGTGAGAATCAAAATATATGAATTGTTTAACTTCCCATGAAGTTCACATTAGATTTCATTCTCGTGTGTAAATTTCATTCATTTCTCTTTTGTTCATAAATTAGAGAACTTTCAATCATTCTCATACTTGGATGTTTTTAAGGATATTTTTGTCAATTGGAAAGGTGAATTTGTTGGAATAAAGTTTCATATCATGTGAAGATAATGTTTCACTATGATTAGCTAGTTGCCCTAGTAGATTGACTTATTAAAGAGTTGAAGGGATTGAAAGTTTGGATTGGGTATTTTAGATTAGAAAATCAACAATATAATGAAGAGAAAACTAACATGATTTACATAAAAGAATGTGTATAAAGTGTTAATTAGCAATACAAATATTTTCCTTTGATAAGTATAAAAATAAAAATTAAAAAAATCCAGGAGCTTATATATGTCATGTTTTCTTTAAAAAAATGTAAATATATTTCAACTAAATAAATACATCTATATTAGTGACATATTGCAGATACATAAAAAGATGAGATCAGTTTTAACAAACAGCTAGGACACATAAAACAAAGCCTAATGACTTGGACCCCTCACATAAAACTAGAGTCTGGAAGTTCCCATTAAATTTGCAGCCTAATATTCATTTTAAATCTCATAATGCCTTTGGTATCGATAATCTTTCTCTAATAGTTTTAACGGTAATGATTTTGCTATCTCTCAAAACTTCCCCAAAATATCTACAATGTCTTTCAATCCATACAAAATAAATAAATCAGTAAAAATAAGTTTCAGAATAGATGGGTATAACATTCCTGCTCTCGCATTGAGCCAAGAAACACTTGAGGAGGAGCTACTAAAGTAGGGTAACTGCAGAACATACCACATAGGTCTCGAGAGAAGAATAATGATAGATTTCAGGAGGAAGCAGGTGCAAAATAGGTGCTCCACAGACTTATGACCTTGAGCACCAAAAAAGGTAGTCTAGGGTAACAACATTTATTACAGTTCAGCATATTTCCTTAGTGACTAATTTGTTTTTTTTTACAGCTTCCCAGCAAATGAAGCTGCATTTGCGGATATGTCCAAGGAACCACCATAATTTATGTCAAAGAATATGAGGGTCATCAAATCCATGAAATATTATATGTGCAGCAACATAGAATTCACCAGACACAAATTAGTTTGTCCTAACCATAGAAATAGATTTTACTTATGGAGGAGGCAAAATGGGGCTAAAGTTCCTGAGCTCCACAAGTGCATGAGAGTTTCTAGGAGGCCATTTCAAATAACTAGATTTTATAGCAATATTAAACCTTTGTTTCCATTGACCATCTAGTAAGATGGATCAATGAATCAACCAAAATTTGTGCAGCAAGATACCAAATGAATGCTAAAGGTCAGTAAGGAGGTTTGTAGCATAACCATTAGTAATTCTAATATGCCGTCTACGGGAGCAGCTTCCTCCATGTCCATGAAGGATTGGACTGAAGTTTCATAATACAAATAAGAATGGTCATTAAGAATGTGGGTTTTACACCATACAATCCAAAGCGAGCCACTAGTGAGACAAACCAGAAATCAAACATGTTTAACACAATTGCTAAGTTCCATATTTAGATATTCTTTGCCAAGATATCTATATTTTCAACAAGTTTACATACACCCTATCATTCAACTTTGGCACCACTATACTTCTCATCAAATACAATTTACTGAAAGTTCGTGACTACAATAAAGTGAAAAGGCCAACCAATAATTATGAATGGAAATCGACAAGAGCCACAGAAGAGAGAATTAACCTAATTTCATAGCTCTTGATTCTTTTAGTAATTCAGTCCCTCAGTGTATCACAGACTACCTCAAACAATTTGGATGGTAATAGGGACACCCGAGTAATTGACAAGATGAGTGCACATAGGAAACTTGTAGCAACCAATTTGAGGTTGGATATTTAGCTTTTAACTCTTAAATAGAATTACTGACTCTTACCGGGTTAGGTTTTAAGCCTGGCAGCAAGATATGAAATTATTGACCCTAAAACTCTATGTGATAGTTTTAATGATAGCAAAGCATTGAAAGACTACTAATAAATTTAATAAACATGTAGGAAATTACCACATCTAGAGTTAGTCAAATTCATGAAGACTTAAATCATGAAAATATTTTGTGTTCAATGTAATTTTTAATTTTCTACTAGCGAACATAAGATTATTTGTATTTATTAAGCTCGAAATAGTTTTAAGAATATCACACTCCACATACACTATCCCTATCTAGCAAAAGACTATACTTGTCCAAACATTAAAAATCTAAAAATTTCATTTCTCTGTCAAACTATCAAATAGGATTTTTAGAATACTAAAAAGAAATAAAGAAGACTAAAAAGAAATAGCGTTTTGGACATGTTCCTTCTCACACATTTCACATATTACCTCTCACAATTTTCTCATTTTGCATCCAACTTGTACTTTTTAAAGCCTATAAATACCAGACCGTTTGTTCATTTGGATAGACACTAAAAGCTTAAATTATTTCTCTTCCTCATACATTCTTACTCTCTAAATCATTAGAAAAAATTAGGGAATAGAATGTTCAGCTATCAATCCTACTTTCAATTAAAAATTAATTAGATGAAATTAAACATGGTTTTGATTCACAAATCAATTTAAATTAATTATGGGTGTGTTATTATTCTTAAATACATTTGATAATCTATATATATGTATATATATATATCTAGATTTAATATATTTATTAAATTCATAATTAATGGTTTTTTAACATGTGACATAGAGTATGACCACGTGGTATAATAATTTAGAGGTATCTTTAGGAAAGTTTTACAGTACATAACCTATACCAGTATAAGAATATGATTCAATGGTTATTTAACACACCTACTAATACAAATATTGTATGATAATATGACTCACAAGTTATTTATACATAACTTTATAGATTTTATTTATCTATTAAATCTACTATTGCATTAAATTTAATTGATATATTGTTTATTCCATATATTACTAAGAGTTTAAGTATGTAATAACACTTGGCATAAATGTAGGCATGACTCTAGCCACATTTTGAGATTCATTCCTAACTTTATACTGATAATATAAGATATGGGATAGATAAGATCTAGGGTATTGTTACGGAATATAGGTATACCGTACAAGGGGTCTATTGAATGGATCACATTATGTGTAGTCCACATGGGATGAGCCAAGGGTCAATAAACCCCTTGTATTGGTACATCTCATGTACTGTAGAACTTTCAAAAGGTATATAACCTCATCTTTAGTAAAATAAAGGAAAAACCTTTCTTTCAAAAGTTAGTTATCTAACCATTTCTTCTCCCTTTTTCTTGCTCTAAAGTAAGAGAAATTTACTCATTCTTATCGTTTGACCATTTCTCATCTTTTAACACTTCATTTTATTGCTTAAAACTTTTTCAGTAGTTTGACTATGTAACCCTCTATATTTAGTAAAACTTCCTAAAACAACTCCATTCTTATATGTTTATCAGTAAAAAAGAGAGAGAGTTAAATATTTTCTATGAAATGAAGAACGAATAGTCATCATTGTTCTATCTTTGATCACATAACATTAAGAAACAGTGGCTCATCTTCTTAATAATACATAGAAACATACTCATCCATCCATTATAATGTAGTACTAAGGTTAGCGTTTTCAAGATTAGATTCTTTGTATCTATTCGTAACTAACTATTTCTGCCATCGCTCGAGCTCTGTGAAATCTCCAGGGTTAATTACTTTAGAGGTAGCTGTATACTGAATACTGCAAAGGTAATTATTTAATTAATGCATAACAATGCCAAACTTTTATTTTGTTTCTTTTATTAAAAACATTTAATTAATTTTTTATCATTGTAAAAAATCTATGATATTTTTCGTACAAATATGTTTTAAACATTCAGAAAATCATCACTTATCTGGTTTAAAGAGTTTAATTTTGTAATTAAACTAAGTACTTATAATGTTAATTATAATTTTGTTGCAATGTTATATAGATCTCAATTTTTTTTTAATCTTGTGAAGAGGAAATCAAATGTTAATTACTTTATATATGGATAGAGTTAACAACGTGGGCGATTCCCTTGAGGTGAAGAAATTAATGAGTTATTTCGCTAAATTATTTATCAATCATTGTACTTCTTGATGTTATAAATTAACCTCATGTTTTACCATAAATAACGCAACTTGACTTATATTTTCTCTTTTCTCACTTGCCAAAACAGATGATCGGGGAAAACAAGCTAGTGTGATAATATATTTGTGTGAAATATAGTTTACATTCTCCAAATTTTATCCATTCATCAATTTGATCCTTATAATTTCAGATCAGCAGATCTGCTAATTTAGTCCATATAATTTAAATATCGTTGGTTTAGTCTCTACATTTTAAAATTGACTAAAATTTAAACACTTGGTTCTATATTTTTTTAGTGTAGAAACTAGTTGTGCACGTCTAGTGAACACTTTTTTTAGTAACTCTACACGGTTGAATTTAATGAAGATAAACGTAGAGTTTTGAATGTAGTCAAGTTCAATAAGTAAGAATTAACTAAACTGAGAAAAACTAAAATTATAAAGACTAAATTGATACCATTCCAAATTATATCGACTGAATCTGACAACTTAATAAAAATTAAAGGATGTAACTGTATTCTACCCTAACTTTCATACTTATAGTCCTTGATTTAACTATATGAAGAAAAGTGGAAGTAATGTTTTTTTGTGTAATAATTCAACTTTTATATATATTGCCGTGAATCAAGGCCTAGCAACATTGGCATTCTTTGGTGTTGGAGTAAATTTAGTATTGTTCATACCCAGAGTTCTTGATCAAGATAATGCCACTGCTACTAACGGCAGCTAATGGACTGAAACTATTTATCTTTGCTCATTGACTGGAACTAACCTCCGAAAAAAGAAGATTTTGATTCTCCTATTTCTATTGTGGCTGCATATTTACGGTTATTCATTAGCTATTTAATATCATTTTCATGTTTGTTTTAAGGTTTCTAGAATTTGAGTTCGAGAAGTTTAATTTCTACGAGTATTTTTTAAAATTTGAGGGTGTTTATAGATAAGTAAAGCAAACTATAGATGACATTGATGTAGTTTTACCTTAAATTTTTCTTCTGAAGAGAAATTACTCTCATTATCTACTTGAAATATGAAAATATCGTTATGAAAATTACAAGTGGCTCATTCGATAGAACTTGGAACATTTCAAGTAGCTACTTGGATACTACTTTGAACATTGTTTTATAGCTACTTGAAAACTACTTGAATATTGAAGATAAACTACTTGGAATACTTTATTAGGTCACTACCTGAACACTCTAACTTAGCAACCTGAGCATTTAAATTTTACAAGAAAAAATATTTGGAGAGCTGTGAAAATGTCAAAAATAACCTATTTTTCGGAAGAAACTTCAAATTTTAAAATGTTAGGCCTATATTTTTTCTTAAATAGCTTTTCCTAATGCCTGTTTTCCCAATTCACTAAATTGTAGTCTTCAAAATTTTGGTCAAGTTGTTAATTTGGTCATTACAATTTTAATTTTGTCAATTTGGATGTTTTAATTTGGGTCGGTTGTCAGTTAGTTCCAACAATCTTAATTTCGTTTAATTTTTCCATACATTTTGAAGTTGGCTGCAATTCCAACCATACGGCCTATCCTTAGGTTTAATTGTCTACACATGACTTGCACACACAAAAAAATAAGTTGTATAAAGAAGTTTGACTAAGTTGTTTTTGCATGCATAACTTGTTTTTAGAACCTAACAAAGATTAATAGAGGGATTGAAATGACAAAACTTGAAATTCCACCCACAAATTTGTTGATATACAAGACTATTTATTTTTAAGTCTTTACTCAAAAGTGTTTGTTGTAATGATAATTACTAGGTTTTTCGATAAAGCAGCAACAATTATAGAGAATGATGAGCATAATAAAAAGGATCCATGGAGGCTATGGAGTGTGACTCAAGTTGAAGAAGCAAAACACACAATGTACCCATTTGGCTTTGTAATATAATCATTATGAAATCTTCACTGAAACGACTTCCCTATTTGTTGAAAAATGAGCAGTCATGGACCCAACCCTAGGAAACTTCCATGTCGCAGCTGCCAGCATGTTTGCATTCGACATATGCAGTGTCCTAGTTTGCACCGACATCTATAGACAATTCCTCGTTTCATTAGCAGGAAGATTAAGTGGAAACCCTAAGGGCTTAACCAAGATTCAACAGATGTGGATTGGAATCATTATCGATTTGTTAGCCATGGTTGCAGTCGGTTTGAACAAGCTAGAACGGCTCAAACATGTTGTCCCTGATGCAAAAAAAAAGCTCATTGAGTATATTTTGGCAAATCCCACACTATGTACTCGTAGGTGTTTATGTATGTAGAGTTTTTTAATGGACAAACACCATATGAGATAAAAAGCTTTAGAAGTTCACTTTGTATGGAATCAATTTCATTGAGAATTTCGTTAGTAGCTTATTGGTTAATGTTGTGGTGAGGATTACTAAAACTAGGATAAGCCTGGTTGGCCCCTGATGATCTTATCTAAATTTTTCTATTGCTTCAACCTCAACCGTCTTACCATCGCTCACGTAGATGAATCTTTCCGCATCATTTGACTTTCGACAATTCAGGCAACCCTGTCTGAATACACTGATGCGAGTTATTGCACCAGAATCTATCTACCACGTGTGTCTAGGAACCGAATTTAAATTAACCTCAGAATAAATTAAATTAGAAAGCATAGCTTTCTTAGCACGCCAAGCGTGATAGTTGGTGCATTGCTTCTTCGTATGCCTTTCAGTTTCACAGAAGAAACAACACTTACCTTCCAGTTTTACCGATTTCTTTTGTTAGTTCTTATGCGGTGTTGTATCCGCAATTTCCTTATCTTTCTTCCTTTTCTTTCCCTTGCCCTTATCCTTAGAAATAGAGGCTAGGTAAACACTCCCTATCTTATCATGTTTCACCCTTTCCTCTTCTTCAACATAGTGTGAGATGAGCTCATTCAAAGACCAAGTCTTTTTATGATAATTATAACTCACCTTAAACTGGCTAAATTATGCCTAAAGAAATATCAAAACCAGATACACAAGCAAGTCCTTAGAGAGTTCAAGCCTTAATGTTTTCAACCTTGAAACAATGTGAGGCATTTTCTTAATGTACACCGTGATATCGCCTATATCTTTATACCTCATTGAAATTAGGTCTGACAAGAGCGTACCAATTTCTGTCTTTTCGTTCTTGACAAACCTCTTTTCAATATCTGTAAGAAAATCCTTGGTTGTAGTTATCTTTTCAGATATAGTTCTCTTGAATGCTTCTGGAATGGCATTCTGCATGATCAACATACACATGAAATTTGATCCCTCTCACATTTCCATCTCCCTCTTGTCATTAGAGGTACTCTTATCTGTAAGAGGTGCACGAGAATCAGTCTTTAACGTAAAATCAAGATCCATGAATCCAAGAACTATCAAGAGATTATCTTTTCAAGACTTGAAGTTTGAGCCACCAAAAATTGGAATTAATTGATGTTGACCATGATACTAGCAGGAATAATAGCTGAATAGAGGACAAGAAATAAAATAAGTTCACATGAATCCTAAAAACAATTATATATCCAAACAATAGTAAAAAAAATAACTCATCTCAAAACATCGGGCACTCCATTAATATTTTGACTTTGGTAAAAAAATTAACTTGTAAGTGATGTCTTGGGGTAGTAGTCAAACAATGATGATAAATAACATATCAAACAAGAAACCTTCACTTGAGCCAATTTATTATTCACATATAAAACCAAAAAATAATCACGTATTTATTACCACAGAAGCATATGTAATTGTGTCAAATATATTTTTTTCTTTGGGCCAGTAAATATTCATATAAGTTACACACACAAAACCTTTTATATTTCAAAATAAATTAATTTTCACGAGGCCACTTTGGTGACATGATACTTCAACTAATTCATCTTAAAATATATAACACTATTGTTTGAATTAAAAATTGTATCAAATTTAAACCTTAAATTAATTGATAAACAATTAATTTTGTGATTCCTAAAAATTGTTTTGAAATTATTTTAACCAAAAAATCCAAAAAAAGCAAAACAATTTATTAAAAAAATCCTTAAATTACAAATTAATTTTACGATTCCTAAAATTAATTTAAAATTTTTAATTTAATTAATGACTCGTAAAATTAATTAAATTATAAACAATGAAAATAATTTTTTTATTTAAAAAAAAATTAAGGGCTGAGGAAACCACGGCCTTTTCCTTTGTGGTTGTGGGCGTCCCAAATTTTTTTATGTAAAACTATCAACTGTGTGCCGGGCTCTGTTGTCACGACCAGTAGGTCATGGCATTCCTTGTCGTCGCGGCCAAACAACCACTAATTTTCTCCTTATTGCGACGGCCAGACCATGGTGTCCCATTAGCCGCGGCTGTCCTTCCACCGTCGGTTATCAACAATGACCGGCGGCATCCCTGTAGCCGCGGATGTCCTTCCACCACCGGCGGCGGTCCGTATTTAATCAAAGAAGATATGAAAATATATATACCAAAAATACCGTTCTTAAATCTAATAATTCACCAAATAATTACTAAATTCAAGAACTCCAGAACAAAAAAAAATATAAACACATATAATCATGGATCTAAAATAAATCTGATTCTTAATGATTAAACATGAATTGCCTGATACCACTTGTTAGATCCGAAATCCTTATCGGTATAAATGAATCTTAAAATCCCAGGAACTCATGTTAAACACATAAAAAATAAAAAAGTCAATTGAGAAGATGCATACCTAATCCATGACGATAGATCGTTGTTTAGAGTCGAGCGGTTAGCTTTTCATATATACACGATTCTCTATCAGACGGTCCCTCGTGATTAAGTCTCTTTGTTTTCTCTCAAACGATAGGATATTTGTGAAATAGAATTGTTTCATTTAATCATGTGAGTTGGGGATCATAACCACTTATATTGAGATAATATATCTGTTATCTTTTGATATTTCTATTTTAGCCCATAAAAAATAGAAATTACCTTAAAGTCTCTACACATCAAAAGGTTCACATTCCATTAGATACATTAATTGAAATACCAAAACCTTAGTCGATCACTTTTTATTGGGTTTAATTTATGACAGATACACATAATTATTTACATGTAAGCACAACGTTGGATTAAGGATCCAACAGGCCAATCCACCTTAATGAAATCATGCCCAATGTGATTGATGCTCTGTGATTTAAAGAAGTAAGCGAAAGTAAATAGTGGAACAATAATGTCACTGAAGCTCCAACGAGCTTGTTTGGTAGCCCGTATTATGCAGTACTAAAGATATGACATTACTATTTTAGTACTACCTGAAGTTTGACAAAAATATTGAGCTCATACTAGCTAATATGGTGTGTTTCTTTAGTCTCACCCCTATAAGATAGTTTAGTTTCCTCCTAAAAGAGGGGACTAAACGGGACTAAGGCTCACGAAGTCTCTACTTGGGACCCTCATGAAGATGTCTTCTTCCTACTATCGATGAAGCTTCTTCCTTCCACCGCTTCTTCCTGGTATGCCTCTTCCTCTTCTCGTTGGATTCTTCTTCTTCTCGGTTCTTTTGGTTTTCGTCTATAGATTTGTTTTTTTCCATACATATGTGTTTGTTTATTTTTTAATATGTGTTTTCTTCTATAGATATGTGTTTATTATGGTTTTCTACTTGTAAGATATGTGTTTGTTCTAGTTTTCTTCTCGTTAGATCTATGTTTGGCTTTTGTCCTTGGTGGATGGGCAGTTTTGTATAAATATTATTGTAAATTATGAATGATGAAGTTTCATGATTTTTTTTTGAAGTATTTTAATTATTATTATTATTATTATTGATTAGTTGAGTTTAAATTTACTATTATGTTTTTTTTTGTTAGAATGAATGTTTATTTTGTAGTTGAAAATGTTAAATAACATGTTAATGAGTTCTAAACAGATTTGTGTAAATCAAATTATAACAAATAGTTTTACAATAATCAAGTGTTATGATGTGCTAAATATTGTATAAGTAGTACGGTTTTTTAACCAATACAGTATCGAATATTGAACAATATTATTTAATCCAGTACAGTATAATCCGACAGATTAAATAAAAAATTATCCTGACTATCAAATGAGTCCAGAAACGTCTCGCTATAAATGTTCTCAAGTGTGGAAGAGGAAAGCTCTAGCTCGATCCCCAAACAGTTTAGAAATCAAAACTTACCTCTCATTTTCAGAGACATCAACGACAACTTGAGACGTCGACGGCGACACGATTTGGTCTACTCCTCCCTGAAAACTCACCTCTCGTTTTCAAGAACCCAAACCCACGATTTAACCTTTTCACTTTTTACATCCTTCCGTTTTGTTTTATTTACTTTTAATTTTCACTTTTTGTTTTATTTATTTAAGTTTTCACTTTTGTTTTAGTTTTCTTTTCTTTTTATTGTTTTAGTTTTCTTTTCTTTTTATTGTTTTAGTTTTTACTTTTGTTTTAGTTATCTTTTCTTTTTATTGTTTTAGTTTTCAATTTAGTTAAACGTTTAGTTTAAGTTCTTAGTTATTTAAGGTATTCATCATTGCAAGAAGGTTAAAATTGTCTGAAAATTTCATTAAAAATTACATACTTTACACATGATTGAGTTAACAGTGAAGAAACGAAATTCGTACAGAGGGATGTATTTGATTGAGTATGAAAATTGAAGATTTTCAAGTCAAAGTTGAAGAGTCCTAATTAAAAAATAGTCAAAGTTAAGAAGGTTTTTGTGAAAGTATCTCTTATATAAAATTCTAATGAGGTTTAGTAATCGAATAATACCGAAGTTTTTCTCTTAAGGTAGATGACTCGAATTGACTTTAATAACCATTTGTCATTAAACTACTTGTCGTGCAGAATATGAAAAATTATGGTATTGGGAGAAACATGACAGAGAACACCAAAATTGAATTTATTTATTGCTCTAACGCTACAATTTCAATGACAATGACATTGTTTGTCTACCCCACCGGCCACCGAACAGAAAGTTATTGCTAGATGCTAACTGATCAACTACAAACACTGTGTATTTACTTTTCTTTCAACCTTTATTTTAATTCTCTCGTCTTTTCTCAGCTCATCTATGCTCATTTTGACTATTCATTCCCTCAATTATTTATATATTTATCACATTGTTTAATGCCTTCATATATATATATATATATATATATTCCAAGGGTTTTTTACATTCCGGGGTTTTTTCCGACATGGGTGCTTAGCCATTGTGTTGCTTAGATTGCTTTTGGAGCAATCTGGGCCACACAAGCCCAGCAGATAAAAAGTTTTATTTATTCACTAAATGTATATAGGGGTTCACCAAATATGTATAGCAGTTCATCAAATATGTACTGAAGTTTACCAAATATGTATCGGGATTCACCAAATACGTAAATAATTCTTAGAGGGTTCAATAAATATGTAATGTGGTTCATCAAATACGTACTGGGGTTCACTAAATCTGTACAAGTTTATTTTGTAAGTATTTGGTGAACCCCGATACATAATCAGTGAACCCTGATACATATTCAGTGAACCCCTCCACGAATTATTTTTGTACATATTTGGTGAACCCCACTATATATTTGGTGAACCTCAATACATATTTGGTGAACTCCAGTACTTATTTAGTGAACCCCTTCAAGATTTATTAATTAGTACGTATTTAGTGAACCCCACTATATATTTGGTAATCACCAATACATATTTGGTGAACTCCTAATGTATTGGGGTTCACCAAATATGTACAAATTAATGATTCTTCGATGAGTTCACCAAATATATATATAGATGTTCTCCAAATACGTATCGGGTTCACCAAATATGTACTGAGGTTCACTAAATACTTAAAAATTAATAATTCTTGGAGGGGTTCATCAAATATGTATTGTGGTTCACCAATTGTGTATTAGGTTTCATCAAATACATACAAAGTCAATTTTGGTGAACCCCTCCAAAAATTATTAATTTTGTACGTATTTGGTTAATACATATACATATTTGGTGAACTACAATACATATTTAGTGAATCCTTAATATATTGAGATTCACCAAATACGTTCAAATTAATGATTATTGAAGGGGTTCACAAAATATGTATAGGTATTCACCAAATACGTACCGGAGTTCACCAAATACGTACCGGAGTTCACCAAATATGTATTGAGGTTCTCCAAATACGTAGACATTAATAATTCTTGGAGGGGTTCATCAAATATGTATTAGGGTTCACCAAATATGTACAAAATCAATTTTGGTGAACCTCAGTACATATTTGGTAAACCCCAATACATTTTTTGTGAACCTCTCCAAAAAAATATTTCTAATTTTTGGTGATTCCCTCAAGATTCCTTTTGTACCTTACTACAGATTTGGTGAACACCAAAAAAACCCAATCGCCAATCTTTACCCTCAAAACGTCAATTTTCAACCTCCAAACATCATCCTAAAGGTGCCAATCATCATTCTTCTTTGCCAAACGCCAGTTTATTGCCTCTGATCGCCATTTTACGCCCTAAACACCATAATTTTACAAGCGATCATCAATGAGGGTCATAAACACCATTTTTTGCCCCAATCGCCATTTTTTGGGCCCTAATCACCATCTTCACTAAATATCTCAAATTTATTTTTTTAACTAATTACCATACACCGGACAAATCATTGATAAAAATATAGAAAACTCATTCTCTAAAATGTAAGCATTCACCATATTCACTTATTAAGTCAAATTGGATTGGATTAAGTAAGGAATCCCGAAGTAATTAAACACTCTTTTGTGACAAGTATCAAGCGAGACATGTTTACACCACATATAGTTATAGTCGTGATGTTGTGATCGCCGGTAAATCCTATTTATTGGTTTGACGAACGCGTATAACCTTTAAGCTCGGATTTTACTTTTAAATCGAATATATCCCCTAAAAGTTTGTAATTAAATATTAAAATTTAAAATTTAGCCTTTTATTTTATAATTATAAGCCCATAAAAGTTGGAAAATTAGCTCATTTATGTTTTAAATTATAACACTATATATATATTTGTCAAATCTAACCTTATTTTCTTATCAAAATTAACCCCAAACTTAAAAAACCCTATTCCCCTCTTAAAAAAACCAGATACCCACCATCCCCCCTCTCTCAACACTTCATTCATCTTCACTCAAACACTCTACTCATTTTCATCTCTTATTCATGTCTTCATCTTCATCTCTTCATAGCTCGAAATCCGTCCAACCTGAGCAAAATCCGTCCAACCCGAGCGAAATCCGCTACAACACACGAGTCAAACCGCAATCTCTCATTTCGCACATCCCTTGCAACACACGAGTCAAAACCACGCCTAGCCCAAGCCCAATCCGTCCAGCCTCATATCCTTCCAATGTTGTATTTTTGTTTCAAAAAAAATGGCTAGAGGAAAGCATAAAGTTACAAAAGGAACGTTGAATTCAACGGCGCAACCGAGTTCGAGCGGTTTGAAAAGGCCCGTATGATGCCACCGGTTATGGGGTGAACAAATATCGTCCAAAGAATCGAAATTTTACTAGCCATATTCTTCATATTGCTCCAATGGAGCATATATCTCACCCAAGAAACAAGATGTAAGTTTTTCTTTAAATCTTTTGAATTTTTATGTGTTATACGCGTTAAAACACCTAATAGATACTTGATTCGTTCTGCAAATTAGATGTTTTTATGTGATGATTTTAAAAATGTATGGTTGTTGGTAGAAATACATGTGTTGGATGGAAAACTATAGTATTTTTTTAGTGCTCGTAAAGTGTTTGACAAAATATCATAATAAATTTTATGGCGTATTTTTATCATTGTCCGTAAGGTGAGTGATAAAATGCCACATTAGGCTCTACACTATATTTATATGAATGCCCGTCACATGTTTGATGAAATGCTATATCCAATCCAAGGAAAGAAAATGTAAGTTTATTTTGTGACAAATTTGGTTATTATGTGCTTTAGTGCTCAAATACCAAATATATACTTGAATCATTTTGAAAATTGGGTATTTTTATGTGATGCTTCTCGAAATGTAAATCATTGGTAGCGATATATGTTTCGGATGAAAAATTATAGTGTATGTTTATGTGCCCGTAAGGTGTTCGACAAAATGTCACAATAGAGATTATACATTATTGTCATTTCTTTCATTGATATTCATATATGTAATACATCTTTCTTCACACTACTTTTTCATTGAGTCATGACTTAAATTTTGGTTTCCTAGGCTGAGTTCTATGAGGATGGTGTACGTGGTTTTGGGAACACCACACTGATACCTAGGTGGTACAGTATGCTACCTGAAAATGTGAAAAGGAACGTTGATGATTCCAGGTTTAGATACTTTATAAGTATCTTGAAAACGTGGCAGATGGATCGCGTCCTCTTGAAGAGCCTGGCCGAGAAATGGTGGGATACAAATCACACCTTTCATTTAGATGAAGTGGGTGAAATGATGATGACCCCACTGGACTTTGCTGTGATTACCGGCCTTGAATTCGATGGTCGAAAGCTAGACTACGATTTAGATCTGTACAACAAAAAGGCACTATAGAAGCTAGTCGACAAACCATTGTTAGACCTTCAAGAAAAAAAGTTACTTATCAATGGATTTTCGATAATTATGTTAATTACGAGTGTACTACTCCTAAGAATGAGAAAATATTGACGAGAGTGTTTCTTCTGGTGCTCTTGGGAAGTACAATTTTTATTGACAAGAGCAACAAAGTCTATTTGTACTTCCTCCCTAGCCTACAGTTCATAGATGAGATACATTGGGGTGGTTCGGCGTTGTCCGTATTGTATTGCAATATGGATGCGTTATGCCGCGGGAAAATTGTAGCGACTGGGGGTTTCTAGAGAGCATGAGATGTATGAGCTTGTAAATACTTTTCGTGTTTTGCACTGAGCAAAAAAGTGGTTGGTCTAGACACGTTCCCAAAAGCAGCATGTTGGATAGACTTTGTTGATCAATTCCTATATTGATATGTGAGGCCCCATTAGGTATGTGTTTTGTTTGATCAATTCCTATATCACCCCCCTTTTTGAGTATGCATAATGTTTTACTGACAAACTATTTATTTTGAACTTGCAGATCAACTGGAACCCCTTAGGGAAAACGTGCAAACTTGCCAGACTATTGCCACGGCAGTATACCTCCTACCACTTGAGGATCTTGCTGCAAGGACCTGCTAGTAGAGCATGGTATTTGGGTGACCGCGTTGCACGACAAAGTTTGGGATCCCAGGAGCCGTTAATCCCAATCAGACCTCTTCTTCAATGTTATGTGATCAACCATATTCCAGAGAAGATCTGATTGGTGGTCTTGGAGGTTTTAGAGCATCACACTTCATCAATGATGAAGATGGCGATGGAAAAGATACTTATGATGATTTCCACAAAATGTGGTTGTCTTACAACTATGATGGGGCATCTTTATTTTCGCAGGAGCTAAACATCATGTACTAGTTTTTAAATATAGGTGATTACTGATATTGTTATACAATAATCTAAATTTGTAATCGACGTGGTATAGGCAGCAGCACGAGCAACCGCAACAATCATAGGAGCACCAGGAGCATCTGGGCAGCTAGAGCGACCGTTGATGATATAAGAGTGGCTGAAATCCAACTACCATTGTGGCAGGTAATGGTTCCACACCCAGATGGTGGTAGTGAGACGGTTGACATTCTAGAAGATCTTACAGTCTGGGGTCTTCCATCTGCTGATGTCGATTATGTGAGTCACGATGTTAATAATTATTATTATCTAGTCATTGAATATATTATTAACACACAATTCAATAATACAAGTTCTGGTGGCATGCACTGCAGGTATGATGCGCATGATTACCAGTCTCAGGCAACAGTTCTTTGATAAAATGTTGAGCGCATGTGAGACGATGGTGAAAGCGATGAGAAATGCCAAAGAATCAATGAAAAAGAAGGATAAGAAAATTGTAATGACCAATCTTTCCCTAATTTTTTTAAGTTTGAAACCAAAATATTCAAATTTACTCTTAGCTGACATTTTGAGTATGTACACTTGTAGGCGAAGTTGCAAAGTCGCCTACAAATGTATGAAACTCAAGGAAGAAGGCATGGGGGTGATGATGAAGATGTTGAAGATGATGGTGATGGTCATGATGTAAATGGGGAAGATTCATTTAATGATGATGACGACGACCATGTTGATGACACTAGTAAAGATACTAAATCGGAAAGAGAACATGAACGATGTACAAAGCATGCAATGATGCTTCATTGAAAAAGAGAGAGTTGCACCATGACGCTTTATCAACTTTTTATAGTCTCCTTCAATTTAAAACTTGATTCTAAATTTGTTGAGTGTATTTTTGAATTTATTAAATTCTTGCTACATTTGGTTGGACATATATATTATGGATATAAATATGTATTTTGATTGTGAAATTTCTAATATTTGTGCGAAGGTTCTGTCGAATCGTTGTTTAGAATTTTAAACTGGATTCAAAGTTTATTCAGTGTATTGTTGTATTTTTAAACTGGATAAAATTTACAAACCGTCATTCTATCGGCTTTGACGATGTTGTTGAGAGTAAGAAGATATTGTAAGTAGAAACATCTTTGTTTGTGGAATTTTTATGGTTGCAGAATGTAAGAATGTTATACTCAAATTGAAAGTTGTAACAAAATAAAATATAAAGGAATTGAGAACGCGTATGTCTACCGACTGATGTACATGCCACGATGCCGGATGATAATAATGATGATCAGCACCATTTAAAGTGCTAGGTGCACACGCAATAGGGATCTCCTGACAAGGTGTGTCTCCATTCAATGTGCAATGTGCGTACCCATTCAATTTGCAAGGTGCACACCCATTCAATGTGCAATGTCCGTACCCACCACCATTCAAAGCACAAGGTGGGTACACTATGTACAACACAAACATCCCATACTGATATAATATTCAGTATCCCTGGCCGCAGTAAATGTACATTTTGGTATTAATTTAATTTCATAGTTTTTGGAGAATGTTAATATACAAATATGTACACAGTTTACCCTTAAAATCCGCTTATTTATAATTTAACACAATAATTCTGAAAATTTTGAAGATGGACACTACACGGCAACTTCAAAAATCTGCTTATTTATACATATACACAATAATTCTGCAACATCTATATATCATCATTGTACATGATAACTTATAAAAACCACTTTTATTTGTAGTTGTACACAGTAATATACAAAATTTGTTTATCATCCTTATACATAATAACTTACAAAACTTACAAAAATCTATTTATCTTCACTATACACTATACACAATAATCATATACAAAACGGAGACCCATTTTTTATTTTTGAGAAATTCGATGAGCTAGAGGTTATTGAAGAAGACAGTAACGACGAGGCAATAAAAGTCAAAGCGTATGGAGATATCCCTCTTGAATTTGCTTCAAATTTTATTGCCTCGTCGTTACTGTCTTCTTCAATAACCTCTAGCTCATCAAATTTCTCATAAATGGAAAATGGGTGAGTGTTTGAAAAAGAACATAAGAAAATAGGACACATTCACAATAATGTATACAATATTATTTATCCATTCATTTTTTTCCTCTTCTGAAGCCTTTGCTTTAAAGTAGGACTCACCTTCAGTGGTAGTCGTGCCTCTGAGACAGATGAGTTCATATTATAAAATCGATCAACACTATCATGTAATGTATCATACATGTCGTTTGAAGGATGGTTGACGATCATCAACAAAATATTACATCGAAGATTATGCGATTTATACTTTTGTAAACATATTCTCAATATTCAACAAGCTATCATACACCTCAACAAATTCAACAATGACGGCCATAAACGAGCAAATCCATAACAATAAGAAAATTCTTAATTACATAACTAAAAGAAGCCTAACTCCAAACTAAAACAAAACAGAAAACAGAGCTATAGGTTTTGAATATTCAGAAAATTATCATTACACTATGACAAATAACAAGTAATGACAACATCAAATGAGCAAATCCAAAGCAATCAGAAAATTTCCAATTATAGAACTAAAAGAATTGGAAACTATAGTAAACAAAAAACAAACCTCTCAAGTTTAATAAAATGTAAACAATATCCGACATATTTTCTGGGAATGATAGTCGCGAACAATCTCTGCCCTGAAGTCATCCATATATCTCAAGATTGACATACCACAATCACTCCTGTAAACGTAATAATAAATGTATTATTCAAGGGTGAATGAAGTCCAATCAAATTCGTGATCAGTGAATTTACCTATTTGATTGGGTGACCACTTGTAGCGGATTTGAAATTTTGAATGAAGAGAAGGTTGTTGGTAGAGGCAACAAATCTATGAGCTTAGGCCCAAATATCAAGTCCATACCTTCTAACTATAATTGCATTCACAAAATACAAAAAGGTAATCAATGTCAAAATCATACACGTTATAATACAAATTACAAATCATGATGAGGGTTTAGAACATACAATCTTTTTTACCCTTTCGGTCATTCCCGCGTTAAGTCGGCCATCTTGTAAGGTGTCTCATAGGGTGACTTCCTCGTTCATGATGGAGATCTTGGCCATAAACCAATTATCTCGACCATCATGTACCAGAATACAGATCTAGATTACATAATGCATTTAGACAATCATACTAAGTCAAAATTTAATATCTTAACTAGATTAAATTTTCTTACCATCATTTCTAGCTCAAACGTTGTCACGTATCTATCCACGATCATATGTTTCCTTATAAAATTAGGAAGCTTTACTAATTTTGAAATACATTGACTTTGTAGTGGCACAACAAAAATAAAACATACAACGTACATACAAACCTAAAATAAGGAGGTTACTGAGTAGTAGATATTCACAACAAAGAATGTGGGAAGAAACCAGAAATGGTTGTTCATCGACGCACGACGAGCCTCCCAGGTCAAAATGATGACAAACAAGTCTATAAGGTCAGAGCCAAGCCAATATTCTGGACCGAGATTCTTTAGCTCTCTTCGTTTAGCATGGAGGCCAGAATGTCTAATGAGAATCTCACTGCAAAAGACAAATAAAAGACAAATGTAATCAAAATTTGGAAGTGATGGTGTGTCAAATTTTTTTAGATTAGTGTGACTACTACCTATCCTCTAATCTTTTCTAAAAATAATATACTCCACTAAACACTCATCTTTTACTTCTAGTGGGTCCAAGAATGTGTATAGACCCACTTTAAATCCCTTATGGTTGCGTTTAGTGGTTGGTTTACACTTCAAACAGGGTGAATAGAGTAGAGGACCATCTCTCCTGTACCGAGTGCTGCACAACTGCATCGAGAATTGGCTTCCAGTAGACTCGGACAAGACTTGTTTGCCCTACCAAAACACAGCCCTAAGTAAGGTGTTAGATTACTAGTTAGATTATACAATATAGAAAAGATAAAATATGAATAAATAGAATAATACCTTTCGACGTCCTTTAGTTATTCAGTCATAGTTGGATTCCTGACCAATAGCAGGCAACGAATACATTGTCTGAAGCATCCAGCTAGATGCACCTTTCATCATTATCACCTTGATATAAATGTGATGAAGAGACCGATAGCTCTTCTTCACGGGAAGGACTCATATCCTCATCAAAACCTCTTCACTTTTCACTTTGAATAGGGGTAACGAGTGGCTCATCCTCTTGGACTCTAGACTTACCAGTGTCCCATGCTAAAAGACTCACCAAATTGTGTACATCTGCTCTTAGACGGCCATCATCCTTCTTTGCACGGCCACTAATTATGAAATATCCTCTCTCATGGAGCTAGACTCCAACTGAAGAGCCACCCACATGGAGTTGGACTTTGTGTTGGACTTTGTGTGAAGAGCGATCACTTGTGCACTTAAAGCACCTAGCCTGATGGCTTGCTCTTCAGGTAGATCTGTACTCACGTCCTTGCGAACGTTACGCTCGTGGTCCTCTCGAACCTTGCAGTCACCTGGAGCATTTTACGTGATTGTATCGATCTACATAATATAAATATATGCGAATTGGTAATAAATAATCAATGGTAATATAACCAACCAAATTTACAATATTCTAAAATGTTTACCGCACAAATTTTAGGCCAAGCTTATCCTCCCCACAAAATAAATCATTTTTGCAACTGCTTTGTCGTTCCACCTTAACGGCGAAGGCTGGTTCAAGTCAACATAGTTCGCAGCATATGCCAACTTCTCCAAATAAAACAGCTGCATCGAAGTGAACTTATTAGCAAATATACGTTATAATGTGAAAGAAATACCAATGCACACTAAATATATTACCTATATAAATGAAAAACATCCGGTAATGCTATTGTGGTGGTTGTTTTGATACCTCGCGACACCATCTACAAAATCTTTAAAATAAGCAGAATCCCAATTCTTCTGTTGGATGGTCGCGGGTGACTTCACAACGTGAAACTATGATTGACTAATGATTGGTTTTGATTGAGGAGATAACAAAACCACGACAGTGTATAGCACAAAGGCTTGCATGCCTTCAATAGTTACTGTCAAACTCCTCAATCAAGAATTTCAACAAAGCGTTCACCGGAATATCACCTTTGGCATTCACCCACTTCACCTTCAGATCTTTTATCTCATTCACATCACCATCGAATTTGATATCCTTCCTACCATCAAAGATGCCCAGTATCGAAGTCACATCATTTATGGTGTCTTTGAATGTCAACCCATGGACATTCAACGTGCAGGTGGCTGGATCGAAGCAACCTAATAGTAGCTGCAAGAAGTTTATCTTCAGCTTGTGGCATTTAATATCCAACAACCTTATGAATCCCATCTCCATAATCACTCTCCTCTTCCCCTCATCAACATTTTCAACAAGATCCATAAATTTCTTGGGTGTACAACGTGTGTGTAACTTCCATTTAAAAGCAGGCCTTCTCAGATGACTAGGACCGGGTTTATCTGCTCCACTTTCAAGGGCATGGATTTCATTATCCTTGAAATAATTGAGTTTCGCTTCCTTTGTCAAACTTTTCCATAACTTACCTAAATCTCTTCGTGTCTTCATATCATAAACGCACTTAAATAACAATCAAAATTTATCAATTCCATGTTATAATGTAATGTTTGTTTAAACATACTTACTTCAATACTCCTAATCTCTCCACCTGGGCCCTAATTTTAGCACATTCTTTTGCACTATTTTAATTATAAAAAACAACATTAACATAGCAACAATTGATTTGAAAATATGTAACATTGAATTGATGATCTCATTATTTACTTACAAGTATTAAAAAACCATTATATTCCTTCGTCATGTTCACATTTATGTTAGGCATCTGAAATATATATTACTATAATCAAATTTAGTTATGTGACAATGCCTTCTTATCATGATTATCTCTTATACTAATTTTTAATGGATTGAGCATCATCTAGTAAGAATGCTAAGGTCTTATGTACCATTAAATTAATGTTCATAATGTTATGTTCTCGTATACATTTGCCCATATTATGTTGTTAATCAGGTTTATACAATGACTATTTGAGATAATAAATTAATTGAAAGTGACATATATCAACAATCTTAATAAATGATAAACATGATGTGAATTTCAGTGGCTTGCAAAAATCGACGCAAGATTTCATGAAAATATGGTTATGTAAAGAATTTAAAGAATGTAAGAAACTTAGTTGAACTAGTTCTCTTCTCCAAGTTTTTTTACAATTTATCATGTTAAAAGAATCATATTAGTAAATTTCTATCACGTAGCTAAGCTAGGTAAAAACTCAATAAATGTGAAAATCTCTATAATCATACAAAAAATGATGTTGATCATGTAGTTCTTTCTAAAGTAGGACATTTCTTTTTATTTGATTGCTTGAAGGATAAAATGTACAATGGTATTCATCTAATAACAAACATACATCTAAAATAACATAGTTTCCATGAAAGAAAATAACCTCAAATAGTATCTCCTCCCAACTACAATATTTTGAATAGAAATATGAAAAAGATAAAAAATGAGAAACTAGTCTCCAACATAGCAAGTTCCATTTGATTAAGTAAATCAAATCAATCTAATGATATTGAGATATAAATTCTTATACGAGCCCACATTCCAGAAGTAAATGACTACCATCTTTGTCAATAGCGACAAATATTCCCTATTGATGACCAATAAACAAGAGGTTTCACTACAAAAAAATAAGGAGACACTTTTATAATTGGGTGAAAATCCAACTCCAAACCAATGTTATGTTCTCAAGTAATCTATTCTAATTATAACAAAATATTGATTTTATTTCTCAAGTGCAATCCACAACATTGAGATATGAACATAATCCAGCGCTTTTTCCAAAGCATAAACAATGAAGTAAAAACGCATTACACAAAAATGTCACTAGAATACATAAATCGTTCATATACAAAGGCAAACTGGCTAGTATACCAAACTGTTCTACAACCATATATTTTACTATCTTATAAAATTATAGTCATCCATAGATATATTCATAATGATCTATATATGTCAACTGAGCGATCACAACAAGGTTGCTATACAAAATTAACAAACTTAACAAAACTAGCTAAACAAAACAGATATAACTAAGAACATCCATAGCACTCTCTCTACATAGATTGGCAAAAAAAATATGCATGGCCTCTACGTGGTAAAAATACATAATCATATTAGCATTTTGGTATAACAAAGATGAAGATCCATTCACATTTTCTTAGATCTAGTGTAAGAAATATGTAAAGTATGAAATGTCCAACTAGGAAGATATTCATTTTGATATGAGCATTTAACCTTATGAAAAAGTAAGTTTCGGGAACTCAATACCTGTCTGTTTGACCAATTGGGCGCAAAAAATTACTACATCTTTACAAATAGTACATTATAGTTTTTATGAGAAAACACTAAAGCAGTATGCTTTTGGTTGTAGATAAATTATGTTAAGTTTATATAAAACAACCACTTACTGAGAATGTACATGAGAGAGTAGAGAAGAATGAAAACTGCAAGAGACCACCTTTGTGACATCAATAATATGTATGACAACAATAATATATTCAGCCCATTGTGCTCACAACAATCACATAGAACTATTCAACTATAATACAAGGCACAAGATACTAAAAATATGTTCTAGACAAACTACAAATATAAAACTTCTTTCACTGTAGAATGCTTAAATATATCAGCAATGAAATTCATATAATCTTTTCCTACCTCATGGGCATAATACAAATACATCTCATAAAAATATGTTCTCTTGGTAGAAATTCGAGAAATTTCATGGATACAAATACATCTCATAAAAATACGTTCTCATGGTAGAAATTTCAGAAATTTCATGGATATAAATACATCTCCTATCCCAAGAGCATAAATTTCATGGTTAAAAATACATTCTCAAAGCAAAATATAATATTTATACTCATTAAAATGGATAAATTAGCTTCAATTCTTGTTTGTCAATCAATATATAATCAAAACCCTAAATCGTGAAACATTCAAATTGCAACAAAGGAAGAAATTTAAAAAACATTCAAATACATAAACTTCTCAAACAAGAGGAATAAAAATGATATAGGGCAGAGAGCTATTATACCTAGGTATCATTGAACTTGAAGGATTTGCGAACTTAACGAACCAAAACCCCAAATCGTGAGAGAGGGCGCCAATGACTGAGAGAGAGCATCGATGATTGATAGATAGCACTGGGGTGGAGAGAGATCATCAACGATGAAGATAGAGAGCCGATGATGGAAAGAGAGCACAGACGACGAACATAAAGAGAGAGAGCCACGACAGAGAGAGAGCAAGGATGACAAACGCAGAGAGAGCCTGGATGACGAACACAGAGAGAACTTGGACGACAAAGAAGACGGCTTGGATTGTTTGCCTTTTGCTTTCTTTTAGTAGATTTGATTAATATTAATGTCCAAATCATGGTTGTCTGACTTGTTATTTTGCTACATATGTCCAATAGAATCGAACATTTGGTATTGCAACATGGTTGAATATTTACCCTTCCATTAATACTTCAACGGAAGCTGTATCCTTGAGGCAGACAGAGTAACGTTGGAGTTTTTGAAGTGAATGGATCATCGCATGCGCAGTCTACCTTCCGGAGGCCATAAATTTTGATTTAGGTTGACTCACGGGGCCCGTAAGATATAAAAAATGATTGCTGAAGTTAGGAGTTGTCATGGTCTTGCATATTTTTATAGGCATTTTATCCCACACTTCAGTAGTATTATGGCACCGATTACTGATTGGATGAAAGGGAGTAAGTTTTCATGGACCGATGAGGCAAATTCAATGTTTTGATCGATTAAGGAACGCCTAACCACTGCACCGATTTTAATGTTGCCAGATTTTGTAGAGCCATTTGAGTTACACACCGACGTTTCTAAGGTTGGGATTGGGAAAGTATTGAGTCAGAGTAGCAAAACAACCGACATTTCTATGGTTGAGATTGGGGCAGTATTGAGTTAGAGTAGCAGATCAGTGGCCTATTTCAGCGAGAAGCTGTCCTGCGTAAAAATTAGATACAATACTTATGACGTTGAGTTTTATGCAGTAGTATAAGCTGTGAAGCATTGTCGTTACCTATTTCATAGGAAATTCATATTGTATACTGATCATGAATCTTTGAAGCATTTTCACACACATGATAAGGTGTCTCCTAGACATGCGAGGTGGGTTGCTTATCTCAAGAAATTCACTTTCTGGTCAAACACAAGGTTGAGATAACCAACCGAGTTGCAGATGCATTGAGTCATAAGAGTAGTTTACTGGTTACTATACGGGTTGAGGTACCTGGTTTTGATTGTTTTTGTGATTTGCTTGTTACTGATCCTTATTTCTCTGTGGTTCTCCAACACATACAAACTGAAAAGAAAACAGATTTCTTATTAGATGATGGATTTATGTTTAAAGGGAATCAACTTTGTATCCCAGATTGTAGCCTGTGATTTCAGATTATCTGGGAACTTCATGGTGAGGGTCATGTTGGTAGAGATAGAACCTTACAATTGGTGCAGTCATCGTATTATTGGTCGAGTATGCGCAATGAGGTAGAGAAATATGTGCAACGGTGCAGAATTTGCCAAGTATCTAAAGGTTCTACCACTAATGCATGATATTAGTATGGACTTTGTGTTGGGGTTGCCTCGCATGCAGAGAGGTAATGATTCCATCTTTTTGGTTGTGGATCATTTTTCTAAGATGGTTCATTTTATCCCTTGCAAGAAAACTACTGATGTTGTTTATGCGGCACAATTATTTTTTCGTGAGATGTCGTCTACATGGGATGCCTGCTTCTATTGCTTTTTATAGAGATACCAAATTTTGTAGTCATTTTTGGCGCAGGTTGTGGAAGATGGTTAATGCACAACTCAATTTTAGTAGTGTCTATCATCCTCAAACGGATGGACAGACTAAGGTGGTCAACAGGTCTTTGGGCAATCTGTTGTGTTGTTTGGTTGGCGAACATGTGAAAAGTTGGGACCAGAAGTTGTGTCAGGCAGAGTTTGCTCATAACCATGCAATGAATCGCAGTACCAATTTCAGTCATTTTCAGGTGGTTTATCCAAACCAATCGAAGGGACCACTCGATTTGATGGCTTTACCGAGTAAGTTGAAGGTCCACGGCAAGGCAAAAGAGTTTGTATCTGGTCTATAGGATGTTCACAGAGCCGCTCTAGTAGGATTGATCGGTTTTAAAATTAAAAAAAAAATTAGATTTGAACCACGAACGGTTAGTGGGCAGAATATCAAAAAAATTGATTTAACTTATTTAATCATATTAAATAATTTAAAATTAATTTTTGTTTGATCATGTATATACGATATTAAAACAAATAGATTAAGGAAAACAATTTTCACCTTTACTCTGTATCGGAGCATTTCTAAACTGGTGGAAACTTCCTCGGGTGTTCTTCGTGTTCTTCAAGTTTTAAGATCAAAATCACAAACTTGATCTTCCACGAACATGTTCATAATATGTCTAAGTTAAATATTTGAGTCTTCACTCTTATGCCCCAAGACTGACATCCAACGGTTCAACCTAGGAGTCATAATCGGATTTAATTGTCCAATCAAAATTAAGACTACGAATATCGTTCTAAACTATTTTAGAAGAGTTCATTTGGAGACACTTCTGTCTTCACTCTTCCATGTTTGACAATAGTTCCAGGACTTGAGTAATTTATAAACACGCTTTAATTTAAAATAAAACTTTCAATTTATTCATTAAAAATTCAGTATTACAATGTCTGAGAAATAACTAAATACAAATAAATAGTTATTACACGCTACTTTATGGAGATATTCCAACACGCTCATGATAACTTGCGTTCACCAAATGCACGGTATAAACAAGATGTTGATCGGACGCACGGACATGTGGATTTTGAGGTTAGGGATTTCGTGTGGGCAATCCTGACTAAGGATCATTTTTCAATTCATGACTATACAGGTTCTCTACCAAGAAGATTGGACTTGTGAAGATTATTGAGAAAATCAATCCAAAGCCTACCGGTTGAAGCTGCTTAGCAACATTCATACCGCTGATGTGTTCAATGTTAAACATCTGATTCCCTTCTACAGTGATTCTTCTGATGATGATACGGTTACAAATTCGAGGTCGAATTTTCTCTACTGGGGAGAATGATGCATACAGAGTAGCGTTGGAGTTTTTGGAACAAATGGATCGTTGCAAGCGCAGTCCACCCTCTAGAGACCATAACTTTTGACTCGAGTTGACTCATGTTACGGCCCGGTTTCAAGCCCAAAACATGTCGTTTTAGTCACTTTCGGAGGCCTGGAAATTCTTTTCGCAAGTTTTTAGATATTTTTGTATTTTCCCTTTCTTTTATGTTTAGGGTTTTCTGAGAGAGTTTTAATACCTTTTGTTTAGGGTTTTTTGGCAGTTTATGATATGGTTTGAGACGTTTTCTCTATAATTCTATTTTTGATATTTTGTGATTTATCGAAATTCTTGCCTAAATCCTGGTAATCTCAGAATTCAACAAATTTAGAAGATCGAATTACTGACAATTATGCGCGATTCATCAGTATTTGATATTGTTAGGTTTTGATCGAGGTTTCCGCTAGATCAATCTTGAATGGCATGTTAAGTTATAATCCCAAAATCAATCTGAATTATGGGTTAGTGTTTACTTGTATAGTTCTGTGTGAACCTCTTGTTGGTAAGGGGTTTACTAAAATGCTTGAGAGAAAATATATCTGTGGTATTATAATTTGACAAGCATAACTTGTCTTATTTAAAAAGATTAAAAAGAAATGAAAAATCTGGAAATAAATCATTTCATAATGAATAAGATGTTTTAGATTGAAATTGAACTGATCAATGAAGAAGGGTCTGGAGGAACTGATACTTCAACGGCCCCTTCAAGCATCTGTATAATTTTCTTCATAGTGGGTCTCAATGAAGGATCCTCCTGTATACACCATATAGCAATCATCACATACTTCTCTACCCTTCTCAAATCATTCATCGCCTCATCATCGTTTTCCACCAACGGTTCCAGATTCCGTTCCTTATAGCAATCGTAGGCCCAATCGGCTAGCACCATTTCGTTTTCATTCTCCATTAATGGTTCGAAGTTCTTTCTACAGCATATGATCTCCAAAAGCAAAATACCATAGCTATAAACATCAACCTTGGCTGTAATAGGCATGTTTCTAAACCATTCCGGGGCTACGTACCCTTTTGTTCCCCTGATCGCAGTTGTCGTTCGGGTCTATTCGGTTTTCAAAAGCTTGGCCAATCCAAAATCAGAAATCTTTGATGTAAAAGAGTCATCTAGAAGGACATTTTGAGGCTTAATGTCACAATGTATAATCTGTGCGCCACATTCCTCATGTAAATAACATAGCCCTCTTGCAGTTCCTAAAGCAATTTGAAGTCTCTGGTACCAATTCGGTGTCGAGGACCCGAATAGGTAATTAGCCAACGACCCATTTTTCATAAACTCGTAAACAAGAAGACGGTTTTGCCCCTCGTTGCAGTATCCGAGCAACTGTACCAAGTTCCTGTGGTTGGTTCGGCCGATAGCACTCACTTCAGCTTTGAATTCATTATCTCCTTCCTTCACCAATTTATCCAAAACTTTCACAGCCACCAAACTGGTCTGTTCTTCGGATTCAATTACTCCTTTGTAAACAGTACCAAAAGCACCGCTACCCAATTGTTCCTTGAATCCGTTTGTAGCTTTGTTAAGCTCCTTGTAACCGAAAATCCGCATATTCATCCCGGCTACAGCAGGATAAACTTGAAGAATGTGTGTTCTCTTTTTGAACTTGAAAACAACCAGTAGCGTAGCTAGGAGTAAGACAATATTGAGGAGGACCGAGCTGCTCAATAGGGCTGATCCGATGATGATCAAAGTTTTACGATCGTTCTTGTTTGAATCTGCAGGTGCTACTGTAGAGTTGTCTCTCCTTATCTTGACTAGAGCTTTCCATACAATGCTTGAGTCCTTTCGGCCGTTGGAGAGAGGATATCTCTTCTTCCAACACTTTCCATCTCCTAAGATGGCAGCTGCACAGAAACAATCTTTCAAGCAGGCATCTCTACACCAATCTTCAGGTACTTGAATGAAACCCTCGTAATCCGATCCAACCCAGTCTGTGTTCGGCATGTCGTAAAATTCAAAAAGATCCGTCTCAGGAGAAGATTGATCACAGCTCTGTGAAATAAAACTGGGTTTGCATCCTTTCATCCTATCGTCCGGGTCGATGAAGGTGTATCTGCGAGGGCATTGACAATTTGGCCTCTGATCGTTTCCAATGCTGCAATAGCTGTTGTACCCACAAGCACCACTTCCCAGTTCTTCTAAGATGCGCAAACAGATATTGGAAGGTATTGGATCTGACAAAGCAGACCAAGCATTTGGCCAAGACCTATTACTCGAACTATCTGTCTTTGGATACACATACTGCCTGAAAACTCCATCATATTCAAGAATAGCTCTTTGATAGAAATCCCGAGTCGACGGCGTATTCGATGTGAGCCTATAAAGTATGCTTCCATTCCTTGCTGTGAGATAAATAGACCCGGAGAGATTGAAGATCACCTGAAATCCGCTGTCTATTGTGTCACTTGCCATGTAAGCAAAGTTATTAGAACCCATTGGGAAATTTCTAGTATAAAAAACCAAATTTCCATCAGGTCGGAGTAGTAAATGGAACCTTCCGTTCGAGTAATTCGATTCGGAATAACGGGCAATGACTATTCCGGCTAGTCCCATAGTCTGTGAAGGCAATAGTGTATCCGTTGGTTCATCAAAACTCTGCCATAAATAGGATAAATCTTCCCCAACTAACACAAAGTTTCCGGTATCAAGCATGGCAGCATATGAGACTCCGCTCCCGGGGAAGTTAGAACTCCATATCTGCCTGCCTTGTGGGCCATTGAGCACAAGCTGGCCGGCTGTCGTAAAAAGAACTCTGGACCCCCTAGGTGCTGGGTTAGCTCCATTAGAGGACCAGACAATGGTTCTTTCAGCAATTTTGTTGAACCAAATTGAGAGCAAAAAGCCTCCGCTATCGAGTCGTTTGAAACCGAAGGCGAAATCGCCGGATGGTGATGGCCAGAACAAGTTATTGTCATCTGCAGTAAGAGATGAGGCTAAGGATATGTTTCTGTAAGGTTGTGCAGTGGTGGAAGATGGTAGCAGAAGAAGGAAAGGTAACAAGTAGAGGTAATTTGTTAAAGAGATTGCCATTGGAGAGAGAGAAAGAGAGAGATGTTGAGTTTTCTTAAATGGTGGATGAAACTTTTCTAAGGCTGGCTCTGAGTGTTATGATTTTCGTTGACGAAGACAAGTACTTGTAATTGAAGACAAAAGAGGGTCTTTCATTTGTTGACTTTTTAAGTCCTGAGTTCTTAATCTCTTGTTGTAATTTCCTAATCGTTAGTTCTCTTCTTTTCCCACTTCCTTCACGGAATAGCTTGATAAGTAACTCATGTTCAGGGGTATTTAAAATTATCTCGAACCAAATCGAATAAAAATGATCGATTCGATCAGTTTTTTATAAGTGTTCGGTTTAGTTTTATTGTGGAACTGAATTTTCAGTTTAGTTCATAATTTTGATGGTTTCGAACCGAAACATTGAATTAATATTATTATTTTTATATAATTTCATATAAAACTGAAATAAATTTTTGATTTTATATTTGTTTTCGATAATATCATTTTAAAATGATTTACTTTTTTAATTAATAATATCGAACCGAAGAACCGAACAGAATAAAAAATAACGGTTTAGTTTGGTTCGATTCTTTTAACATTCACGGTTTGGTTCGGTTCGGTTCGATTCTATTGCCGAACCAAAATTTAGGTTCGGTTCGATTTTATGCTTAAAAAGCTGACCGAACCAAACCATGGACACCCCTACTCATATCTCTAGAATAAAATTGATAGGGTGTTTACTTGCATTTGAAATAAATATGAAGTTTGTAATCAATTTTTCTAGGAATCGGATGAAACTAAAATGATCATGTATCAAAATCTAGCTTCAATTTAATACTTTTATTAACTGTGTGAAACCAGAATCAGGAATCAGATTATTAGAAATAAGAATAATTATTTTTATTTACTAAATCAAATAATCAGAATATAAATATAGGACATTAATAAAATGTATTTCAGGGAAAATAAGTATTATTTTCTTTAATTGATTATTTTGAGAGCATTATGGACTTTTCATAGTCCATTGTAAATGAAAAAAATATGGAATCACATTACCACCTATATCATGCAGTTAATGGAATCAATCCTGGTCAATGTTGTAGGATCCACTTGAAATCTGATTTCAAGGTTGTAGTTAACAACCGGAATAACAATTTAGAATTGAGTTTCACAGAATCTCTTTCTACATAAATCATGTAAACGCGCCATGAGTGTTTTGCAATTACACCCGGACACAACTATTTTGGTTAATTTAGTCCATGTAATTAAAAATATTTCATATAAACCCATGTAGTGTAAATCAGTTAGTTTTAACCTTTCTATGCGGCAGGCTTAGACCTATTTTCTCATTCAACTTGTTTTTAATTTTCCAATAAGTTTTTCATATGTGAAAATAAACGGACCTGTAATATATATATATATATATATATATATTATGTTTTGACTTCCCCCATTGTATAACTGATAATATTTCGGAATGAAATTACTAATTTAAAATTTTTCAAAAAAAATTCCATATTGAATGGTTTTCTAGAGGCAATTAAACGTTTTAATTTGCTAGGTTGATTACAAAACTTTTCGCGTAGAATGGTTAAATTAGACAAAAAAAATTATACGATATAATTGCACAACAGTTAAAATAAAGAAGATTGTTTTGCACTTAAATTTGAAAATTTGGAAAATTATGTCAAATTTTGTGAATAAGGTTTAATTTTAAAATGGTTAAAACTACAATATTAACTCTAAGTTATAAGGTGTGGCAGTCAGTGTTAGATTCAAAATCTCTATCGTTATAAATCGTATCGTATAAAACTCTAAGATCTCATGTTGAACACACCAAGAATCAAATCAATAATAGAGCGGAAGCATACCTAAATCCATGACGATAAATCATTCCAAATCTACATAATTCTCTATTAGATTGTCCCCTTTGATTAAGCCTTTATGTTTTGTCTCTAACAATGAGATAGTAGGGAGAATATAATGATTTCTCTTAATCGTGTGATCTATGAATCATAACCACTTATATTGAGATAACATATATGTTATCTTTTGGTATTTTCATTTTAACCCATCATAAAAATGAAAGTTTCCTTAAAATCTCTACATATCAAAAGATCTGCATCCTATCAGATACATTAAAAATCTAAAATACCAAAATCTTAGCTGATAATTTTTTATTGAGTTTAAATTTATTTGACAGTCTGCAACACATAATTATTTAAATATAAGTCCAACGTTGGATTAAGAATTTAACAATCTACCACTTGTACTATATGTGAAACCTTATAATTATGTTTTACAAAAATAACCAAACGCGTTCGATTTTGCTGTCATCATCGTAATGTATCTATAACCAATATGGTCCATCAATCACACTGACATGGATCAAAACGACATTCATTACATCAATCATAACTCAACCTCTCAATGATCACATATATCAATGCAACTGAATGACATTGATTATGATGTGAATGTGTAGCATCAAAATTTTATGTAATGTGATCTTAACATGCCTATTTTTAACTGGTCCTCCTTAAACCTTAGTGCGATCAAACCATACTTGAATCAAAGTGTCAATAAATCAAAACACTTTATTTCTGCAGAAAATAACCTTAAAATATTCATAAATCAAAATAACTGAAAAATATGTCTATATCAAAAGTGCATCTAAATATAATATAAATTCTCATTAGAGTTGAATATCCTCAACTGATATGACACTCATGCAAATAGTGTGCTCATGAAACACCTTAGGTGGCATTCCCTTAGTAAGCGGATCCACAATCATGGAGTTTGTTTTGATGTGCTCTATAGATAATTATCCACTCTAAAACATTTCCTTAACAACCAGGAACTTGATGTCTATCTACTTTGATTTTGTCGAGCTCATGTTGTTATTAGAATAAAGTACTACTGATTTATTGTCACAAAATAACTTTAGTGTTCTTCCAATATTGTCCATTGTGCGTAGCCTCGTGACAAATTTTTTTAATCATATTCTATGATTGTGTCATGGTAAATGAGGATATAAGAGACTGTTTGGCACTCTTCCAAGAGACAGCACCTTCAGCGAGCAGAAAAATATAGCTTGATGTAGATTTCACACTATATTGGCATCTAGCAAAATCGGAGTTAGTATATCCAATGATTTCAATCTGATTTAAATCTCCGATACGTGAGCATGTAGTCTTTCATTCTATGTAAGTATAGCAAGACCCGTTTAGCTACTTTTCAATGGTCTATGCCTGGATTGCTTAAGTATCTACCCAACATTACAGTCACATATGCAATATCAGGACATGTATAAACCTGAGCATACATTAGGCTCCCTACTACCGAGGCATAGGGAATTTTCTGCATTTTTTTCCTCAAAATCAGTCTTTGGGCACTGATTAAGACCAAACTATCTCCCTTATCCACAGGGGTATCACCTGGTTTGCAATCTTGCATTTCATATCTTTTGAGGACCTTTTCAATATAGCTCTTTTTTTATAATCCAAGAATATCCTGAGAACGATCTCAGTGTATTTGGATCCCTAATACAAAGAAGCGTCATGAAGATCTTTCATCTCAAAATTCTTAGCTAGAAATCTCTTGGTCTCATGCAATAAGCATATATTGTTGCTGGCAAAAAAAATGCCATCCACAGATAAAACCAGAAAAATATGCTTAATCCTAAAGAACTTATCATATATACAATCATCGACCAAATTCACCTCAAAACCGAACGAGATGATCACTTGATGAAACCTAAAATACCATTATCGAGATGTCTGTTTGAGCCCATAGATGGATTTCTTAAGTTTGCAAACCATATTATTTGGGTCTCCTGACACAAATTTTTCTGATTGCTCCATATAGATCGTCTCTTCAATGTCACCATTGAGAAAAGTTGTCTTTACACTGATGCAGCTCAAGATTGAAATGAGCCACCAATGTCATTATAATCGTAAAAGAGTCTTTCGTAGAAACCGGATAGAAAGTCACTTTATAGCCGATGCCTTCATTCTGTGTAAAGCCCTTTGCGACTAGACGAGCCTTATATCTTTCCATATTTCCATTTGAATCCCTCTTGGTCTTAAAAATCCATTTGCAACCAATGGATTTTGTACCTCCTGGTAATGGGACAATATCCCACACATCATTAACCTTCATGGACTTAATCTTTTCATTCATGACATCGATCCACATCTGAGAGTTAGAACTTTCCATGGCTTGACGGAAGTTGATAGGGTCATCTTACATCACTCCAAAGTCTACCTCATGTTCTTGGGAAATACAATGTAATCATTTGGCACTGTACTTCTCCTCTCTCTACTGAATCTCCTTAATGGAAAAGGTTCTTGAGTTGCTCGAGTTTGTTCTTCCGGAACAATCTCATAAATGAGAAGTTCTCCGATATTGTCTTGATGTATTGTGTCATGAGCAATGTCACGGACACGGTCCCGATCAATGCTAATAACACATGTGGTAATATCAACATATTCCTCTTGAAAGACAAAATCCCTAACCGTATCTCCCCCATAAACTCGGCATTCTCAAAGAATCGGGCATTTCCCGTCTCAAAAGTCAACCTAGTTGTGGGATCATAAAACTCGTATCCATTGGATCTTTCAGATTATCCAACAAAATAGCAATTCACCATCCGTAAGTCCAATTTATTTTCATTAGGCGTATAAGGCATTGCCTCAGCTAGACATCCTCAAACATGTAAATACTTTAGACTAGGTTTCTTGTCGATCCAAAGCTCATATGGGGTTTTGGCAGTTGCTTTAGTTGAAACTCTGCTAATGATATATGCTACAACCTTAAGTGTTTCACCATAAAGTGATTCTGGTAAGGTAGAATGACTAATCATACTCTTGACCATGTCCTTAAGCTTTTTGTTTCGTCTTTCAACAACACCATTCATAGTGAGCGAACCTCGCATAGTGTACTGTGAGATGATACCGCATTCCTCTAGGAATTTAGCAAATGGTATTGGATGTTTTTCACCTGAATGATCATATATGCCATAGTATTCACCACCACGGTCAGATCTGACACTTGTTATCCTTTTGTTGAGTTGATTCTCAACTTCAGCCTTAATATTTTTGAACATGTTCAATGATTGTGACTTTTCATGAATGAGATATATGTAGCATATCTTGAATAATCGTATATGAACGTTATAAAATATTGTTGGCCATTCCAAGCAACCGAAGGGAATGACCCACAAATATTCGTATGAATAAGTTCTAAGACGTCCTGAGTCATGTTTGCTTCAAATCTCATTATATCGGTTTGTTTACCACCCTTTATGTAATTAGCACAAACGTCAAAATCTGTGAAATCTAAAGGACCAAGAATTTTGTCTGACATAAATCTCTACTGGGATCAGTAGGTTTTAAAATTAACTAAAAATGAGTTTGAACCACGAACGGTTTGTGAGTGAAATATAAAAAAAAAATCAATTAACTTATTTAATTGAATTAAATAATTTAAAACCAAACAACGTGCACTTATGCATATACAATATTAAACGAGAAGATAAGGTTAGAACAATTTTTCACCTATACTTTATTTCAGAGAATTTGTGAACTGGCAGAATTCCTTCGACCGTTCTTCGTGTTCTTCAAGCTTTGAGACCTTAATCACGCACTTGACCTCCAAGAACGATTTATGAATTTCGTCCATCAACAACCACCTGTTAATTTTAGAAATATATCTCACTAGAATTTTGTGTAGGAATTCGAGTGTGGGCTCTCAATACAATTGAAGGAAAAACTCGAATATTTTTCTTTCAATGCTCTATTTCGGCGGCAATCACTAGGGAGGGGAGAAAACTCTTTTTCTCCGTATCTGATATGAGATCTATATCTCTAACTCTCTATCTACAATCAAATTTCTATTAGGTATTTATAAAATCTAATTTTTAATATTTACAAATATATCCATATATTTTAAATTTCTAAAAATTCACCCCTCATATTTTCAAATTGTTGCAAATCAGTATATCTCCACAGTGTTAGAGTTGTATCAAAATTTATCAATCCAATTGATATTTTTAATTTATAATTATCAATTAATAAATTAATTTATTTTTATTTACTAAGTATCTAATAATTATAAGATAATAAATAAATTTAGTTCTATACAAATAATCACACTTAACTAATTAAGTGACATCATTCATCACATATAAGTGTATGAAATATGTCTTGGAACCAAAACACATTTTGATCAAATTTACTTCATTTCTCGATTCATGCACGTTACTTCTTCTGTTGGTGTAAATAACCCCTTTTTATTTTCAAGGTCCACAGAATATTTTAACATAATACTCATCGTAAATATCAGTAACAAGAACATGATATAAAATTATCATTTTACCCATCTTGTTATTATTTCCTTAACTCTTTTATTAACTATGAATAAGAAACTTATTCTCACACCCATTAATAAACCATCAGGTGATATTGTTGGTTTCGCAATCCAACCAACAGTTGGGGTATTTCCCGTCAATTTGAACTCATTCAGTTGGCATATCAAAGATTGCAACTAACTAAGTCAAGCTACGTATTCACCTCAGGATTAAGGTAATTATGAAAATACCCTTAAGGTGTAACAATCAGATTCAGAGCTAGGTAAATGGTTTTGGACTCAAAACTAATTTATTATTGGTCTATTCAACATGTTCATAACATGTCTAGGTTAATCGTTTGACTCTCTACTCCCTTGCCCCAAGACTGCTATCCATTGGTTCAACCTAACAGTCATAATCGGATTTGATTGCCCAGTAAAAATTAAGACTGTTAATATCGTTCTAAACTTTTTCAAAAGAGTTCATTTGGTGACGCCTCTGTTTTCACTCTTCATTCGTTGATGAAAGTTCCATGACTTGAGTAATTTCTAAACACACTTTAATGTAAAATAAAACTTTCAATTTATTCATAAATATTCAATAATATTAATGTCTAAGAATACAAATAATACTTATTACACGCTACTTTATGGACATATTCCAACAATCTCCCACTTGGATTAAAGTAGGCATGGATAATCTCTTATCCCCAAGCCCTCTAGATAACCATAAAAACTTTACTACTTGAAGTTTTCATGAATGTATCTGTCAGGTTGTTGACCGTCAAAATATGTGTAACCACAATGTCTCCACGCTGAACAACTTCTCTAATTAGGTGCTATTTATGTTCTATGTGTTTGGATCTCCTATGGCTTCTAGGTTCCTTAGAATTCACTACAGCCCCACTATTATCACAATAAAATGTCAAGACGCAGACACTTCCAGAGTCTTCATGAACTTTCTAAGCCATACAGACTCCTTTGTAACTTCACAAGCTGCCACATATTCAGCTTCCATGGTAGAATCAGAAATGAAAGATTGTTTGATACTTCTCTATAAAACTGTTCCACCGTTCAGGATGAACGCCAATCCTGAAGTGGACCTCCTAGAATCCTTATCAGCTTGGAAATCAAAATAGTATACTCTGTCATATTCAAGTCACTACTTGAATACACAAGCATGTAATTCCTTGTTCTCCTAAGATATTTAAGGATATGTTTGACGATATTCCAATGTTCAATTCCAGGGTTAGATTAGAAACGACTCACCACACACCCATGGCATAGCAAATGTCTGGTCTAGTGCAAGGCATTACATACATGAGACTTCCTACGGCTGAAGTATAGGGAATATTTCTCATGTTTTCCTCTTCTTGAGGAGTCTTAGGAGACTGCTCCTTGGAGAGGCTGACTCCATTTCTAAAAGGAAGAAATCCATTCTTGGAGTTTTGCATACTGAAGTGATCAAACACTTTATCAATATAAGATGCATGAGACAATGCCAATTGTCTTTTCTTCCTATCTCGAAAGATCTGAATACCTAAGACAAATGCAGCTTCTCCAAGATCATTCATATCAAATTGCTTTGCGAGCCAAATCTTAACATCAGATAATTTTTCTACATCATTCCCAATGAGTAGAATATCATCTACGTACAATACTAGAAAAACCATCTTCCCTTCGTGTATCAGTTTATACACACAGGGCTCGTCCACTAACTGTTCAAAATCATAGTTCTTAACAGTTTCGTCGAATCTAATATTCCACGACTGTGATGCTTGCTTACCATAAATGAACTTTTGCAGTTCGTAAACTTTACTCTCTTGGCATTTCTCCATGAACCCGTCTGGTTGAGCCATAGAAATGCGCTCATCAAGATTGCCGTTCAGAAAAGTGCGTCTATTTTCCAAATTTCATAATCAAGGGCAGCAGCAATGGACAAAAGAATTCAGATGGATTTAGGCATGGCCACCGACGAGAAGGTATCCTCATAGCCTATTCGTTCCTTTTGGGTGTAGCCTTTGGCTACTAGCCTAGCTTTGAATGTCTCTGCATTTCCATCTGGACCTCTTTTATTCTTATAGATCCATTTGCATCCTACGGGCCTTACCCCTTTAGGAGGATCTATAAGCTTCCACACTTTGTTCGAGTACATCGAATGTATCTCAACGTTCATGGCTTCTTGCCATAAGTTTACTTCAGTACCAACCATGACCTCTGAATAGGTGACAGGTTCATCAAGGTCCTTATCTAAGATAGTTGTCAAAGCTTCTCCATAGAACATATACCTCTCAGGTTGTCTCATAACCCTCCCACTACGTCGAGGCTCCATTGGTTGTGGCTCATGTTGTGATTATTCCACTATTAAATCAGAAATAATTTCTAATTGGGGAGTCGGTGTTCTCCCACTTAATAATTCCTCTAGCACAACTGTGCTTCTCGACCGTACAATTTTAATGTGATCTTCTTCAAGAAAATGAACATTCATGCTAATGAATAATTTTTTTCAGTCGTACTGTAGAAGATGCACTTCTTTCCTTTAGAATGTCCTACGAACATGCATAATTCTGAACGACAGACCAACTTGCTTGTCTTCATTTTAGAACATGTGTTGAGCACCCCCATATTTTTAAATGGTTAATAGAAGACTTTCATCCATACCATCTTTCATATGGTGTACCAGGCACTGTCTTCGACGGAACTTAGTTTAGAATATATGCTGTTGTTTCTAAGGCATATCCCCAGAAGGAATCTGGGAGGGATGAATAACTCATCATGGATCTAACCATATCCATCAGAGTTCGATTCCTTCTCTTTGACATAGCATTCTATTGTGGCGTACCAGGTACTGTAAGCTGAAGAAAAAATACATTCTTCCTTAAGAAAGTCTTCGAACTCTCCTAGCAAGTACTTTCCACCACGATTAGATCGTAGTGTTTTTATTTTTTTTTCTAATTTCTTTTCAACCAAGGCCTTATACTCTTTGAACTTTTCAAATGTTTCAGAATTTTGACGCATTAGTTAAACATGATCAAAACGTGAGTAGTCATCACTGAAGGTTACGAAGTATTCATAACCTGCTCTTGCCTGGGTATTAAATGGCCCACACACATCACTATGTATGAGTTAAATGCATTGAATGGCTCTTTCACCTTTTGCTGAAAAAGGTCTCTTGATCATTTTGCCTTCAATACTGGATTCGCATGTTGATAGTGATCCCACACTTATAGTTTGCAAAGGACCATCCTTTTAAAGTCTTTTAATCTTGTCTAGGTTAATATGTCTAAGGCGTAAGGTTATATCGGTTGAATCATACTTCAACCTTTTACTATCCATTTGTGAATCATTATTCACTCCAGTGTCACATATCAGTGAAACTATTAATTTACGTGAAACAGTTTATTAAATATGCGTGCAACAGTAATTATGCATTCATTTCTAGAAATATCAATATCTTTATCAATGAATTTAAGATCAAATCCTTGCTCAATTAATGCACCTATAGAAATAATATTTTTCTCCAAAAACTGGGATATAATAAACATCACGTAAAATAATAAAATGTTTCTCAAAACATAATTTGATAGTTCCCACAGATACGGCTGACACTAGTGCTCCATTACCCCAGTGGAAGCTGTACTCGCCATCGTCAAGCCTTCTGACTTTTCTGAACCCTTGTAGGGAGCAATAGATATGGTTAGTAGCAGTAGACTCTACAATCCAAGATAAAGTAGAGTCAGCTACATAACGGGCCTCAATAATCAATACTATATCTTTAGATCTCAACCTTTTGAGATACTCCTGGCAGTTGTGTTTACAATGACCAACAGCTCAATAGTGATGATACTTGTCTTTCGACTTGTCTACTTCCGCGGTGCTCTTGCCTTTCGCAGCTCTTGGCTTCTTCTTCTCCGCTTTCCTTGGACCTCTTCTATGTTTCTTCTTAAGAATAGTCGAGAGAGGGGATAACGACATGATTATGGAAAAGAATAAACAGAGCGATGTAAATTAATGCTCAATCATTTAGAAAAGTATGATGCATGATTGAAAATCATGCATCATACCACATGAGTCTCAGCAGCTTGCAGCTCCTTCATGAGCTCAGGAAGTGAGTATTTCAGCTTATTCATTGAATAATTAAGCTTGAAGTTCTCAAAGGTACTAGGCAATGTCTATAGAATCATATCCACATGAGTCTCACCATCGACCTCCGCACCCATGATCTCCAGCACCTATGATCTTCATCTCATTCAGATAACTTATGATCAGCATCATATATTCTCTGACAAGGGTTCCAGGTCCCATCATGCAGTTCATGAAGTTATGTACACCTGTCTGGCTGGCTTGACGACCCTGATCTCCGAGCATTTCAGTGTGTTCAATATCATATGAGTGGCGGTCTTAAAGTTCTGATGTTGTTGTTACAACACAATGCCCATAGATGCCAAGATGTAACATCTGGCTATCTCATCAGAACGCAGCCAAGAAGCATAAACATCCTTCTCCTCTTGAGTCGATTCAGCAATAGGCTCAAGGGGACAAGGGGTAGTGAGCATGAACTTGTGCTTTTCTACCTTCAACACGATTCTAAGATTTTATTTCCAATCCACATAATTTTCACTACTAAATTTGTTCATGTTAAGAATAGTTGAGAGAGGGGATAACGACATAATTATTGAAAAGAATAAATAAAGTCATGTAAATAAATGCTCAATCATTTAGGAATGTATGATACATGTTGCAACTACTTAAAAATCCAAAAAAAAAAAATATTTCCTCCCTGATGTTACGATAAAAAATGATAGATTGTCTCATCGAGGGAAGAAGTTCAAACTATCTCATATCGTATCAAGACTCTTCTCGTTTAGTTAACGCTCAAATTTCTCCACATCTAGCTTAACCAATCATCAATGGTTTTGGTTACCTTGGCCCCATTGACTAGCCCCTAAGTGGAGATTCCAATGTGCTTCAGTTTAAGTGTTTAACCAACACATCGACTCTTAAAAGTTGCTATAGACTAACAGTCCATTTATGGGACGGCTATGCCCCACAACTTCCTTTAGAAGTCTTAACTTCTCAAGCAACTCAATGACTCAAGCGACGTGACTCCAAAGTTTCTCCCATGGAAGAGAGGACAGCTATGGGCGATTATAAACTTTAAATTTTGAAAAACTTTAGATTTTTTGTTGTTTTTCTAAATATAACTTTTATAATATGAGAAACATGATGAAACTTATAAATCCTTTCTTTAGTATTAAATCTCAATTTAAAATCATAACCATTATAAATTTCACATCGCAATTAAATAACAACCATTATAAATTAATCTACAATGTTGCATGTACATGCTAGATGACAATTTGATATTGGCATATATCTAGTTCTATTTGGCATATTATATGATAATGCACGATTAAAATTAAATTATATTTTAAATTAACCTCTCTATTGGCTCATTTCTAATTATAACCCAAAAAGAATAATAAATAAATTATGAATTAATTTATAAACTAATCGTCATGGCGTCTGTAATTTCCTTCTACTGCTCCATGTTGTCCCATCACTTTGTAACTCTTTAAAAAAGTTCATTCGCATTTTAAAATTCAAATTTAAAACTTAAAATTCAAATTTTAAATACAAAATTCAAACTTTAAATTTAAAATTCGAATTTAAAACTTCAAAAATTCAAAAATTCAAATATTGATTAATACCCTTTAATTAAGGAAAACTATTTTTCTAATTAAATAATCTCATTAATTATCCTATTTTTCCTTTTTTTAATAAAATAAAAAGATAACATTGATAATTATCTTTTAAATTCAAAATTTAAAAGTTAAAAACATAAAATAGATAATTATCTTTGAATTCAAAATTTAAAAGACATAAAGATAAAATAAATAATTATCTTTTATTCGATTAAAATTTAAAATTTTAAAAGATAAAAAAAAATAGGATAAACGTTATCGTGAAATATCACAAGGTTTCCTAAACTTTAATTGTTATCGCCTAGGGTTTTACAAACTAAAGTCATCGTGCAGGGCACGGCAGCGGACAGCGGCAGTGACGGCCTAGAACAGTATCGTCGGCTCCCAAAACAGTAACTCCAACGTGAAGAGTGATTCCGGTGACCTCTCTTACAATAAACATAGCAAAAAGAATGAATCACATTAACATGCAATAAACATAAGAAAATTAGCACTACAAACACATCAAAGCAAACAAAGTTTAATTAACTAAAACAATAAATGAATAACACTAAACGTCAACTAAATAGATTATTACATTAATAGTAGGATGTGCTAATTGCTTGGATGAATGAAAGAATGATGAAATGAAATAAAAAATAGTTGAGTTGAGTTGAGAAATGAAGTAAAAAAAGTGGAGTTGAAGTGAGAAGTGAAAAAGAATAGTAGTTTAAGACAAAAATGAGATAAAAATTAAAAAAAATCAAATTAATAAAAAAACTACTAAAACTCAACCAACTTATTAAATACTCAACTAACAAATTAAAAACTAATTACTTAAATATTAATTTACTACCCAAAAATCACAAATTAAATTAAAATTTCATTTTAAAAATGTTTGGGAAAACAGGAAAAAAATTATCTACTTTTACCATGATGTGGGACCCATATATAAAAATCATTATTTTTATATATTATTTTAATGATATGAGACCCAAGCCAATATAATAACATTTGGTGTTAGCCCTGCACGCCAAATGTCAATTTGTGTTTAGCCAACGTAAACCACAATGACCTCTTTTACAATACATCTATACATTTTTTAAAATAATTTTTACTTTCTTAAATCCCTATAAAAATATCATTATTTGATTCAATTATTTTCACTTGATTTTGATATTTTATTTTCTTCAAGATCAAAGTCTCACAAAAATATCTTAAAATATCTCGATCCTGGTGAAACTGAAATGGTCATGTTACCGAACTTTAAGTTTTTTCTTACATCCCTTCCGAATCGTCTGCCAACTTGTATCGTGAGATTAAGATATGCATGTTAATTTGGATGAATGAAATAAAATATTAAATTTAAATTAAAAATATATAAACTCTTCATATATACATAATATAAAATTTTAATGGTTATAATACATGTTAATAATATCAAATAGTTTTTTGAAATTAAAATTTAGTTTCTTCTCTAAAATAAATATTATTCATAAACTATCAATGTTTAAAAAATACTGAATTTATAAAGGAGAATTCAACTTGATTATTTATCACGCCTCATTTTTTGTGTAGAGGACCGGAGTCATGGAATGAAACCACAAATAGGGGGTCCCTTAATCATTTATACTCAGTTTTAGATTGTATTTAACCAAAATATAACAAAAAAAATTGGTCATTAGTAGTTGCTAATAGATAATCTATATACAAATTTGCTATGTTATTTTGACCAATTTGCATTGAATTTATTGTACGGTGTAAGTAAAAAATTATTTTTATTTTCGGCATAGTAAGAGAAAAATAATTGATTTAATTTTATTGATGGGTAAATAAAATAGTTAATTAATTAGTGCGCAAAATAATGTGTGTGTGTGTGTATATATAAGATATAGTGTGTATTAAAACTTTAAATAATCATTAACAACAAACTAAAAGTTGATAAAAAATTATAAATAATAAATAATGTTATTACTTTCATATAATTTATATAATTTTTCCAACAACTTTTTCAAACTTTCTCACACAACTGTACTCAAGTATCTTACATATCAAACAAAGAAAATTATACTTTTCAAAAAAAAATTTCACTTGACTTTATGTTACCAAATATGATAATCTTAATATCTTGTCATATAACTTTACCACTTAAACTTTTTCAACAACTTAACATTCTCAAAATTCTTACTTAACTCGTACTAAACAGCACCATATAGTTAACTATTTTCATTACAAATTGTTAGCCCTTCATAAATAACAACTATCCAATCGCACTATTTTTATCCAATTTCGTGCTGAAAGCAAACGCGTGTGTCATCTGGGTAACGGAAGCAATTAAAGAATACTAAATAAGGAGACTAATTCTTATCTTTTATATGGTAGATATACACACATTTCTTTGTACAAAGTGTTCATACTTAACTTACACTATGTGTCGTTATCAAAGAATAAGTATTATATTTATTATATCATTTATTCATTTAATTAATAAATGCATAAATAATATTAATTTTCTATGAGAAATAATTTGATAAATTCCCTCGGAAATATTCAAAAAAATGTAAAACATTTTTTTTTGTGAATGAATGACTTATTATAAGAATGAGGTGATTTTACATTCTAAAACTTTTTGAAACATGTACCGACTATCCATGCTTTTAAAATACTAATTATTTACTTTTAAATAAATATTTATTACACATTGAGGCATCGAAATTTTTTATTATTAAACCCAAGTTAATGTTGAATTTTACTTGATCCGATTATATATCCGTATTTAAAATCATGACCTTCCTCAATTTCCTCTAATAATGAATGTTTTATCTCAAGAGATACTTTAATGATTGCTTATTGTAGTTATCAGATATAAATATAAATTAATTACTCAACTAATCCTATGTGAAAAGAATAAATAATAAATGAATCTAAATTTATGAGCATAAACAAATACATATTTCCTTCAAAGTTATTTGTATATACTCCATAAAAGCTATCAAACCTATATGCAATGCATATGTACAAAAATGAAACATTAATACACAGTGTTAAGGAAAAGTAGGTGGTAGACAATTTGTTAGTTAGGTAGTTTACATTGCTAACTGTTTTCTTTGTTCTTTCTCCCATTTTAGCTTTGTTTTCGTTTTATGTGTATTTCTTTTCGTTTAGTATAATACAATACCCTTATACTTCACAAAAATTAGTGAAGTATATGATTTTTCCAAGATATCTTCAGGAACACTACTCGTCTTCAACCTTTCTTCTTTCTTATTCTTATTTTTTCTTTCTGTTGTTTATTCAAGTCTTGAGCACTTTGAATAGCCTTGTTATTCTTCTCATGGTATTAGAGCAAGAAGAGGACTCACGTCCAATGGCTTCTAACAACGGGTCTGAAAACATTGCAGTTGCCACGAATAATACTACAAACAACACTATGAATTTGATGAACAACAATGGAGCTGAACAAAGTTTCTTCCCTACCAATCTCAATAGCTTAGTTTCTGTCAAACTTGATCGGAATAACTATGTACCTGCTGGCATACCCTGATTCAAGTGGTCCTACTGCTCTTTCATATTTTCTTCAGCCTAGCATATCATGTTCAAGTCTCTCTAGTGTTAATAACTCTCCTTCTGTTGTTTCTTGTGACTACAATAAAAGTCAAACTGAATCTTTTCATTGTAATTCAAAGTCTTTGGTCAATAAAAAGTGTGTTTCTCCTTACTCAAATTTGTCTGATTCTGCTACTAAAACTATCCAAAATCTAAATATTGCATAAATTCATGGAAAACCAGTTGCTTATAGCATGAATACCACAAATGACTTTAATATATGGCATATGAGGTTAGGACACCCTTCTTATAGCACTTTAACAAGAGCTCTAAATAACCATGTCTTGAGTAGTCGTTAATGAAAATGACAAAATACGCATACCCACTTTTAGCTTGTACATTGATCGGTCCACATATATCTCTATGTACTAGCTCAAGTGGTTCCTTGGCTCTTTGACCATTTCCTGTGAAATGTCTCTTAGTCATTTATCCTCTAGACATGATTCACAAATCTCTCAAAGCACCATGTGTTTATTAACCTATTTAACATAACTAGATTAATATGTCACAACCTAAGATATTAAAAATATGTGTTATCAGTATCGTGAGAAACTTTTTATCATTTATTACTTTTAGGTTTTATTACTTTAAATAATTCAGAATTATTTGCCGTTTGAACTTCTCTTCTTTCTCCCACTTCCTTCACGAAATGGCTGTATAAGTAACTCATAGTAGGGGTATGCATGGTCGATTCAATCTAGTTTTTAACTTTAAAATAAGACCGAATTAAACTTCATGATCTTACCATAATGAGGACTTAACGTACCAGTTATGTGTATATACACCGAACCGATCGGAGCGTAAAAATAATTAATTGGTTTGATGGAGTTTTACAGTCCGTCAATTTTTATTTTTATTTTCGATAGTTTTATCAATGAATTTAATCGTACATAATTTGAAAACATCTAATATGCATTACAATAAAAAAAACTTACAATTTAAATCAAATAATGTAAGCATACCATTAAATAGAGATGAGAGAAAAGTCAAATGAGAGAAATATGAGAATTGAGAAATGTGAAAAAATAAATGTGACATATATATGGAGGATAAACAGTCGATACAATCTCTTCGATCTAAAATGTAGAAATACTTTGGACGTAATTGAAAGCTCATTTTTTTAAATCCAAGACCAAACCGATCACACTTAGTTAAAAAATAGACTAAATTGATTATTTTCGGTTCTGTCAAGTTCAAATTGGTCAATTTTTTCACACAACTCATAGCTTGTGCAATAAAATTGAGTGTTTTGCAATTACACTCTTACCAAAAATATTTTGGTTAATTTAGTTCATGTAATTTAAAAATATAGCATTCAAACCCATGTAGCGCAAAATATGTTTGTTTTAACGCCACTATGCAGCAGGCTTAGAATTGTTTTCTCATTCAACTTATTTTTTTTATCTTCTAATGAGTTTTCCATATATATAAAAATAAACGTGAATTGTAACATATATTAAGTTTTGATTTTGTCCATTTTGTAACTGATTATCTCTCAATTTTTCGTATGAAATTATTAATTTAATTTTAAAATAGTCAAAAGTATAATATTAACTCTAAGTTCTGAGGTGTGCCGGTCATTCCTGATAATTATCACACAATAACCGGACTCACGCATTGTGACCGTCACACACAAAATTTCTCCTGTCCTTAACTTTAATTTTTCAACTATTGAATTTTGTCAATGGATTGTCTGTCCATTGGAGGAATTTTATACAGAAAATCTTTTACGCAATCAAGAAACTATTTGTTTAAAAAAATGAAACTAGAAATTAAAAAACAATTCACAGTAATAAACCTTAGTCTTTGTTATCTACCAATAACTAAGTTTTTAATAACTATCAAAGAAAAAATAATAGGAAACTACAATATTGACAGGGACCAAAAAATAAATTATCGACTTTCCAGATAGTTGAGGCAAAGATACAATTATAGCCACATTATTGTACAGTTTTTTTAAATAACAATGATATGCAGACCACGATTACATAGAAAGTAACTCGAATCTCACATGATTAGATGGGTAACTCATACCAAAAGGTTAAGAACTATACAAATGACTTTATATAGATAAAGATAAAAATCATCTGATGCATCTATAGAGTATCACATTCTATATTGAGGAAGGCTCGTAACCAATCACGAGTTTCTGAAAAGTCATTATAAATAACTGGCGTCAAGTTGATTTGTCTACATTCTAAGCCTTTTAAAGCACTCTTAATCTTCGATACTTAATATTTTATACTAACTTGATTGTAGTTGGAGTATAATTAGTAAGACGTCGCACTGATACCAAGTTGAACTTCTTTTTTATTCTTCTTCGTCTTATTCATAAATTCTCCAAATGACGCGTGACAATATAATTGACACAATCGATATCTTAATAATATACACTAGCGTCAAGGGAAATGTTTCATATGGAGATAATATCAATATTTCTAAAATCTAGATTAATTCAAAACAAATGGAGCCACAGTGAGATTGAGCATATTTGAATTTGATAATATATTTATGTATACAGAAAAATCTATAGCAGTGACATAAGAATCAATTGGGTCACAGTAACGATTTTCATTGATACGATGAAAGTAACCTTATGTATATATGTTTAGTCATATTTGTCTTTGTCATTATCAAAGATCGTAATATTTGTAAACTCTTGAAACTCTCACAAAAACTCATAATTTGTCCCTTCACCCCGCATAAAACAATCTCACGCAAAAGTTACTTCCTTCCCATATCAGAAGCATATAAAGTTTTGATTCTGTTTATAAGAAAAATTTAGCAATCCGATCAGCGCTGGGTCTAGTCACGTGGGCTTATAACTCAAGTGAGTGCAACAAAGCGTTTGGAAGGTGCGGGGTTAGTTCGGCCCGATTTGGTTGGGCTCCATGAAAGGGATGAGATAATTTGGCAGATTTGATGGAGGAAAAAATGTTCCCCACACAAATTGTTTAGGAAAAGATAGGTTTGGGGTGGTAGAGTTGTAAAAATGGTAGAAAGTTTTTTTATTGTAAAAATGACTGAAATATGATAAATGATTTACTTATCATAAATAATTTATTTATCAAAATTACACGATTGTAAATAAATTATTTACCGTATTTCTTTCATTTTTATAATGAAACATTTTGGTTATCAGATCATATTTCAGCGACAATGATAAATAAATTATTTATCTTATTTCAGCTATTTTTATAATAAAAATATTTTTTAAATATTTTTATAATTTGAACTAAGAAATGAATCATTTTTGTAATTCTCCTAAAGAAAAACACGTCGCCGATATTTGAGAAAAAGTAAAGAAGTGGATACACGGCAAAGCCGGAAGGTTTGGCCACGATAGTGGTCGGAAGAATGCAGGTACAGTCTTTGGGCGGCAGGCTAGAAACAACAACTAGCTCTCCTCCTCCATGTCAAGCAACCGATGATGTAGGGTGCTCTCCTAACAAACACTTTTAATAACTACAAATAAATAAATTTAACTTTTAAAAGATTTAAAATTTGGTCAGGATCTCTCCAATTTGCCCATAAAAAACATTCATCTATTTATTTTTTTAATTTAATCTATAATATCTTCAATTTAGAGTGAAAGTTGAGTGGATGTCAATAGAACTCAAATGCATTTTTTATTTGTTCTTGAAAATATTAGTTGTCAATTTAGTTTCTAAAATTATAGGTAATTTGATTCCTAAATAATTATTTTGCCAATCAATTTAAGGCTAAATTTAAATGTTATATATATTTAACTATTTTCATTAACACAATTGCTAACTCTTGAAAAAGAACAACTATCCAATGGCACTATTTTTTTTAATTTATACTCAAAGCAAATACGTGTGTTTCATGGATAATATAAATAATTAAAGAATTTTAAGTAAGGAGACTAAATAATATTTTATATATACCTTATCATATCAAGTGTTCATACTGAACTTATGTCATGTGTCCCTATCATAATTATTATTATCATTAATATATTTGACTATAACATGATAAATTACTTTACCAAATATTCAAACAAAAAGTAAAACGTTATCATTCAATTATATTCAGTGATTTTTATTATGTGAATGAATGGCTTATATATAAGAGTGCGGTCATTTTACATTCTCAAACTTTTTACAGCATCCTCCTTATTTAAAATACTAGTTATACATGTGTGATGCACATGATATGTAGTTTGCTGGATATTTTGATTATTTCTCTTCTATAATTTGTCAATAAAAATAAAATCTTTGAAGGGTATACATTTATTTGTAACTAAAATTAGAATATCATGATTACAATTTCTGTTTTCCGATTTTTCGGGTCGATCTTGACAACTTAGCCTTTTACCCTGTTGTGCATATGAGAACAAAAATAAATCATATTTTTTGTAATTAAAGAAAAAAAAATTTTAATATAAAAATACATATAAAATCAAAGCTAAAAAATTCATTTGTCTAAAATAAACTTTACAATGAAAGTCTCTTATTAATTATTAAGTATCAAATATTAATTAATTAAAATTAATAATTAATATATCAATAAGAATAATTAAATTTTTCATTAAATTTTTATTATGTAATCTGATGTAATGTATGTATAAATATGATGAACAAGATAAATTATTGGATAGTAAGAGAAACATAAATAAAGTACACGACAAAATGTGATTGAAAGATGAACTTTTGACAATAATACTTAAGAATGAAATTATTTCTAATACAATTCAAGAATCGATATAGAAAATTTCTCGGCTCTCGTATTTGATTGGGAATGGGTATTTGGGGATGTTTGGTTAAAGCTAGTTCTACTTGCGTTAACTTGGCAAACAAGACGTCAAAGCCCACAGATTCCATTTTTTTTTATTTTCTTCTTTTTATTTTTGTAGTGGATATTAAAATGTAGAATGCTTTTCTTCTTTACTATTCTTAAAAATAATACCTCATGAAAATTATTTTTGGATAAATTAAATTAAGCTCCATATTGATTGCGTTAATTACACATATAACCTTCTAGTTATAAATCTTATAAGAATGCCTCTTTTATTTTCATTTCCCTACAAATAAATCCATATAATTTTCCTAAAATACCCTCAAAGCTTACATTCAAAATTGTAGGTAACTGGAGAATGAAGCCCGGCCCATAAAAACTTACAAAAAGTTTTTCGATTCCGAGGCATGTCTAACGCTCATCACTGTCCCATTTTCCTCAAACATAAAGGAGGTCTATGTCTCATCCTTTATCTTCTTTTGAGAGATTCTTTATCAAAGCGCATCTAAAGGAATTTTTATGTCCTTAATTCTTTTTTAGAGTAGTACTTATGAACTGTCTTTCTCAAAAACTTTTTATGCCCTTAGTTCTGTTATCAGTAGTAGTCCAACTGAGGAGAGAAGTTCGACGCTACTGTTTTTGCATGAAAAACTTTTGAGAAAGAAGTACAGGGAATATGTCTCATTATAATGGGTATTTTACATTCCTTACACAAAATATTTTTCAGATAAAATGTGTTCCATGATTTTTGCAATTCTGTTCCTTCACCCATTTTCAAGTGGTAATAACTGCTTCCTCCTATTTTACGGATGATGTACGGTCCTTCCCATGTTGGCCCGAGCTTTCCTTCCATTTGGAAGATTTTTCTGAGGACCAGTTCTTCTGTCTGGAATCCCTGTTTCCTCATTTTTTCCTAAAAATAAGATCTCATTTTCTTATTGTAACAAGCTATTCTAATCAGGGCCGCTTCTCTTCTTCCCTCTAGTTCATCAAGACCATTTTTCAGGAGCTCCCCATTTTTTTGTTCGTTTAGTTCGGACCTGATGGTGGGGCTTCTAATTTCTACGGGGATGACCGCTTCTGCTTCGTATGATAATGCAAACGGGGTTTCTCCCGTTGTTTCTCTTGAGGTCATTCTGTATGCCCAAAGGAGTGCGGGTAGCTCTTCTATCCATTTCCCTTTTACGGATTCTAAACGCTTCTTCAGGTTATCAAGTATGACTCGGTTTGATATTTCCACTTGTCCATTCCCCTGGGGGTAGTACGGCGTGGAGAAGTGATTCGTGATTTCAGATCTTTACAAAATGTTCTTACCAAGCTCCCGGTAAACTGAAGTCTGTTGTCAGATACCAAGATCTGTGGGATTCCATACCTGCACACCAAGTTCTTCCATATGAAGCTTTTTACCTCTTCCTCATGAATTCTAGCAAAGGCTTTGGCCTCGATCAATTTAGTGAAATTTTTTGTTGCAACTAATAAGAAGCATTTTTTAGCAGGCACCATGGGGAGCAGTCCAACAATGTCTAAGGCCCATTGCATGAACGACCAAGGACTAACAACATTTTTGAGTTCCCCGGGGGTCATTTTTACTACGGGCGAGAAATGCTGGCACTTGTCGCATTTTTTCACATACTGTTTGGCGTCTTGATGCATTTGACATCAGTAGTATCCTTCATTCATGACTTTATAGGCTAGTGATCTGCCAGGGTGTGATTTCCACATATGCCCTCATGAATTTCTGCTAGTACATAATGGGCTTCTTTTTCTCATAGGCACTTCAGGTATAGTCCTGCAAACATTTTCTTATATAGTTCTCCGTTAGCCATTGTGTACTTGATACTTCGTTGTCGTGTCTTTTTGGCAAGTAGTTTATCTTTAGGAAGCGTTCCATTTTTGACCAAGCAGATTATGTTGTCCTGCCAACTGAGCCCCATTTTAATTTCTATATTGTCCATGTTAGTTAAAGGGAGTGAGATGCTTGGCTCTTTCAGAACTTCTATGGGGACGTTCCTTCTGTAAGGGAGGTATACTGAAGATCCCAGGTTTGCTAGGGCACCAGCATGCCCATTCTCCGTTCTTGGAATTTGTTGGATCTTGTAATTTTTTAACGTTTGAGGAGATTCTTCGCCAGTTGTAAGTATTTTATCATCCATTCATCATTTTCCATGTATTCTCCCGTAACCTGTTTTACAATCAACGTGAAATCATAGCAAATCTTACCTTTAGTTACCTTATATTCTTGTAGTAGGGATATTCTCACGATCAACGATTCATACTCTGCTTCATTATTTGACGCATTAAATTTGAAAGAGATGAAATGTTCCAATACTTCCCCAAAGGGTGTTTTGGCCACCACCCCTGCTCGTGCTCCTCTATTGTTTGAAGCCTCGTCTACAAAGAGCGTCCATGCTACATTTTCTCCCATGAGCTACCTGTTTAACTTCCCCTCATTTGAAGTCTGCCACGAAGTCCGTTAATGCATGTCCTTTTTATTGATGCTCGGGGCTCATAGTCGATGTCGTATTGGTTCAGCTTAATTGACCATTTTTCTATTCTTCTGCTTGTCTCTGTCAAGTTCAGAAGGCTTTTAATGAGAGATTTGGTCAATACTTTGATGTTGTGGGCTTGGAAGTATGGCATCAGCTTTCATGCCTAATACTAGTTTCTCCATTTGTTTATACCTTGTTTCTGCCCCTACAAGGCCTTTATTTACAAAGTATATAGGCTTCTACTTCCTTTGTTCTTCTCAGATGAGTACCGTAGTGACTTCCCTCATTGAGACATCTACCTATAATAGAAGTTGTTCGCCTAGAATAGGTTTGGAGAGTAAAGGGGGGTAGTCAGGTACTCTTTAATTTTTGTAAACGCTTCTTCATAGTCTTCATTCCAGTCGCTCGCAAAATTTTTTTACAATGTTTCGAAAAAAGGTTCATATCTGTCCGTTGACCTGGAGATGAACCTGTTTAGGGCGGCCAATTTTCCCATTAGCCCCTGGATTTCTTTGAAGTTCCGCGGGGACCACATTTCTATAATTGCCTTCATTTGGTCTGGGTTTACTTCGATTCGCCGTTGTGTAATTAGATGTCCAAGGAACTTTCTCGCTGACACCCCAAAAGTACATTTCTCCAAGTTTAGCTTCATGAAATTTTACCTTAGAACATAGAAGACTTCTTCGAGGTCCTGAATGTGGTGTCCCCGCTTCTTACTTTTGACCAGCATGTCATTAACATAGACTTCCATATTTTTTCCAATTTGCTCGTGAAAAACTTTGTTCACCAACCTTTGGTAAGTCATGAGAGCATTCTTTAGTCCAAAGGGCATGACTTTGAAGCAATAGACGATGTACTCAGTAATGAAGGAAGTCTTTTCCTTATAGGGTTGGAACATCTTTACGTAATTGTAACCATCCATGAAGCTGAGCAGTTCGTGCTCAGAAGTGTCATCTACGATCTGATCTATCCTTGACAGCGGGTATTCATTTTTAGGGCATGTTTTGTTTAGGTCAGTAAAGTCAACGCAAATTCTCCACTTTTCGTTCTTTTTTCGTACCATTACTACGTTAGCGAGTCATTCTGGGTATTTCACCTCTCTAATGAAACTTGTCGCTAAGAGCTTCTCAACTTCTTCTTTGATTGCTTGATTACATTCAGGGACGAAGCTTTTTTTTGTTTCACAGGTTTTACAATGGGATTAATGTTTAATCTGTGACAAATGATTTCCTTCGGGATGCCGGATATTTCCTGCACAACTGCCACGAACACATCTTTGTTTTCCCTTAGGAATTCTATCAACTTCTTTTTCTCACTTTTTTCGAGACATGTACCAATTTTTGTTACCTTCTGGGTCCCTTTTTCTAAGAATAGGGGTTATGTTTCCTCTCTTGCCTCGTACCTTGGATCATCATGCTCGTCTCCCTGTAATTACTATAGATCTAAGGGTCCCTTGGCCTTTTCTGTGGCTTTTTTATTTGTAGATTTTAAAGCAGTTACTAAATAGATACGAGTTGCGGCCTGGTCATATTTTATTATTTTCACTCCTTCTGGGGACGAGTATTTCAACACTTGGTAGAATATTGAGGGTACAACTTTTATCTTATGGAGCCAAGCCTTCCTAGGATTGCGTTGTATGAGGAAGTTGTTCCCAGCACCATGAGTTCACTCATATGATTAAATGGGTATGCGCTTACTGGGAGCGTTAGGGTTCCTTCTGAATAGCTAATGGCTCTGTTGAATCCAATCAATGGTTGTGATGTTCCTTGCAATTTTTGATCGCCTATGGAATTTTCTCTACGATTTCTCGATATAAGATGTTTGCTGCGCTTTCATCATCTACCAAGACTTTCCTTACTAAGCAGTTGCCAACCTGAATTGAAATAACGAGGGATCGTTGTGGTGCTCGTCATTTTCTAGGTCGGAGTCGCCGAACACAAGCGGCGAGTCCCCGTTGCTAATTGAGTGCTTCAGTTGTTGTCTTTCCAATGCTGGCCATTTACAGTATATCTTCCTTTCCTTTTTTGTCATCCATTCTTGCTCGGTTAATGCTATAACTGTGTCGACGATCCGGAGGGGCTGTTTCCCCTCATTCTTTCTATCCTCTTCACGGTTGTCTTTATCAATCTCGCGCTTCTGTTCATGTCTTTTCACAAATTGGCTAATATACCATTCTTTGATCAGTTATTCAATATAGTCTTTCAGCTGGAAGCAGTCTCACGTGTAATGCCCGTTGCTCTGATGATAGGAGCAATATTTGTCTTTGTAGCTAGGTTCCTTAGTGAACGAGGCTGGTCTTTTCATCCAGGGTTCAATTTTTATTGTCTCCAGTATTTGGTTGACCGGGATGTTAACGGTGTGTAGATTTTGTCCATCGGGTGGATTTTGTCAAAATCTCGCCTCCGTTGGGAATTCTTGTTCTCTTGGGCCTTCTTCTCATCTACTCTTTCTGTTTCGTCATGCTTCCTCCCTTCAGGTCTTGAACTTCTTTCCCACTTCTGAGATTCTTCTTCCTTCCTTTTAATCGTTCTTCGCATACTTCTCTTCTATTCCTCCAACGTAATATAAGCTCTTGCCCGTTGAAAAACTTCTGCCATGGAAATGAGCTTTACTTTGAACAGGTCCTCTAAGAAAGGCGATTCCAGTTCCAGACCTCGTCGGAAGACCAATCTGGCAAACCGATCATCATAGTTCTCGATATTGACCATTTCATCCTTGAAGCGATGAGTGTATTCTCACAGGAACTCCCCTTCCTTGGTGGAGATCATCATCAGATTTTTTGAGTCTTCCATGACAGTATGGTAAGTCGAGTATTGTTCTATGAAAATTAAGGACATAATACTGAAGTTAGTGATTGAGTGCATTGGCAAGGAGTGGCAGCAGTTCAAAGTTATCCCGTCTAAACTGGTAGGGAACATCCTACACATCAGCTTGTCGTTGTGTTGGTACAGCGTCATGTCTTGTTTGAATTGTCGTAGATGGTCTATAGGATCAGACTTTCCTTTATAACATTTGAACCTGGGCACGGTAAATTTTTTAGGTACGGGTGTTGCTAAAACTTCTGGGCCTGACGGTGTCCTGATAAGAGACTTGGGATCTCTTTTTCTCGTACTCCATAGATTCCTTATCTCTATCATTTTTTGGTCGAACAGCTCATCGACTGCTTCTTTTGACATGATTCGGGGTTGCCGAACCTCTCCCGTAGTTTCCTTCACAATGTTTCACGATTGGACTTCTTCTTTTGGTCGTATGCTCATGTCGTTCTCACGGCCCCCTTACCTTTCGTCTCATCGGTCGCCCTCAGAGTGGGTTTCCTGTTCGTCATCATTCACCTGTTGGCTTACTTTTGCTCATGTTTTCGTGAGTTCTTATTGTAACATGTTGATTTTCTCTCCCACATTCTGCCATGCATTATGCATCACTTCAGTATTCCTTCTTTTCATCTCGTGCATCCCGTTAAGGATCGCCTGCAGCATTTCTGCAGGCGGGGTCGATTGATCTGTATGCTCGTCTTTGTTTCTTGGCCTATTGTTTCCATTTAGAGCCGTGTTGAATCTGGTTCTAGGCATGTTTATGGTTTTGTAGGGTAGGTCTCTTGAGCCTTTTTCTCAAGCTCTCAATGAAAATACCAAAATGTAAATGATTTTTCTCGTTCTCCTCAAGATTAAGGGAAACATGTATTGATGTGTATGAAATTTGTATTAATGTTTGTGATACGTAAAGAAATGTTTGATCATCCCAAAAATCCTCTAGAGTTCAAAGCCCATCTTTTTATTGACTAGATTGGCTTCATATATATCTCCCCAATTGCCTGGGTTTCACTAAAATAACCAAATAACAATCAAAATATCAGATGAGGTCAGGTCTCGGATCACACATATTTATGGGATCTCCTTTCTTATTTATCTTACATCTGTTACCCTCAGCCGCCCATCAATCACTATCACATGGAAGTTCCCTGTGATTCCGAGCCAATTAGTCAAAACCACTTAGTGACTTACCAATTTGTCTTGTCCAAGTGATTCAGTCTTACCCAATCAATCATGGCCACTTGACTATCAATCTGAATTCTCCTTCCTGTTCTGATGTTCTGTCCCGTCCAGGAGGTAATGATTCCCTATTTTTGAGATGTCAGTTCCCGTCCAGGAGGCGATGATTCCCCATTCTCGAGATGTTAATTCATGTTCTGGAGGTGATGATCTCCCGTTCTCGAGATGTCAGTTCCCGTTCTGAAGGCGATGATCTCTCGTTCTCGAGATGTCGGCTCCCATTCTGGAGACGATGATCTCCCATTCTCGAGATGCTGGTTCCAGTTCTAGAGGCGATGATCTTCCGTTCTTGAGATGTCAGTTTTCGTTTTGAAAGCGATGATCTTTCATTCTCGAGATGTCTCATGACTTCAGCCAATCATCCGTTGCTACTTTCTCGATGCTTCTCATGGGTTGTGGGTGAGTCTCTTTTGTTCCTCGTGATAGTGAATGATTTTTTTACCTGTTCACCTTCGATCAACATTCTTTTAGTAGGTTTGAAACAACAAAATATATATAGGATTTTTTTTGCCAATCGATATACCACCAATGAGCTCGCTCTTCAATACAAACTCCTCCGTGATCTTCATAAATTACAATGGTAATCTCGACAATCTATCAGTAACTTTCTCTCATAAATGCATTTTGTTTGGGATCAGTTATCATATTCTGAACATGTATTGAAAGATCACCTGATATGAGGGCGTTTCAGTGGTACAAGAGATAAATATAGATTAATCCAATTTCTTATGGAAAATGCAGTATCTTCTTCACTGTAGTCCTTTACTACATTGAGAAATGCAGTATCTGAATTACTGTCTGAAGAAACTTGACTTAGGACTATAAAATCTATTCTCACAAAATCTATTTTGGCCACTCCATCTTTTCATAGAAGCTCTTCATCACAAAAAAATTTGCAATTATTGTCATGCACCAGGTCGTTTCTTGAAAGAGTGACCCAATCGACTTCGTAAAATTTGTTAGAACCTCGGTCACCTATTGAATCAGTGTCCAGCTAATTCTAACAGGAAATCTCATATTAAACCTCGACGGGGACCATCCAAGCTTTATAGTGCAGAAATATGCCTAATACTCGTTCTATAGATGCTACCACATATAGCTTTCCTTCATATTCTCCCACTATATTCGTGACTGTAAGTCATCTTGAGTCAATTTTTAAACAAGTTCTCTCTAACTCTAGTATTGCTTCCACTTCCACTACCTTGTCAATTGTATCAAGTAATTCCTCATGGTTTTTTATTTTACGTGTTGCAATCACGTCGCTTTTGACTCAAATTTATTTACTCCAAAAGTTATTGCATCTCATTAGTCACTTGGGTCAATTCTCTTCTTCCAATATATTTCTTATACATATTTAATCTTCAAACTAACCCTAAATCTATTGTATGTTGGTCAAATATGTGAACTCGGTCTTGATGTTATTTTTTCTAATGTTGTTTGTCATGTGCAGGATCTGTAGACGGGAAAGGTACTTGGGATAAGTCATAAGATAGGACGTCTATATGAGCTCAACAATCTTCGTTTACCACGACACACCACACCATCTCGTCAAAATGTTGGATCCACTTCATCTACTCCTACCCTCAGTCTATGGCACTCTCGTTTAGGCCATGCCTCAATTGGTCGATTTCATTCTTTAATTTCTAGTGATAACTTAGGTTCTGCCACTAATGATCATTTTGATTGTATGTCTTGTCAACTTGCAAAACATCATGCTCTTCCATTTAATAATAGCATTTCTTCTCTTCAACACCTTTTGACTTAATTCATTATGATATATGGGAACCTTCACCAAATGACACTATGGGGGATGCAAAGTACTTTGACATTTTCGTTGATGATTATTCTCGTTTTACAAGGCTATATCTTATGCGAAATAGATCTGAGTTGTATAAAATTTATTATAAATTCACTAACATGGTAAAGACTCAATTATTTTGCTCTATTCGTACAGATAATGCCATGGAATATAGAGAATGTGATTTTCTTCGTTCACATGGCACAATCATTCATTGATCTTGTCCTAGTACCTCCCAACAGAATGGACGCGCTGAAAGAAAACATAGACACATGGTTGAAACCATTCGAACTTTGCTTATTTCAGTACCATGTCCTAAACGTTTATGGGGAGAAGCGGCATTAACTGTAATTTATACTATAAATTGTATCCCATCTTTGGCCATCAATAATCAGACTCCTTATGAGTGACTTTATGGTACTCCCCCAGACTACAAGTCTCTAAAAGTATTTGGATGTGCATGATTTGTTCTATTTCTAATTGTCTTCGTGTTTCTCACCATGTCATCTTTAGGGAACATAAAATGTTTTCTTCCATGTCTAAGTTCAATGCATTAACCTCACTTGTTATTCCGTATTTCACAAATTCTTCCGTTGATCTATTTCCTAAAGAATCATAAACTTCATCTCTTAAGCTTCATACAGATAGTCCAACATCTTCTATGACCTCATTTGAAGTACCTGAACCATCTGTGGATCCTGAAGTAAACCAGTCAGAGTTAATTTCATCCTCAGTTGTACACACATGTTTAATCTTATCTTAATCTCTTCATCGGTCCAGTAGGGTAAGAGAACAACCTGCTCATCTTCGTGAATTTTATTGTTTTTCATCTATTCTTTCTTTATATGAGCCTCAATCATATCTAGAGGCTAGATCTAACCCTGTTTGGCAGCGAGCAATGAAAGAAGAGTTACAGGCACTTAAAAGTACTCATACTTGGGACTTGGTTGATCTTCCTCCTGGGAAATCTATTGTGGGTTGTAAGTAGGTTTACAAGATCAAGACATGTTCTAATGAATTTGTTGATCATTATAAAGCATGTCTAATGGCCAAAGGATACATGCAGGAGTATGGAATTGATTACGAGGAGACCTTTGCTCCAGTGGCTCATCTCACCTCTTTCAGAAGCTTATTTGTTGTAGTTACAATTCGTAAATGGAAACTTTTCCAAATGGATGTCAAATGTGTCTTCCTAAATGGAGACTTATCTGAAGAAGTATACATGAAACCCCCTCCCGTATATGATCAACCACCACAAAAAAGTTAACAAACTTCGTCGAGCACTATATGAACTAAAACAAGTACCACGAGCTTGTTTGCAAAATTTAGCACCACCATCTCGCAATTTGGTTTCACATCGCGTCCTCATGATTCTGCATTATTTGTACAAAAATCAGATAAAGGAATCATTCTCCTTTTGCTCTATATAGATGATATGATAATTACTGGGAATGACGTACAAGGGATATTATATCTGAAATATTTTCTTTCTTAATCACCACTTTGAAATGAAAGATCTCGGTCATCTAAGTTACTTTCTTAGGCTTGAAGTCTCATCAGCTGATGGTTATTATCGAAATATGCCTCTGATCTTCTTGCTCGGGTTGGTTTAAGTTCAAGTAAGATTGCTCCCACTCCTCCTGAACAAAATGTACATCTCACTCCCCTTGATGGCTCTCTACTTGATGATGCAATACTTTATTACAAATTGGTGGGAAGTCTTGTTTAACTGACAATCACCAGTCTTGATAGCGCTCAGGTTGTACATATTGTCAATCAGTTCTTGTCTGCTCCCACTCGTCTCACTTTGATACTGTTCTTCATATATTACGCTATGTCAAAGGAACCTTATTTCATGGTCTATACGCCTCAACTAAAAGTACTCATGAACTTCAAGCTTATGTTGATGCTAACTAGGAAAATGATCATACTGATAGGCAATCTACCACAAGTTTTTGCTTCTCTTTAGGAGACTCTCTCTGATCTCTTGGCGCGGCAAGAAACAAAATGTGAGAGCTAGATCAAGTACGGAGGCTGAATGTCGAGCTATGACTGATGCCTCTCAAGAACTCATGTGGCTCTGATGGTTACTGGAAGATATGAGCATTATACACTATTCTGCTATGATTCTTCGTTGTGATAATCAGAGTGCAATTCAAACTATACACAATGATGTTTTTCATGAGCACACTAACCATATATAAACTGACTGTCACTTCATTCATCAACATATTTCTCGAGGAACCATTCAACTCCTTTCTGTTACTTCTATAGCTCAGACTGCTGATATTTTTACCAAAGGTCATTCATTGAGACGTTTACAAGATTTAGTATTCAAACTCAAGCTAGCATCTGCTTTACCATCTTGAGTTTGAGGGGGATGTTAATATATTATATGTTTAATCTAGACTAGTTATCCGTCTATATTCATATTACATTACTGTACTACACGTTCCCTGAGCTTATAAATATGCATTCTCCTGTATATATTATTATATACTGAATATACTGATAAACTTTACACAATACATAATTACATTGTCTATCTAAATTAATTTATGCAAAATGACTTGAATAAGTTGACAAAATCATGTATATGTTTCATAAATGAAACAAAGCTACTAAATGAAAGCAGCACCTTGTTCAAAATCGTCTTGTTACATGTTTAATTATCCAAATAAACAAATAAATTACATTACAAAGTATAAATCTCAAAACATATATTATTTTCAGCCAAATTTACGAGAGCTATAGTTTTCTCCTTAATAACTAACAAAATTCAATATTCATGTCATAAAATTTTAGAATATCCTTGACAAACTCCCTTCCATATTAAGCATAAGTTCTTCATCAAATAGACCGTACAAAGTGTTCGAAGACGCGAGAAATTGAGATCAGTTATCATTGGTAAAATGATCAAGGACATGTTCATAGCTAGCATCACTCGCAACACCATTGATCTCCGTATACCTTTCCATGTCAGAGTCTCGTCCGGTGAGCTCTTGAACAAGAGATCGAAATCTTGATGCAGTTGTCTTAACCTTCACGAGGCTTGATATGTAAACAACTTTGATTGTCTTCTTTCTGCTTCCCGCGACCCTTATAAAGTAAGGCTCTTCTGTGGAGTCACACTCTTCAAGTCTTGTCTTCCCTCCAACGACTAGCTTCCCTTTTTTGTTCTGGTCTGACAACGAGCCTGTGGTGTGGTCCAACCCGAGACTGTGGTGTGGTCCAACCCATGGGCTGAGTCGCCCTCATCCCCCATTACTAATAATTAAATGGGAAATTATGAGAGGAATTAACATGTATGACTAAAAACAATGGTTGTAATTTTAAAAATAAATTTTGGAGTAAAATTGGCAGCCAATTGTGAACGAATAGAAACATAAAACCTTGAATATCAAGAAAAGTTTAATTACAAAAATATTAAAAATGTCATATAATTGAATAGCATGATTTTATTCTAGAAACTATGATTTTCCCTTGTTTTCTAAAAACTTCTTTTCTAATCATTCAACACACGCATACATAATTCTTTTTAATGATTTTAACCAAAGTTGGCTAAGAAGTATGGAAAAGAATATCGAAGTTTGAATTAATTACAAATTCTTTTAAAAATTTTGATAAAGTTTTTCATTATTGTTTTTTGACAAGGATATTAATGTTTTATTAGTTTTTCTACAAGGATTATTGTGTTGTACTTCCTTTTATTCTTTTAACAAATAGGGAAGTACAAGGACTAAAGTCTTCTAATTTATGAGCTGAAATTATTTTTTCGTTTGAAAATGTTGCACGAAATTTTTGAAAGAAACAAAATACCTCATTATATTTTAAAAGAAAAAAAAATACCTCATTATATTTTTAATCCGCTCTAAAAAACATAAAAAGAGGTAATTGCAGTTACAAAAATAGTTAAAGAAGGAATTGCGGATACAAAAAATACATAAAAATAAGTAATTGCAGTTACAATTCAAGGACATTATAGTCAATTCGTTAAAAAAGTAGATTAGCCGAGAAAGGACTTAACAGTTCATGGATTTTGAATATGAACTAAAATGACAAGAAAACCCCGCAAAAACTAACTCGCTTCTTGAGATTTTTTTTTCATTATTTATTGATCCAAATCGGTGGTAATTTCTTGAATTTACTACAAAACTTGAACGAAGAGTAGCATAAACATAGTGACCAATGGCGTTTTAAAATGGGCAATACATCATACGGTATACATGTGGCAGAAAAGCTTTAAATCAATCAAATTTATGCCTCCTCAGTAACAAATCACAACTCGATTGAACGAAAGGCTGCTTGTGTTTACAGACAAACTGTGAATAAAATTCCTCCAGATAATGAATTTCAAACTCATGATATGATCCAAACAGGTAGAAGAGTAGCCTAAGAGAAGAACCCATAAAGAAACCAACCATACCTAAAAATCTTCATTCATTGCAAATTTATCTATCCATTAGAGACAAAACTCAAATGACAAACAACTTAATCGGAATAAGAGATCGTACTAACAGGTGGGGGTGGGTGTCAAGAAGTAAATAAGATGAGAAGTAGAGAGACTTATCATATCCGTGATTTACGGAGTTCATCAGCTCCGTGTGCAAAATGACACCTGTCTCCGAAAGTGCAGGCACCCTTTGTAAAATTCTCACAAAGCTTGGTCTTGAAGTTGCTTCCTGATCCTGATGAACCAGAGATTGGCATAGCTGAGTGCTTCATTGGTGGTCCAGAGGCAGCAGAACCAACATTTACAATTAGCTCACGAACCATAGCACTTGCTTGTTTGATCTGATCAAATGTGCCCTCCAGTTCAATATTTCTTAGATTGGGATCCGATTCGTGATCTCTTATGGAAAGTTTGGCTCCTGTCACACGACAAATTTGCTTAGAATTAACACCGTTTTTACCGATTATTGCACCAGCGAGTGAGGCATCAATACTGATCTTGGCAGTTGCAGACGCCCCAAAGCTGGCTGCGGCTCCATGACCGGATTGGGGTGGTTCAATGCGGCTTCCCATCCTGCCTGACATTGGTCCTCCCATGGAACGAGGGTCTTCATAGGATGGATATGAAGGCTTGCCAAGCTCCCACTCACCGTGTGCAAAATGACATTTATCACCAAACTTGCAGCCTTCAGCAGTGTTGTACTTGTTGCACAAACGGCTCTTCACAGCTGGAGGAGAAGAACCATCCGGAAAAGATGGAGGATGTGCTGAATTTCTTGCAGGTGGAGGAAACGTTGGGTTGTTGCCAATATTAATCATATGAGAAACTGCTTTGATGCCACCAGGAACATAATGCAAGAAGTGACATGCCTCACCAAAAGGGCACCCCGAAGTGCTGCAAAGACACAATAGGAAGTTACTACAAGCATGAATCTGATTGCTTCTGTACATGATCAAAATATAAAGGGGGCCTGAACTGTGGTTCAAGTTTAGCTAGTCCCCCCCCCCCCAACAAACCAATTATATAAATCTTTTTCCTCGTAAATAGCATCAGGTAGAGAAATATTTGAGGAAGCACCAACTAGTGAAGACTTTCAAGGTGTCGAACAAAGATAACTACATAAAATTCAATTTTATTTTTATTTATGTAGGTAGAACAAATAGATGGTGAGTTAAACGACTTTACTTCAAATTTCACTATTTAAGAACATTAAAAGTAATTTAATGTAACAGAGCCACCTAACAAAACCATAATTAAGAGACATTTTCAGATGACATGCCAAAAGACCACTGACAGAGAAAAAAATGCCAAAAGACCACTGATCAGAAAAAAAAAATGCCAAAAGACCCAAGAAAAGAAAGAAAAAACAAAAAGGGAACATAGGGTAAGACATATCTTCCACAAAAGCCAATAGTTCTTTCATTGACAGAATCATATTGATAAGTAATCGTTTTTTTTATAGGAATATTGATAAGTACTCGTTATGAAAGGCAGATCCATAAGACTTTGAAATTCAAGCTTACGCCAACTAGAGAAGTCAATAAACACCGATATTGACCTAGCTTCTTCCAATAACATAGTTCACGATGCCAGTAAGTGATTAAAAGTCAGGTATGAATCAAGCAAACCAATCACTAAATTTTTAATCATTGTACAAAGTGCAAGTTTCCAAAACTTTCCCCCTGGTGAGAGCATAGCGTAGAAAATGACATTTAAGTCGGCCTTTTACAACATCATGATATGCATAAGGTAGCTTTTTTTCATTATTATAGCAGATATGATAACCTGTACTGGAACTTATGCCAAGTCAATCATCAGAACCAAACAGCTTACTTGAAAGAACGAATAGTAAATAACTTATCCGTTATATGTAAGATATAATTGTGTGCAACAAAACCATTCCCAATTAAGTAAATCCAGCAAGTTTATCGAACTGAATTCTTGTGAATCAACAGTTTCAGTTCATTGTCTTTGTTATCAAGATTAGATCAAAGAGTATACCTGTAGACAACTTTCACTAACCAATTCATTAGTTGAGATCATATTAGCTTTACATAAATAAATTGTATAAGAAAATTTCCCCAAAAGTTATACAAATTGGTAATAGTCAATCTGCATGGCTATTTACTTTAGATAGGTTAAGATTAGAACCTGAAAAACTTTGTGCAAGGCTTCGATTTGCTTCCTAAACCACTTGAATAGGAGTCCGTTTCTGTTACAGAACATTAATTAATTTCTCTCAGTTAAAATTGCATCCACTTATTAATCTTCGAACTCTATATATACATATTTTAATATCAACTTGTGAATCTCTTCTTACCATTTAGAAGACAGTGATTTGCAAAATGGAAAAGACTAAATAGGAGTTACCACTCATTTGACACATCATAAAAAAATCTCGATTAATGTTCAAATGGTCTAAACTAGAGTGAATCTCATTTACAATTCATCAAAAACAAAAACTTATTACAATTCAGCTTTGGTTATAGTCTTACAGATACTAGGATGAAAGATTCAGTTTAAACTCTCTTCTTTCATCTGTTTCTGATGGGAATTAATGAATAAAGCTTTGGACATAAACTTCTTTTTTCAGTAAAAGTATAATTAAATATCTTTCTGTACTTTAACTTATATATTTTTGATGTTCAATTATTAGCTATCATGTAACCATGGAAGACACAGTCGTAATGTATAAAGTTCGGTGATGAATGATAGTTGCTGAAATTCAACCATACATAAATAAAACGGTGTGAAATCAATACCAAAAGAAAAGAAATTTAACCAATATTAAGATAAGTTGTTGTGTGTGTGTGAAAGGCTGGAGGCACTCTTACGTTGTTACTTATTTTGCACTAAATATAATACAACACCAAAGAACAAATGAAATATAGTATACATGACTATCATCCAAAAAAACACATCAACTATCCAGATCGATTTCATCAGAACCGTTACAAAGCACCCATTGTAAAAATATTTAAAAATGAATCAACTACTCGAGAAAAAGTTCTTTAAAAAGTTAAATTAGAGAAGGGGCATATGAACTAGGTCCTCAGTTTGAGAAATCTATTTGCGAAACGGGAGTGTGAATGCCGAACCTTTTAGCTCAAGGATAAATAATTTACTAGAGTTTGGGACTTGCATTCCTTTTTAAGAATAACAAAAGTACAACAACAGTATAAATATTTTGCAACTAATAGTAAGGAGTTAAAAAGAAGAAGCAATATTTTTGAACCACCCGTTTATAGTGTACAACAAATTGAAGCAAATGTAAATCTGACATCCTTTTTATTCATGTCTTCATCTTCGACAAAGAAGAACAACACAGAGTGCTAACACTCAAAATCCTAGTCTAGTTGCTTGAAAAGTAAGGGGACCAAAACGAAGCCCTAGACTAGCTGCAAATAGAGTTTAAATACAGATAATATACACGCTTGAACAATGAAACAGAAACGAAGGCACTAACTTGAATAAACACAGAGACTTAAGCAGTACAAACCTGATTTATACTTCTTAGGACCGCCATTGCCATTGAAAGCTGCATCTGGTCTACCTCTTTTCATTCCACCTCCGAACTCCATCGTACGGATAAGAGAGAGAAAAGAACAGACTAGAGAGAGAGAGAGAGAGAGAGAGAGAGGGAAAATAGTAGTAGGAGAGGTAAAGCAGAAGGTAAGCCGGAAGAAATTGGGGAAGAAAACTGGAAACCCTAGCTGTCGGAGTAGAAGAAGAAGAAGAAGACGAGGAGGAGGAGGTAAAAGCGAAAGGCGGGATTGCGAGAGACACAGAAGAGAAGGGTGGGAATGGGAAGTGGAAATTACGGAATCGAAATTAGGTTTAAATGTGGTTGATAAAATTTGGGAGACCGTAGAGGTCACGTGCTAAGAGCGCGAGTAGTGATGTCAGCATTTGTGTAATCTCCGACTCCGATCTAGGATGAGATTCTGTAGTAACCGACTCTGACGTACCTCGAATATTCTTTTGGGCTTGCACAGATGGATCTTTGGGCTTATATATAGGGCCTTTTATATTAAAAACAAAAAATATTGATCATCATGGAAAGAAAAATAAAAAATAGTCCGCGCGTCATCGACGTTTTGAATTTTTGTCTGTAAATTTCATATAATATATATTGTATATATAAAATGTATAGTAAAAATTACACAGGCATATTAATATATACCATATATTCTATAAACGACAAAAATCTGAAACAGTGGTGCTCGTGGCATGAAGTCTTTCTTGGCATGGAAGTTCATTTTTTCGAAAATCATGTCAATGGGTTATTTTTTATGTTTGTTACACTTGTGATTATTTTTTTAAGTAGGTTATTTATTAACATTACTTTTTTATAAATTAATATTTAGATCCTTGGAAGAACGGTAAAAATTGTCACTTCTGAGTTCAAACTGCAAAATGTTCGAAAAAAAAAATTATTGCAAAAATGACATCAATAATATAAATAATTTATTTACATCTATATAATTTTGGTAAACCATTTATTTACATCAGTCATTTTCCGTTATTTTTGTAAATAAAAAACTTCCTTGCTGTTTTTGTAATTTGAGCTGGAAAGTTAGTTTTTCCTGTCATTTTCCGTAGATCATTTTTAAGTTTTTAGCATAAATGTCTCTTACTATCAATGAAAATCATACATAGCAATTTCTCATAAAATGTTAATATATTTAGCAATTCAATTAAACTAAATACTTCCTATAATTTATACATTGACTATCTTACTCTTCTTTAGTTATTTTACGTAATTCTCTCTCCCCCCACCCCATTTCGTCCCTTTTAATTTGAACACAGAGTGAGAGAGATTCTGGGGGAGAGAGAGAACTATTGAAATTGAAATTTATAGTAGAGAGGAGAGATGTTTTTAAAAATATTAACAGAGTACGGGGAAAATTTTTAAAAACTTGAAAAAAAATTCAACACGCTTTAAGTATTATATATGTTCTTTATTGTATATAACATAGATATAAATATAGTTATATATGCCATGTACCTATATGTTATACAATATATATGCACGCCCATACACTTATTTATATATACTAGATACTTTAGTTTATCATTTATATATATTATTTATTATTATATATATATACATGCACATGCGTTTCCTATACCATATATAAGATCTACAACATACTTACTTTATGTATATATGTATGTGGACAGACACAACACACAAATAATAAATCTATTTATATGTGTGTGTATACATGTATATACATATAACCTCCAAACACACACACGCATGCCCACACACACACCAGCATATATGTATATATGTTATGATATACAACATACATTATACACTCATATGTGTATAAATGTTATCTATATGTACATTTATTATATGTTGTAGCGTATGTATATATGTGTGTTTATACACACGAGATCTCCATGGGGTTTGGTAATTTTTAGAAATTTGGGGTAGGCAAGGGAAATTTTTTTAAAAGAAATGGGGATGGTTGAGAAAGAATTTTCAAAATTATGGAAGAGAAGATATAGAGAAAATTTTAAAACTTTTATGAGTGAAGAGGAAGAATATTATATTATGGGAGAGAGAAATTTTAGGAGAGAGGAGAGAAGAGAAATGAGAGATGAGAGAGAATAATAGTTTGATGGTATAATAGTAATTGTATATAATACTAAATGATGTTTTTCCATAGACCATATCAAAAAGTCCAGAGCCTGATAGCTTAGTTGATACGACGAGCTGGGAGCGACATTTAATGTCTTTGTCCTCTGAGCTGACGTGAAGGGACATGCATTTAATGTCAATTTACCTTTAATCCTACAAGACCTGGTGGATGACCGTTTAGTGGTTGACTCGACGTTTCATTATGGCTACTGAAGTCGATCGGTGCCTGTCGCAAATGAGGGAACGCCATGTGGAGTGCTACTTTTGGTGAATAACGATTATGCATAGCACAGTGCTAACTGAGTCCTTGTGTCAGGCCCTCCTCTCGAGGTCTTTTTTGTTTATGCTAGTCGGTGTCACCTGAGCTCCATTGGGGGCCGACCTGGTCAGGTCTTTTTTTCCCTTTTAGGAGCTCAGCTCTCAAGTTCCTCTTTCTAGGGTAGAGCAGATACATATGTTGGGCGCGCTAGGTGGTTCTGCACCATTGATAGTCCAAAAATACCCATAACATTATGTTTTTATTAAATTATTAGAATTTTGAGACTCACCTAATAATATTATCACACCCTCTAGCATGCACACCACTCCATCTTTTTGTTTAGGTAAGAGACAAACGTTCAAAGTATAGAAATTCTTTACTAAAAATTATAACAAATCTCTATGGTATAAGTGAATTAAAAGTAATTTGTAATAATTGTGGTAAATATTTGAAAGGTGAATCTGAGTCCAGTAAAGTCATTTAAAAAGACACGTGGAACAATCTTGTTGTTTTAAAAAATAAGACAACGAATAATATGTAACCCAATCAAAGTAAAATTAGCAAGGACGTGAATGGTAATGTGTCAACATGGATTTATGAGGAAACACATGCTAAACAAGTATTAGTTGATTAAATTATTAGAGCCGAACATCCATTTATAGTTATTGATAAACATGATTTATCGTAATCCAAAGGGGTATGCATCCTTAATATGATGGTTTGTCGGTTTCTGCTTTAAAAAATGGAAGTCATTAAAACTTTTTCTACAAAGAAAGCCTTGAATTGTTTTTCAAAGATTATGAAGGAAAAAATTGTTTAACTTCCAACGTGTTGATATCTTGTAATCAAGTGAGTTTTCTACTTTGACTGCACATTATAAATATAATTTGATGTTTAAATCTCTTCATACCGGCCATATTATAGGCAATGTTATTTTAGAGGAATTGAAAATGTGAGATATTTTTAATAAAAGTTTTTCATTGTCATTAAATAATGCTAGTAATAATGATGTGGTTTTGAAAATTATTTGCTTAATTATATTCAACCTCCATTAGGTAATCAATATCGTATTCATTATTGTGCGCATATTTCAAATGTAATCGTACAAGATAGTTTATCTTTTCAAATTTTAGAAATATTGTTCATAATAATTCTTCTCAATCTGGACATTAATTATATTTTAAGATTGCCAACGATTTCATAGAAAAAGAAAACAAATATAAGAATTGGTTTACCACATAGATGGAATTCTACTTATGAAATGTTAAATTTAACAACAAAGTATAAGAGATATTATAAATATATATTGTGTTCAACTATGTAAGAGTCCACGACATTGTATGACTGAATGTCCTAATGAATATGATTAAACTGTCACCAAGGTGGTAAGAGATTTTTTGGAGGTTTTTATTGTCGCCACTGAAGTTTTTCTAGTGAATATACTCCTAGTGTTTGTCACATTGTTATTGAATTAGTAAATATTTACGTTATGTTTTCTAATTACAAAAATTTAGATATTTTTTAGAAGTGTAATTATTTAAATTAGAGAAAATTTTGATAAATATATTAATTGTGTCGGCTTCGATGGTCGCATCAGAATCAACTTTTAGTATTAATCAATGAGTATAATCCGATACAAGAAATAGTCTGTCTCCTTCAACCATCGAAGCATTTATTTATTTAAAAATTTGAGATCTAGCCAGTAAGCGAATGTAGGAGTAAAAAGTATTAGAAGAATCCCAAAAGAAATGGCTACAGTTGATAATTAAAGAACCTAATATGAAAATTATAGTTCTCCCTAAGAGTGATTACCGTCAATTGTATTTGAATTATTAATCGTATCGGAGTACTAATTGTAAAAAAAAAAATCATAGTTGAAAAAAATATAAATGATAGATGGATAAGTATGTGCCAACTAAGTTGAGATATATTTAATTCGTAGTGATAATTATTTCTCAGCATTTTCTAATGAAGGATAAATTTTCATTATTATTTACATTCATTACTATTTAGTTCATTTGGTTGAATTGCAAAAACATCATGTTGTTTTTAACAAAGAAAATAGTCAAATAAACAACATTTTTCAATTAGCATCAGTAAACTAAAACACCGGCCCTTTGAGCTGGCCCAATAATCCGTTATAAAACCGAGCCCGTGGATAAGGTTGGGTCCTACATTTTACCTGCTAGACCGGGTTGGGCGGCCTTTTGAATGATCAATAGACCACCGGGCCAGGCCTGGACATATATTTGCAGGTCGGGATGGCCCACCCTGGCCATAGACGACTCCTGATTTAAAAGTGCTATTTTTATGTTTATTAAATATGTGAGATGTTTTGGTATTAATTTTGTATAAAGCCTGAAGGGTTAATTAGGTGTTTGGGTCATTCTCACAACATTAATAATATATTGAGAGATCAATGATTGAACTGCCTTGCATATTTCCTAAAAGGTCTTTTGGGACAAAGATGAATGATCGAACTGCCTTGCATTTGACGTAAACTTGAAGAAAAAGTCTATTATATAAGGAAATGTTTTAGAAGAACAAAAAAAGTTAACTAAACACATTTAATTATTAATCAGCCACCCTCCTAATTTTTCCCTTAGTAAAAGACTGACCAAGTTACTAAAATTTCTATTTGAGAAGGTTATGGGATTCAAAGACCATTGTAAAAAAATTGCCAGCTATCTTTATTTAGCCAATTTTTTTAGGCTAATGAATCATGTGGGGAGTGAAATTATCACTTTTATCTTGTCTTGTTTTATGTTTTTTTAATTGCGCCAGCACAGCTGGTGTTTGTTTCAACAGCTCTGTTGGCGCTTTTGTCTCTTGCGCCAGCTAAAAGATAGCATAATAGTGGGGTAAGCATTCAATCAAATTTTTATTTAATAAGTTTAAAAGTTTAAATAATTTACATCAATAAATTACCTAATTCAATTTGATTGTGTCAAGAAATTAGATAAATCAACAAATTTGTTATATTAATAAACTAGTTATTTTTGTCAAAGATAAGGGATGAAAAACACTCCAACCAAAAAAGTCATTCATTAAAATAGAAGAATACATGAGTTCAAGGGGCATACCCCAGAACAAAAAAACCACAAGCTAGGGAAATAAAGCCAGATTGAACGAGGAACGAGGCAACCAAAGAATCAAGATTAGATAAAATTCACCATCCCTTCTTAGCCAATAAAGCCAGATTAAACGCGAAAAGGTCTTTAAAACCCAAGCCACCCTCCATTTTACTCTTAGTAATCTTGTCCCACGATCCTCAGTGGATCCCAGATTTATAAGGAGAAGAATTCCACCAATAGTTCATAAGATATGGACAAATTTTCTTACACATGGTAATCAAGAGTTTGAAATAAGACATAGTATAATTAGGAATAGTCATCGCCATAGATTTAATAAGAATTTCCATTCCTGCAGGAGAGAGAAGCTTCTCAGACCAACCAAATATCTTCTGAGTAATCTTGTCCATGATGCTCCTTAAGACTTGAGTTTTGGAGACACCAAAGTCCGTTTCCACCCTCATATTTTTTTCAGTGAATTAGATATCCTCATACTTGCCAAATCAGCTAGCTCCTTCTGTCTAACCACAGAAACATTATTACTGAACACCACAGGCTTTTCTTTTTACTCACCTCTTGACTAGACACTTCCCCATATTTATTAATAATATGAAGCAAGGTAACGATTTCACCATCCGACGCCTTGCAAAACAATAAAGAATCATCTGCAAAGAAGATAAGAGAAACTGCAGGACTACCTGAAACTGCTCGAAAACTAGAAATTAAACCAAGATCAGCGGCCTGATTAATCATTTTGGAGAGAGCTTTGGCAGAGATAATAAACAGAAAGGGAGAAAATGGATCCCCTTGTTGTAGCCCGCGATTAGGTTTGAAGCTACTGCTAAGCATACCGATAAGAGAGATATTATACGAGACCATAGAAATGCACGTCGAAATCCAATTTCTCCAGGTATCATAAAATCCTAACTTTTGCACGATGGCTGATAAAATTTTCAATGAACTCTGTCGTGACATATCAATCTTGATAGTCATATCACCTTTCTTACCTTTCTTCCAGATCTGGAGGGAATGTAGAATCTCATGAGCAATGATCACGTTATCAATAATCTGACGACCAGGAATAAAAGCACTTTGCCACACACCTATAATCTTACTAATGAATTTTCTAAGACGATTAGTCAGAATCTTAGAAATAATCTTATAAGAAATATTACAAAGACTAATAGGCCGCAAATCAGACATAGACCTAGTGCAGTTAACTTTCGGAATAAGAAAAATATGCTTATGATTAATATTAGGAGGCAAATAACAAGAATTAAAAAAAACCCGAACCATAAAAATAATGTCAGGACCAATCATACTCCAATTTGATGATAGAAAGCCGCAGTAAAATCATCAGGACTCGGGAATTTTGATGCATGAATATCCTGAACTATAGCCACAATCTCCTCCTCAAAGACCTCTTCATCAAGAAGCGTTATGTCCTCATCATTAAGGCAGCATCAATATTTTCAGACACTTGAGAGATCAAATCGTTGCTCGGGTTGGAAGAACGGAAAAGATCCTGAAAATAAGAAAGAGCTATACGATGAATATAATTCGAGTCTGTACGCCAATTTCCATCACTGTCCACAAGACCAAAGATACAATTTTTCCTCCTCCTAGACTTGACACAAGAATGAAAGAAGGAAGTGTTACGATCTTCATTTTGAAGCCATTGAATGTGGGCTCGATGCTTCCAGTACTTATCCTCCCTAATAACAGCCTCCTGATATTGGGCTTCAAGTCTTCCAAGCTCCGAAAAATCATCATGCTGGATAGAATACACGTCATGTAATTTCACACTAATATCTTTTAGGGGACGACTAGAATTTATCCTCCATTGGACCAACTTATCTCTAGTATTATTAAATTTATCCGCTAAGCTTCTACTAGACTAAACACTACCGTCCCCAAGCCACCCAGACGTGATAGCATTCTTACAGTCTTCAACAGTGAACCACCTTCTATTATATCTAAACAGTTGCTTATAATTCCTCTTATCCTCTGACGTATAAAAAAATCAACAAATGGTCTGAACCCAAAGCAGAAAGATGATGAAGTATGGCCATCTGATACTCATGGAGCCACTACAGATGAGCAAAACATCTATCCAAACGTTCCTTAATCAACGCTCGAGAATCCCTTTTATTAATCCAGGTAAACAGAGGACCCACAAAACCGATATCCATCAAATTATAGTCGTTGGAAAATCTCGGAAGAAGACGCAATGTACTAGGATCTCTATCATTACCGCTGAACTTCTCGCAAGCACTCATGAGGTCATTAAAATCACCCATAACGATACACATCTCGCCACTAACCCTAATACGAGCTTTAAGAGAATCTATTTACTGGCTACGAATCTCAACAATATGACTCAGATACACAATAAATAGATGCCACTCCTTTGATTTCACCACATCAGAAATACGAACTTCAATGAAAAAGTTATCGTACTTCATCAACTTAACCGAATCATCATTCATCCAAAAAAGGGCTAGACCTCCTCTAGTACCCACCGGGTCCACTATAAGAGAACCTGGCGCATGAACAACATTTTTAATTTTCTCCACCACTCTCAACTTATTTTTAGTCTCTAGCAAGAAAAATAAAATCAGGGGGATGAGTTCTCAGTAACCCTCGCAATGTGGGAACTGTCAGGGGGTTCCCCATACCCTGAGAATTTCACGACGAACTCTCGTTGATAACCATGGGGCCCGTTGAGGCTGGCTTCCTCCACCCTTTCGCTTTTCTGAATTCCCGTAATGTCGCCTCTCAACTTTTTAACCCCAAAAATAGCATCTGAAACCTCCCCATGTACTTCCTCTCCACTCTTAATTTTACATATAGATCTTTGCATGGTATTAACGTTCCCATGTAACATATTATATGAGCGATGACTAGCACTACCCTTCTTTCCTGCATTATCATCAATTTTTACACTAGAACCAGTATGCTTCATTTTCCCTTCCCTGGGCCATTTTTTTACCACATTCAATAATCAGACTCATATTAAATAAATGGGTTTGAGAAGCAATCAGGTCCTGAAAAGATCCCACCCGAACCACTCAAATAATTGTTAAAATTACCCACCTCTACATCAACTAAATTATGCAATCACCTTCCAAAAAATCAGCAGCCGATTCCCATGATTATCCATGGTAATATCTCCTTAGTAAAAGGAGAATGTATCTCACCCATAATCATTCCCTCCATCACAACACAATCATAATTATCCACCATTATTGATTTCCTTCCCACATTAGTATTAGATTTGAAGACAAAAGAATCTGTTGCGTTATCTCCACTAATAACTGAATTATTGTTCTCCTTAATAACAGTAGGGGAACTCTCTCCCATATGATCCCCTACTTTCATAACATGATATTATCCACCAAAATATGAATAGAATAATTCTTCCCTAAAATATTATCTCCTACGGATTTAATCTCTATATTATTGCTTCGGTTATGAACAGTGTCCATAGGATCACATTTTTTGCCCCCTAATAACAGATTGAGAAATATTCAAAGTAGACTTACCTTGAAGAACCAAATTGCCTTTTATAATTCCCGAATTGCCCTCAGCTGCCACCAGGGAAGAAGCTGCCAGGGACGTCGTAGAATTCCTCTCTGGTGAGCCCATTCTTGAATAAAAAGAAGATGGTTTACTCCTACGAAAATCACCTTTGTGTCCTCATCTACATCCCCAATTCCTTTTATGGTTAAGGTTTGAAGCTTTCAACCAATCGCCATACTTGTTCTTCAATTCCACCCCAGAATTTTATAACATCTATTCTATTAGCGCAGTGAAGCTTCTCATGCCCAAGAATACCGCAATGGAAGCAAATTTAGGCAATCGTTCGTATTTGCACCAAATCCAAATCTTAGCCCCATTGTGGTGAATAAAAGTACCTCGAACCAACGGTTGATTGACATTGATTTCGACTTTAATATATAAATTTTCTTTGCTCAAAACCAGTGTCAATAATCTTACCAATTCTCTGACCAATAAGTTTGCCGACAGACTTACCTCTGCGTTCAATCGGCATACCGTGTAGTTGTCCAAAAGGCACACGAGACAAAAGTAGAGTTTGATACATCCATCCCCATTCTCCAAGGTAAAAAGGGGATTACTGATAATCAAATAACCATGGTGCATTCTCCAACATGAATGACATATTTGATTCGTCCTCGAAAATAATTTGAAATATATTATTTTCGACTTCCACGAATCTAATCCCTTCATCTAAATTTCATGCTTTCAACAACGCTTCACGAAAACCAATTCTGTTAACCTTATTCAGAGTAAGAATCTTCGTCATGACACTCATACGATAAACCTTCACCTTTTTAAAATTAGTCCCCTCACCAATCTCAACTTTTGCTTCTTCCACCTTTGTGAGAGCTAATTTCTTAGCTATCTCTTCCATGGTCTCATCCATATTACTAAGTAAAAAAAATTGCCTTCTCTCATAAGAAATACGATAAGGAAGTAAAAAGGAAAGATCGACTCAGAAAATAAAAGAATAAAATGAAGAAGAAGAAAATTCCCTCTCCAAGAAAAGGAAAATTCTAGAGAGAGAAAACAACCTCAAAGGAGAGGAAAACTTTTTTTGATTTGAATTATATTGGATTGGATATACATTAATAAACTAGTTAAAGTCAATAAATTAGTTAGTAAAACAAGTAATCACTTTTTTTAACGTGGCATGCTTAAACTATTTATATAATGGAAAGTCATAGATAAATTATTTCGTCAAAATGTCAATAAACTATTTTATGTGTTCTGGTAATTAAGATAACTAGTATTTTTTTCTTTTAAGCGGATGTATTATATGACGTAACTAAATTACTTATGTGGGATAAATACAATATGGTGTTTTTAAATTTTATTTTTGTAAAACAAAAAACATAAAAAAGAAAATTGTGCACTGTGTTTTATGCATAGTGAACAATCTTTTTCTCTTTCCTATTTTAATTTTAAAATAAATAAAAAATAAGTTTAATTTTTTGATTTTTATGTCCAATAAATCAACCGATTAGATTCATATCAACAGACGGGAATAATATGGAGCTCAGACTACATTCTACCCGGCATCTTGGATAATTTATCCAAAGATGAGTAATGAAGGGTTGCATGTGCTCGCAGCCTGTACCTGGGTGCCCACACGGTCAGCATGTGCCGGACTTAATCGTGTTTAGTTAACTTTTTATGGTTCTTTTACTATACTGCTATTATGATAACAGACTTTTTCCTTTAGATTTATGTCAAACGCAAGGCAGTTCAATAATTCATCTCTCACGTCAAAACTTTAAGGAGATACACATTCTTCGTCAAATCTTCTCTCGCAGCAAAAAAAACCTCAAGCTCATGTTAATTTTGCAATTCAACAATCCTTCAAGTTAAATAAGACAAATTGGTTCATCATGTGACTTTTTTCGGCTTCTGTGTTTTTTTCTCTTCTTTTTTGTCGAATAGATTGGTTTGCTGTGAGGAGGGTTCTGTGAATTTTGGAAAAAAATTCCACACTTCTTAGGTCATTCTTAATTAAAACGAATGAAGAAAAAATAAGAAGAGGATGAAGATTATCAAGAAATTAATTATTATTATGAAGAAAAAAATAAGAAGAGGAGATAGATGGGTATTTGGGTCAATTTATAGGGTTTGTTAGTGAGCTAGGATTGATTTCGGTCATTAATGCAAACTGGACTATTTCTGTTCACTCTATTAATAATGTTGTGAAAGTGGCCCAAACCCCTAACTAACCCTTCTACTAGTTAGTTATTATATATTCCAAAATAAATAGTAGTAGAGAAATGATATTTTTTAAGAGAACTAGTAAAGAGTTACGTATTGTGCACGTGATCGATATCATTAAATCTTTTAATTTTTCTCACAGTTTAGGGTCGTCGTCCTTCCAAGTACGTAGGAAATAAAAATTTAGCATTAAATTTTAAATATTAAAATTGTGAACATAGAGATTTAACTTTCAATCGATGAATTAATTTTAACTAAATTTTATGTTGTTATCTAACTCATTGAGTATACTAATTACTATCAATATGAGAGAAACATGTGACACTTTATGATCTTTGTACTTCTCATTACTTTATATTATTGAATATTTAAAAATTATGTATTTTAATGACGTCGACGCATCATAGAATCATTAAAAATATAATAAAATTTTCACTATTTTATTAATGAGCATCATTCCATAAATATATTTTATTATTGTTGGTCATGTGGATTTATAAATCAAAAACTTCACTAACATTTTTTCTTTCAAGGATATGTTCATGAATCTTAATAAACTACTAATAAAAATGCGATGTGAATTTGACATTGATCATGAATCTACATTTAAGAAATATTGAACGTATTAGTTATTCATAATTAATTATTATTTGAATATCACAATATTAAATGTATAATTGAAAAATCAATAGTCAATTGCCATATGGAGTATAAAATATCATTTTATGGATTTAAAAATAATAAGTGGATAATATTATCTAAAAATTATTTTCATTTGCTTGCCAATTTTCATATATTATAGATTATAAGAATGACTAGTTTTCAAGAGGAGTTAATGGTTTGATGAGGCAGCTACTATCAGGTTACTAGTAACTAGCATGTGGTGCCTCTCTCTTCTTCTCTAACAACTATTGGTTTGTGTGGTCTTCAATAGTTGTTCCTCGGTTGCCTTCAGGTCTTGATGCCGAATCTTAAGGTCTTGGTTCCTTTCAGATGGATCCTATCTCTTTCGTTCTTTTATTCTGGTTTCGTGCCATCTTCAACTATTATTTTGGTTTTGTATTGTCTGTCATGCATCTCATAAGAGATGACTAGCCTTTTTCTTTCTGGTTTGATACCTCTTAAAAACCAGAAAAAGAGACCTTAGGTATTGGGCATACCTTTCACAACTATATTAAATCTGTGGTCGCTTAAGTCACAAACCGTTTAAATGTCCCATACAGTCTGGTAGATGGTGTAAGAAAATCCATCTAGTTTGGGAGAACTATGAAGATCTATCAGGAGAACAACATCTTTTATATCTTCTTCCATTGGAGGTGAACTTAGCATCTCATTTTCCTCAATGGTAACAATGCTTGGGATGTCCATTAGGATGCTATATCAATGGAGTTGATTCAGAAAAGAAAACTGACTAAAAAAAACTTCCAACCAACATCTCATTTTGCATCTTAGTCTTTGACCATCTTCTACTTGAATTATCCTGGTCATCTGTCTTTTATAATTATCTTTAGCAGGTGTATGGTGAATAAATTAGTAACTCACAGCAAATCAACTATGGTTTCATATGACAATTCAAAAAATTCGGCATTTTTCACAAAAAAAGTTCTTAGCTTTCATTAACTTAATTCCACCCTTAAAACTTTTCTTTTAAAGTCATTTTCTATTTTTTTTCCTTGTTGTCGATCTCTCTATTTGATCTAAATGTCCCTTCTGTTACCCATTAGTGAATCATGTACAATTTTTTGCTAAATTTAAACAGCCATAACCGTTTATGCTCCACGGTCGTTAATGGCTTCCTTCTTTTTTAATTTAAATAGTGTCATAACTTGTACTTGTTAATGGCTTCCATCTTTGTTGAAAATTAATGTCAGGTTTGATTTGGTTTCGCAGTTTGGATGTAGGTTTGGTTCCACGATTTGGGATGTCGCAGCTTACCTCCGGCAGTAGGTCTTTTGTGTTTGAAGGTAAAAAGTTATATTAAAATCATGTTGGAGAAAAAGGGCTAAACGTAAGAACATTCAATACATTTTGGTTGTTCTACAATGACCATTTCATACAATTATTCAGCAATTTTAGTACTGCATTTTAAAATTTTCAAAGATTAAGTCCCCTGTTATATAATATTCGCTAACCATCAACTATACAATTTTAATGACTATTTGTATTTCGTGGACTAAGATTGAGCACCAAATTATTCTTTTTCATAGTCAATACACGTACTTTTATAGCTATTGGTATACTAGAGAACTACAAAGTGAGAATAAAATCACAAGAGATGAACCCTAAGAACCCTACCAACATGTCTAAAGTGCAAACACACTAAGATTATGTTTATTAAGCAGATCTTTTGTTCCTATTTCTCAGTTGAATTCTGCAAAACTAATTAGTAATGTTGATGCTTTTAAGCCTTACTCTATTTCTCCTAATATTTGTTTAGATTCTCATTCTAACCCTCCTTCCACTTCTGCTAATTTTTTGGATATGCATTACCATGTTAGACCAAACTCTCCCATATCTGACTCCAGTTTTGTTTTGCATCAGCTAGCTTATAAATTTTGCTCTTTTAACTCTGTTTTCAGTTCTGTTGTTCCTAGGAATTTTTGGTATCCTCCTCATTTGGGCTATGTCAAAATCAACGTGGATGCCTCCTTTTTCCTCAATCATATGTCTGCTTCTATTGGTGCAATAGCCAGAAATTCAGCTGGTGATGTTGTTGGTGTCTCAGGGAAGAGAATATATAGTAGCAGTATAGATCAAACAGAGCTTAAGGATGTTGAGGAAGGTTTAGCTCTGGCAAAGCTCAATGGTTGGGATTGTAATTGGGAGTGATTCCAAAAGAGTGGTTGATTTTCTAAGAGTTCAGCTTTCACTCCTGCGGATCTTTCCAAATTTTTCATGTATATCAATAATTCCTTTTGTTTTTTTCGTAATTGTTAGGGTTGGAAAAAATTATAATGTAGTTTCTTATGCTATTGTAAGATATAGCAACGATCGGAACTGTGTTATTAATAATCTCTTGCAAATTTCTTGTGATATTCTTTTTAATTGCTAGGAAAAAAACATTTCTTTTTAGGTGGAACCTCCTTAATTTACTCATTTCTCTCAATACAATCTTTGTTTTGATAAAAAAAATAGTCATTCATCCGAGAATCTCATTCCTCTAAAAAAATCTTATCAAATAGTACGGTTAAGAATGAACGAGTGCAATTGGAAGAACCCAATTAAAATATTATTTTAACTTAACCATGGTTTATGGTTTATTTTTAACATTGACTTGAAGTTCAACTTTTACACATAATATCATCACAGAAGCAATTTGCTCCATGTGCTCTTTGACCGAACACTATATATACGGAAAAAAGTGAGTACGATTTTCTTTGAATGCCACAAACGCTTGTGTTTTTTTTTACGGTTTGAGAAATAATAAATAAAATTACAATGTTTTGTTTGTCACACGTTAAATGTATTTTTCTTTACCTGTTTTTCATGACTGTGACTATAGTTGTTTCTCAAGATTTGTAAAGAAAATTATCTTATAGTAATGTGTGCAATTAAATTTGACAAATACAAACTAATATAGCGAGCGGAACAATTTTTTGTTGTTGTTCTTATTAGTAGTGAACACGGTTCGGTTAGTGAGTAAAAATCGAACTGAAGCAAAATAATCGGCTCGACTATATGCCGAACTGTGAAGGTCAAAATAACGAACCGTGAGTTTCACGGTTCAGTATTATTAATTGAAAATAACTTTAAACAATTTTTAAATGATATTATTAAAAAAAATAATAATATAAAGTCAAAATTTAGTACCAGTTCGGTTGGATATGAAATTATATATAAAAATAAAATAATAATATGAACTTAATGTTTCGTTTCGGTTAAAAACTGAACATTTTTATCTGAACCAAAGATTTGGTTTGGCAGCTCTATTGAACCGAACCGAATCAAATCGCAGGGTCATAAAGAATCCACTGAATCAGTTTAGTTTAGTTTTGAACACCCATAGTGTCACGTTTTACAATAGATAGAATCAATTTATGATCTGGTAAATATTTGTTCTCACAAGTTATACATTAATATTATGGAGTTTTGTTCTTTACCTTCAAATATTTTTCTCTCTGTGAACATGTCAAACATTGATAAAAAAAAGTTTGCTTTTTTATGAGATTATATGTTTATCGCCATGGTGGTAAAGGAGTTCTATTATATGTCAATAAGTGGTCGAAATTACAAAAACAAAAAAAACTACATGTAAGAACTTATATTAAAGACTTGTAAGAAGTTTTTGAATGTAGCCTATTGGACAAGATATTAGTCTATTAACAATTTTCATGTCTCTCCAATATAAAATTGCATTTTGCATTCTGAATTTTACTTTTGTTTCATACAACTTATTGCTATGTACTAAAAATGATTGGGTGACTAATCATACATGCATGGAAAAATTAATCATTCATGAATGGTTCCAGTGTTTTTCATTAATCCTAATAATTTCAACTTCCTAAAGGGAATTGTCTCTTTTAACGTTGTAAGGGAAAAAAAAATAAACTGAACAATAAAAAATGAGAGAGAGAATTCTTGAGAATATTTGAGTAATTGCTCGATTTGTCTTGATTGCTTTAGTTTATAATTGACCTCTATTTCTATGCTCTCTAACTGTTACCAAGTTCAACGATATCCCCTAAAAGATAGAGAATAAACAGAATATTCTTCCAAGATAGAGTTTGTCATATCATATTTAATTCATCTATACTAACAACTAATCAAGTTTAGCTTATCTGTATCAATGACTGATCAAACTTGAACCGTCTGGTGGGATATGGTGAGATCGACGGTTTAGATTGGCTTTTCTCGCTTCGCCACGGTGGTAGTCCACACGCCCCTTTTCGATTGGTCATGTCCCGCTTACGTGACTCCACGAAGATTTTTACCTGCTCATTTTCCCCTATTGCGTTTAATATTATATAGTAAAATTAATATGCAATACTAAAGTGTTTCTAAAAAATGGATTGCCATCATTACACATCATCATTCCTCTTTTTGTGTCAATAGTGCCTTTTGGTGCATTTATTTATGCCACCGTTTCTAATTTTCAACCGATTCATCTTCCTACTCTCGGGATTGCGTGGCATACTGGGCAATCTTATGATTTTGTCAGGGTATGCGGCTTCCTTTTTCATCTGTCACGCTCCCATTTGCATCAGTTGTGATGAATCAAACACGTTTCTGAGTCAATCACAATTTTTCAAAAATGTCCCCTCATCTTCCTGTCCTCTACTGTTTCAAATTCTCGTTCTCATTTTTTATGCTTCTTTAGTAGAAAAATCTATTTCCTGTTGCGAGCTGTCATTTCCCATTCATCAACATTTGCGTCTCTTCGCCTCTTATGCTGTCAGTCTCGTCTCCTTATGTTACCAGCCACGAGGTTTTGCTATCAATTGCATACATTCATCAATAATTAATTATAGGCGTCCCATCATTACCCTATTTCAAAATAGGGAATTTTTCAATTTTTTTTAAGTTCGCGGCTTATATAAGACTTCCTCCTTTAGTCATTTTCTTCACTTTCTCGCGTTTGAACATGTAAGTTCTTTTTCATCTTCTTCTTTCTTCTTTCCTATTCGTGGGATTATGGTTGAGTTTAAAGCTTCAATCCTTCTAGTAATGACTCCAGATGAATTTAGGCAATTCATGACCCGTTATCGAGAGGCTTTTCCTCATATGTTATTTGTGCGTTGGGAGAGAGTGAGTCCGTAGGGGTTTCTTGTAGACCACCCTACCAAATAACCCTTAGTCCCATACATAGCTCTGGGTTAGGCTTCCATTTTCTCATTTTCTTTGAGAATTTTTCCATAGAGTAGGTCTTGCCCCTTCACAGTTTACCCCGAGCTCCTATAGAATTCTTCTTGGTTTTGAGGCCTTAATAGAAGATATAATTTTGGTTTTAGGATAGATGAGCTCATTTACTGCTACATAGTCAAACACCAATATGGGAGCTATTACCTTGCCGCGTTCGTTTGAGAAAAGAGGAAATCTGATCACCAAGATTCCGAAAGGAGATAAGGGCTGGGAACAGGATATAATCTTGATTGGCGGGAACTGAGGTGACGATGGCCGCTGGACAATTCCCAAGAAATGGGAAATTTAATAAGTTGTCGGTGCTTTAGTTCTCGCCTCCATTTTTATCTTTTTCATTCTTTTCCACCTTTTTTCTCTTTTTTAATATTCTTTTGTTTGGCCAATGGACTTGTGTTCCCTTTCTTTTGCAGTTAAAAAAATCCGAAGCCTTAACTTTCCAGAGAGTCGGTAGAAAAGATCCGTTGCTTTCCATCTTCGAGCTCAAGATCGGGATTGGAAAGTGCTTCTTGATTTATGAAGAAAATCCAATCCTGCTCCCGTTCCTGTTTCTGCTCGAGTTTTCGTTGCTACCACATCCGCCTCAGCGCCTTCGTCTTGAATCCCCGGTGACATTCCAAATCCTTCCTTCCATTCCATTTCTAGCTATTCTAACTCTTTAGGTTCATACAGTTCGTCGGATGATCAAGACCTATTTGACCGAGCGAAAGCCGACATAAAGATGATGAAAAGACTATACAGCAAGTTCGGTTGGTCCCGTTGAGAAGAGGACTCAGACTGACACTTCGAGCTCATCCCACTCAGAGCTCCCACCTACTCTTCCCGCTCCTAGCATTTCTGTCTCGCAGATCAAGGCTCCTCATTCAAACTTTGATCCTCATTCTGCACTAGCTCCCGTTGCACCCACTGTGACCGTTCCTACCTTGGGAAATGCCTCTGGGTCATAAAGCACTGCTGGTGAACCATCGCCAACTCTGTGGAAGTGGAAACATTTTGTCAACGCTCTCGTTCCAGCATCAGTTAGATTTCTGGATGACGCTGTGACTTCTCATGTTATTCTTCATGACATTCAGTGTGATGTCGATGCCAATGCCACAATAGGCTCGGTATCAGCGAGCTTGTCAACTCCTTAGCCAAGACTTGATGAGGGTAAAAATTTTCTCATTCTTCTCTTCTTTTCCGAAGTTATACTATTCTGTACTTAGTTATTTTTCATCTTTTCAGGCTATTATCCATCACAACGCTCTTCAGGAACATCATCATCTTCACGACCAGGCTTTGATGACTTGCTGGAGAGAGCTTATGGAGGCAAACTCAGTAGTGGCTCGTCTTCAAGCTGAAAAGGAGCAACACCTAGAGAATGAGGCTGAACTCCAAAAAGATTTAGACAGTATGGCTCATCTTTTTGGAGAACGGGAGGTGGCTGAGAATTTGGAAGCTGCAAGAAAGGCTTTGGCTGAAGCTGAGAAGGTAAAAGCCGAAGTTGAGAAAGCCAGGGATGAAGCCGTTGAATGGGAGCAGTCTTCAGAAGTGAATTACCGACTCTGTTTGAGGAAGGAGAGGTACTTGCCTAAAGCGCTGGCTATAAAAGGCTCTCATTCCAGAAGTTGAGGATTCTATTAATGCTTTAATAGAAGATACCACTGCCAAAGCCCCAGAGTCGTCTACCACTCCCGCTGCTGTTACTGAAAAGGATATCTCAGAGAAGGATCCAGTGGTCGTTACCACTTAGGTTTTTTTCTTTACTTTTGTAGTTATAATTTTTTCTTTCTCCTTTTCCTTTCTTTGTAATTTTGCTCCATTATCAATGAAAAGGAAACTATTTTAGTAACTTTTGATCTTCTAGTACTCCGTTCTTTCCCTTTGCAAGTGTTAGATAGTTTTTTCTCCCTTCTCTAAGATTTTGCTGCCTGGAAGCCTAATTTCTTTGCAACTTTCCTTACTTTGCCCCTTTCACTCCTCTTTTTTTTGTTTTCTTTTGAGGGTGATGCTGCAGACATCATTCCTCACGGACTTAAGCTGTTTGGCAGCTCAAGGACCCATTTTTGATTAGAAGGCGAGTACCTTCATGGACTTAATCTCTTCGTGAGCTCAGGAGCCCGTTTCTTTCAGAAGATGATGCTCAAAGACAACAATATTCATGGACTTAAACTCTTTTTGAGCTTAGATGCCCGTTTCTTTTAATTTTTAAAAAAAGAATAATGAACACCAAATTTTTACGTCAAAAATCCTTAACTGGGAAAAAATCACAGATAGAAATGTTTTCACTATAAAAAAGAATGATTACACATAATATTTGCACAAATGTAAAGCATTCCAAGGCTTGGATAAGTCACTTCCCTCGATGGTCATTAAATAGCATGATCAGTTTCCTTTAACTACTTTGACTATGAAAGATCATTTCCCATTAGGCCCCAATTTACTTCATTTGGCTGAAAGATTCTCTTTAATACAAGATCTCTCGTTTGAAATTTTCGTTGTTTGACTCTCTTTTGGAAGCACTTTATTCTTTTCTGGTTGTAATTGACCATTCTCAACAGAGCCGCCTCTCTCTTTTCCTCTAAAAAGTTTAAACTTTCAATCATCCGTTCCGTGTTTGTGACTTCATTTATTCCTGATTTCATTGTGGGCATCGAATTTGGACTGATATTATAGATTTTGTCCCATATGTTAGGGTGAAATGTGTTTTTCCAGTTGGTTCTCGTGGTGTTGTCCGGTACGCCTGGAGAACTAATGACAATTCCTTAACCCACTTACCTCTGGCAGCTTCCAACAGTTTCTTTAGATTTTTCAGTATTGTTCTGTTTGATCTTTCTGCTTGCCCGTTTCCTTGAGGGTAGTAAGGAGTTGGCAGTCTATTCTTTATCTGAAGGTCATGACAAAAGCTTTTCATTTGGCTTCCAGCGAACTGAAGCCTGTTATTAGGAATAAGCACTTTGGGGATCCCGTACCTGCAAACAATATTTTTTCATAAGAATTACCTTACCTCATCTCTCTCGTACTCTTGCTAACACTTTTGCTTTTATCCACTTTGTAAATTAGTCAGTTGCAACCAGTAAGAACCTCTTCTGAGCTGGAGCCATCGGTAGTGGCCCAACTACGTCGATTCCCTATTGCATGAATGACCAAGGGCTCAACAGTGTTTGTAATTCTTCGGGAGCCATCTTCGAAATGGGAGCATACCATTGGCACTTGTCACACTTCTTTACAAAATAAGTTGCTTCCTCTTGCATCTTTGGCTAGTAGTACCATTCATTCAGTAACTTGTTGGCCAAAGATCTCCCGCCTGAATGGTTCCACAACTTCCTTCATGTACTTCGGCCATTATGTACTTGGCTTCCGTTGGGGAAAGACATCTAAGATACGGGCCCGAGAATAACCTTCTATACAGCTCCCCATTGATCATGGTATACCTTGCGCTCTATTGGTGGAGCTTTTGTGCTTTCATTTTATCAGCTGGAGCTCCTGGTAGAGGAGGTATTGTACAATGCTCTTTCGTCAGTCATACTCACCATTCCCAACTATGACATCTACTTGTATGGGTGTTTTGCTCTTGAGTTTTCTGCCCTGGGAACTTGCGTAATCTCATAGATTTTGAACAATTGCAACATTTCCTTGGCACTTTGCAAATACTTTGCCATTCTGGTATCCTTTATGCTGTATTTTCCTATGATTTGGTTAGCAACTAACATTGAATCGTAGAATATTTTTATATTTATTACCTTGAATTCATTCATGAGGCGTAGTCCAACTAACAGTGCCTCATCCTCTACTTCATTGTATGATTCCTGAAAATCGAATGACAAAGCTTGTTCAAAAGTTTCGTCATATGGTGTTTAAACCACCACTCCCGCTCCGGCTCCACAATGATTTGATGCTCCATCTATAAACAGAGTCCATGTGTCCTCTCCATTTTCCACCACTACGAAATCATGCTCCTCATCTTCGTGAGTGAATTCCATAATGAAGTCTGCTTAAACTTAGGCATTTATGGCAGTGCATGGGACATACCAGATATCATATGCCCCTAACTTTATTGCTCACTTAGCAAGTCTTCCAGTTATGTTGGGTGAATGTCGAAGACTACTTATTGGGAATTCTGTTACCATATTTATAGTGTGTCAAAGAAAATAATGTTTGAGCTTCCTTGCAATAATAATCAAAGCAAGTACCAACTTCTCCATTTTCCTATATCTAGCTTCTGCAACTGCAAAACTTTTTCTTACAAAATAGACTGGTCTTTGACATTCCCCTTCTGTTCTGAGAGTGCCGCACTGATGATGATTTCAGACACTATGAGGTAAAGAGACAGTTCTTCTTTTAGCAAATGTTTTGACAATAGTGGAGGTGAAGCTAAATATTCTTTGACTTTCCATAGAGCCTCTTCACACTCTTCGTCCCACTAAAGTCTAAAAAACCTTCTTAATTTGGCAAAGAACGGTATGCAATTGTTTGTTGATCTGGACAAGAACCTATTCAATGCAGCTAACTTTCTTACCAAGCTTTGGATGTCCTTTTTCTATTGGGGTGATTTTACTTCCATGATCGCCTTTATTTGATCTGGGCTGATCTCTATCCCCCTCTTATTCACTAGATGTCTTAGAAACTTCCCTGCTGCCACTCTGAAAGTACACTTTTCTAGATTTAGTTCCATGTTGCTTTCTCTCAGGACAAAGAAAGCCTCATTCAAGTTGCGATTATGGTCTAAAGCCTCCTTCAGGTTGCGATTGTGGTCTACCCTCTTTTGTGCCTTTACGACCATGTCGTCAACGTAAACTTCCATCATTTTTTCAATCTTCCTTTCAGTAACTTTATTGACTAACATTTACTACGCCACTCCTACATTTTTCAAGCCATATGGCATTACAGTATAGCAAAATATTTCAAAATCAGTAATAAAAGAAGTCTTTTCTTGATCATATCGAAGCATTTTCACCTGACTATACCCGGAATAAGCATCCATGAGGCTTAGGAGCTTATGTCCGGATGTAGCGTCCACCATTTGATCGATCCTTGGTAGCGGGTAATCATCCTTTGGGCAAGCTTTATTTAGGTTCGGAAAATCCACACAGATTTTTCATTTTTCGCTCTTCTTTTCTACCATCACGACATTTTCTGGCCACTCCGGGTAGCTTACTTCTCTGATGAACTCGGCTTCGAGCAACTTCCCCACCTCTTCCTTAATAACAGATTTTCTTTCAGGAGTGAAATACCACTTCTTCTGTTTCACAGGTTTAACGAGAGAATCAACATTCAGTTTATGGCAAATTATCGATTCATCCTTACACTGCACTAAATTTCGCTGCTCAATCAGCTTATGAATACTTTTTCTTTCTTCCTCCAGGGCTATGTATGTTTCCATCCTGAGGAAAGTTTCCGCCATCATGAGGGGTTTATTTTTGGATAGACCCTCAAACAGTTGCTAGTCTGGCCACATGATCATCATAATTTTCCACTTTCACCATTTCATCCTTGAAGCGATGAGTGTAATCTCGTAACGATTCTCCTTTTTAATTGCGATTGTCAAAAGGTATTCTGAATCTTCCATCATCACCTTGTAGGTGGAATTCTGCTCTAGAAAAACAGAATACATTCTAGCATGATACCACTTGAATGCGTTCCCATCCAGATTAGTTGGGAACATCCGGCACATCAGTTCATCCGTATGTTGATGAAGAGCCATTACTTGCTTGAAATGACAGAGATGGTCTAGAGGACTGACTTTCCTTCATAACACTTAAACTTAGGGGCTACAATTTTTTTTTGCAAGGAGCGGCTTAAAAATTTGGATATAAATGGGAGTGGGATAAAGTCTCTAGGTTCACAACTCTGTTCGCGCCCAACTTTCTCATCTCAAGCATTTTTCTTTCTAGCATCTTTTCTGCTACACATTCCGTTATTGGCTCTGTGGGCTTGTTCTCATCTCCAACTCCTTTTCCTTGGTCACGTGAAGTAACTTCCATTCCCTCATGACGGGCGTTGTGTCTAGCTACCGACTTCGGTTGTTGGTGTGCCCATTCTCTCTCTTCCTCGTTCTGGTTTTCCGCTTCCCATTCCTGCACCATGGTCCTTTGGCTAAATTTTGCTCTCGTCTCTACTATCTCCAATTGCAACGTAGCGATATGTTCCGGCACGGTTTGCCATGCGTTCCGCAGTGCTTCACTGTTATGACTCTCCATACCTTGCATCCTAGTAAAAATGGTCTGGATCATATCGTGCATTCCTGTTGGCTGTACGGGTTGATCTAGGGGGTTGACAGTTGCATTAGCATCGTTTCCTGTTTCCCATCCAACATGCGATCTAGTGCGAGGTATCTTTGGTTATAACCTCGAGTGCAACTCTCATCTTTCAATCAAAGCACCAAAACGTAAGGGAAAATTTCCTCACGCTCAAAAAATAAACTAAACAATAAAAATGATAGAGAAAATTCTCGAGAATATTTGAGTAATTGCTTGATTTATATTTAATGCTTGAGTTTATATTTGACCTATATTTATACGCCCTATATCTGTTGCCAAGTTCAACGATATCCCTTAAAATACAGAGAATAAACGAAATATTCTTCCAAGATAGAGCTTATCATATCAAATTTAATTCAGCTATACTGACAATTAATCGATCTTATCTTATTTATATCAATGATTGATGAAGCTTGAACCGTCTGACGGGATACTATGATGAGATCGACAGTTTAGATTGACTTTTCCAACTTTGCCACGATAGAAGACTGAACGCCCATTTCTGATTGGTCACGCCCCGCTTATGTGGCTCCACAAAGTTTTTTACATGTTCAAACGTAACATTGAATTTACTCTATAATGAACAATGCTATCTCTATAATCTGAATTTAGCATCACTCTTTTTTTCAATAATTTAATCCATTATCTTAATATTTTCACTGTTAGTTACATATACATTGCAGGAGTTATCATCAGTATATGATGTACCCATACATTAGTTATACGTGATTGTCATGATATTGATGTAAGCATTTCATCCATTATTTTCATATATTTGTTTTACCGATGTTTACAATTAAAATTATCATATTTATAAGTTTATATTATGTGAATTACTAATTTATCTTTCCTTTGCTCCTATTAAAGAATATTTTTTATAAAAATACATAACAGGTGCGAAACACATGAGGTATTTCAAGTTGATGAAATTTTTAAGAGTTTCGGAAGAATCGCAATGGTTGAATGCCCAAGTCTCTCCCTCTCCCCCCTCCCTCCCTCCTTCCCGACATCTAGCTTCTTCAAGTTGACGTATTTAAAGTGTTGTTGAAGAACAAGAACTGCGAAGATGGAGCTGTGAAAAATAAACATGGAGTTTTTAGGGCAAAATGGACTTATCTGATCCATTCTAAAATCTAAAGGACTCCGAGAATCCAATTCTGAGTCCTTAGCTCAGATTTAGATTTCAAGTCGTTAGCTCATATTTGAATTTCTGAATGATCAATGAACTACTCCATGACCAACAATGTGGTTCTCATCTAAAGTTTCTTTTTAATGAAATAAAAATTCTGTTTTAATAGAAAATCAATATGGTTTATGTCATTCCAAAATCTTCAAAAACAAAAAGTGCGCAATTCAAAATGACATTTCCTATAATCATTTCTCTGGTTTCCAAAATTGCAAAAATCGTTGATCAAAATTTGGATGAAAAATTACATGCAGCGGGTGCCGAGTATCGGTCCCGCTGTGAACAATGAAAACCTAGAGTTGGAATGCTCGTGGATTAGGTAAACCCCGAGCATTCAACGCTTTGCACAAAATTGTGCAATGTTTTTGCCTAAACATGATTTTTCTAATGGAGACAAAATTAGGAAAATCTGAAGCTGAAAATTTTAGAAGCAGATTGGGATTTCGCAATAGTTTAGTAGTAGATCGAGACAATTTGAAAGGGGGAATAGCCTTATTTTGGGATAGTGATACATCATTCTCTATACGATCCTATTCTCAAGGTCATATTGATGCTTTGATTATAAAAGATGACATTTTTGTTTAGAGATTATCGAGTTTTATGGTAACTCGTTCCTTCTGTTAAGAAGTCACTCTTAGGCGCTACTCCATAGATTGGCTGATAGTTCTAACTACCCTTGGTTAGTAATGGGTGATTTTAATGAAATTTTGGAGCAATTAGAACAGTTGGGAGGTAATTTTCATTGTGGTTGGAAGAGTTTCGTGGAACCTTAGACTATTGTTCTCTATCTGAATTACCAAGTAAATGGCCTTTCTTCACTTGGTACAATAAAGGCAGGGAGCTGGTTTCATAAAGGAAAATTAAATTGGGCTTTTTCCTCAGACTTGTGGAAAAATCATTTCAGCTGGGCTTGAGTGGAAACTTTGGGGATCTTTACATCAAACCATCGGATGATCCTGGCCTACATTGAGAAGCATGATTTGGCTACTGGTTTTAGCCCAACTACTAAGAGCTTGGGTAAAAGAGGACACTTTGAGGTATTTTGGGTCAGGGAAGAAGATTATATTAGAACAGTTTCTCAGGTCTGGTCCTCTCCCACCCGAACCAATTACGGGGACCCGACATCAACCAAACTTAAAAAGTTCTTGTCTTCGTTAAAAGGTTGGAGTTCTAGGAAATTTGGATCAATTTCAAAGGAACTCACTACCTCTTGTTGCACTCTGGACCGTCTCATGGAGGATATTCAGCCAGAATCAGATTGGACAGACATCCAAATGCTTCAATCGATTATTACTGTTTTGGAAAGTCAAAAAGAGCTTTATTAGAAACAGAGGTCGAGAGCGGATTGGTTGAAATCAAGGCACAAGAACATTACATTCTTCCACGCAAAGGCATCAGAGAGAAGGAGAAGGAACTTAATCCAGTGGACTTATTATGCAAATTGAATTTGGCAAGACTCGACTGAGGGGATCGTTTCAACGATTCAAAACTACTTCTGGGATATTTTTACCTCTTCAATTCCAGATGATGAGGCGATTGAAGCTGTTACCCGTTGTGTTCCACAGAAAGTTACTGATGAAATGAACGAGAAACTTCTACTTCCTTTCACAAAAAAGGAGATTGAGGAGGCCCTTTGGAGCATGCATCCGATGAAGAGCCCAGTCGTAGGTGGCTTTCCGGCTCTATTTTTCAGAAATTCTGGCATATTGTGAAAGAAATTTCTTCTCTCTTCCGTTCGTTTCTGAATCTTAGAGAAGATATTAATGATTTTAGTCAGACATTGATAGTTTTGATCCCCAAGAATCAGAACCCCCAGTCTGTTTCAGATTTTCATCCGATTAGTTTTTATACTGTTATTTACAAGCTCATATCTAAAATGATTGCTAATAAGCTAAAATGCATTTTACCTGAGATTATTTCTGATTATCAAAGTGTTTATGTGAAGGGTAGATTAATCATGGATAATATTGTTATTGCTTTCGAAATGATTCATTCTCTGAACAAAAGAAGAAAGGGTAAACATGGTTTTTCAACTAGTAAATTAGATATGAGAAAAACATATGGTAATGTCGAATGGAATTTTCTTTTAGCTATGATGAGACGTCTAGGCTTTAATGAGGTATGGGTTAATCTAATTTTTAGATGTATATCTTATGTCTCTTTTTCCTTTGTGGTGAATGGTTTGACTTATGGGAATTTAACTCCATAGCGAGGCCTTTGCCAAGGGGATCCTCTTTCTCCATACTTTTAGTTGTATAAACTATGTGCTGAAGGTTTTTTTATCATTTTAGTTGATGTTCAGCTTCAGAATCAGCTTGTTTGTACCATGATCTGCCGTAATAGTACTCTTATCTCCCATTTGTTTTTTGCCGATGATAATATATTGTTTTGTAAGGTAGATTTCAAGAATTGGCAAGCTATTAAGTATATTTTGGAAAGCTACTCACGGGGATTAGGGCAATGTACTAATCTGGATAAAGCTATGATGACTTTTTCTCCTAATTTCCTTCTGATAGTGGGGTGGAACTTTAAGATTTTATGAGAGTCAGATCCACGAGTTTCCAAGCAAGGTACCTGGGGTTACCATCTTGGACTAGTATGGGTAAAAAGCATTTGTTTAATGCTATAGTGGAAAAGGCCCGTAAGCTTATGAGTTGTTGGAGGGAAAAACAGCTTTCCATTGTAATGAATGAGATTCTTATTAAAGTGGTGGTGCAGGCTTTACCAACTTCATTGGACGTCTTTGTCTATCTTATGTAAGTCTAAAAGCCTTGGAGGTATGAGTTTTAGATCATTGGAAATTTTTAGTCAAGCGCTTCAAGCGAAGCAGTGCTGGTTTATAACTACAAGCCCGGACAACTTCGTCTCCTAAATTCCTAAGGCAAAATATTTCTAGTCGTTAAATTTTCTCTCCTGCAATCTAAAACCGAATTGTTCTTATATTTGAAGAAGAATTTCATGGGGTATAGAGTTAAACATCTCACGCGTTGTTTTTCATGCGTTTTTTTTTCTATCCTTTGATTGCATATCTTGGCAACATGCAGACATCCTAAATCACCTCCCGAAATAGTGTTCCCGTTCGCCTATGATGGATTTATATCAGTGTTTTTTCATCATTTGGATTCTCCCTCCATGACAAGGGCGACTCTTTTGTGATGGGGTATTTGGTCGGTTCAAAATTATTCTACTAATGGAAAGCACTTTAATCCAGCTTTTAAAATTAATGATTGGGTTGATAAATTCATCTCAGAATTCCAATTAGCAAATGAGGTGAAAAATCTCACGGTTCCTCAGCGATCTGATCCTCCCTCATGGACTAAACTGAAGATGGGGTGCTTAAAGCTCAATATTGGCGGAGCTACGTGCACGAGTTTGAAATGGTGTGTGGTTGGAGGTATTATCTGGGATTGGGATGGTCAAATTTTGGGTGCTTTTTGTAAGCGCTTTGATGGCGGTTTTCCTGCTCTGCTAGTTGAAGCAGTGGCCTTATTTGAAGGATTGTCATTAATTTTAAAAAAAGGTTTCCTTGTCAATGTAGTTGAATCAGATTGCTTGGGTCCTATACGCTGTTAATTCTTTTTTAGCAGTTCTTTCAAAATTAGACTCAATTATTGAGAAATGTTATTCTATTATTTCAACCATGGATGAAGCTAAGTTTGTCGTATTGCTTAATTTTCTTAATGTTATTACCGGTTAAAAAAAGGGTTAGAATCATTCCCATTCTCATTTTAAAAGGTAACATGTCATAATTTTTTTTTTTAATTTTAATAATTAATTAGTAAAAGAAACTAGTTTTGTCAGCGAAATGAGGTGTTGTGGAGTTTCTGACGTGGATGGGAGGAGGATGACGTGTCTAATGAAGTCGTGTGTTGAAGTGCGATTTCCAGTTGATGCACTAAAACCAAAAGCCAGATTATTATTTCACTCGATCGCCTCTCTTACTCGCGAACTCTTTCTGGTTCCCGCTCTCACCCTCATTTGTCTCAGTTCTTGCTCGCCACCTACTCTGTTTTTAGCCCTCTCCCTCTCCCTCTCTCTCGGTTAAGCACCTGCCTTCGTTTTTAGGGTTTCCAAGTGTTTTACTCTTTTGAAGTACTTAGGGTTTTTAAGCATTTTGAACCGATTTCTTAGGGTTTGTAAATCTAATTTGTTTTTTGTTTGAATTTGATTGGGTTTTGTTCGGTCGGGATTTTCGCTTTTGTTTGAGATGGTTTTCCGTTCGGTTGCGGGTTTACAATTTTCAGAAATCACATTTTGTGATTCTTTGGAGCTTGTCCGGGTAATAAACTCTTCTCCCTCTCGATTATTCTCTTACTAGTCTCTCTCAAAATTGACGAATCTGAGAAAAGGATGTAAGCTTCTCTCTAAACCTTTCTCGCTCTCTCCCTTAATACCATCAGATCTGGAACACAACCGATCATTTTTTTGTCTATTTGAATTCTTGTAGCTTATTTTTTATATAACAAAAAACCTTAACTTTTCACCTCTTGATCTGATACCAAACAATGAAGACGCCTTAGATGTCAAGCCCTTCCACGTCTCTACTCGCAAGCCTCACGTTTATGTGTTTATGTGTTGATTTGGGATTGATTTTTAGGGATATGAATTCCCGAGTAATATTGCATCACATGCAATCTCTTTTCTAGGTAACTTCTCTGTTACTCTTTATGGTGATTCCTACCTCTCCACAATGACGTTATCACCTCCTAATCTACTGCAGCCATTATTAAATCTCTTCCATTCAGAGCCTGGGAATGGAAGCGCAAAGCTGATTCCGTGTTTCAAACTTGCAAGGTATGTAAATCTTTGAGAGCAATGAATCAGTAAAAGCTCTTAATCTCAGCAAACTTCTCCGGCTTCATACTAATGTTTTTGTTGTTTGCAGATTCGCGAAGCTGACATCTCTCGATTATCATTTGCTGTTGAGCTTGCTGAAGAGTTTTATAGGACGTTTGTACCCATGCTTTCCTCTTAATTGGATATATTTTCTTTCCAGCTTATCATGTTAATTGCCTGCTTATCTAATTAAAATGGCTATCAATGATGGTACTAACATGTTTCATGTTTTCAACATGTGGCTTCTAGAGTGAAGGTAAACTCCCCCCTGCCATTCTCATTATTCCCTGGTGTGATTATGGTGCTCCTGCTTTATGACGATGCGTTATTGGTTTTTCTGGGCTTCGCTTTCTTCTCTGTTCTTATTTTTTGGGTTAAAGAATGACATTTTTTGGAAAGTAGTATCTACAAAGAGGCGATTTCCTTAGCTTGTAGTTTTCTTGAACTCGCCATTTCAAGAAGTGGGTTTATTAGCTTTACATTTTTTTAAACTTGCCTTGCCTTTCGAAGATGCGAGTTTCATTCACACCGGATTTCACCTCTTCAAGATCCGAGTTTGGATCAACATTAACTCGCCGCTTCAAGAAACGAGTCTTTCTTGAACGTCCTCCACTTCCACCTTGTCGTTAATGTGGCAAACTTGAATTCACCTCTACAAGAGAGGCGATTCCACGTGGCCAAATCCACATTACTTTTCTAAATAGTTTCATAAGTAACATATTTTAATAATAAAGTTTTAAAAAACACATTAAAGGCATAAAAACCCCTCATAAGTAGTGTGGTTTTTATTTAATTTCAATTTTTTTTGCTTGGTCAAGGCAAATTTTATTGCTAATACTTGGTGCCGGATTGGTAACTGTACCAAGATTGATCATCCTTATAATTAAGGTGACACTTATATGTCGGAATTTTTACCGGGTATGAATGTCGGGGGTTTTGTTGAACCATCACACATCACACATATTTAGTGAAACTGCACACATATTTAGTTAATACTTTCTATGTATTGGTGAACTCCAAAAATTTAATGAACCTCCTATTTAGTGAATCACACAGGTATTTGATTAATCTGACATCATGCATTGTAAAATTTTCCTATAATCTTATGTGGGATAATTTAATTTTCCGATATCCGTGGCCCCGCACCATAAAAAAATCAGGTAAATCATGTTAGCTCTTCCAGCATTTATGTTGTTTCTTTTTCATTCCAAAACACCCAAATCAAACTCTCTTAAACTTCAAAAACATCCAAATCTGAGAATGATATAAATATCTCTAGTTTATGAATAAAGGAAGATGAATGAGACTTACATTTTAGAATGAAATCTAATTTGAACTTCATTGAATGGTTAAGCATGTCATAAGCTTCTGTGGGTTTTTAGTTTTAATTTTTAATTTTTTTTACTTAGGTCAAGGAAAATAAACATCTACTTTTACATATTTCATACACTTTCCTCCATGTAAATTTTTTTTCTTCTTTCTCTTTATTCATAGTAATGCTTTTCAAAGAATTCAAACCAACATTTAAATATTAATCAGGGCATTTAACCCAGTTGGTCATAATAGAACTCTGTCTCCGTATGATTCATGACAATACCCACAATTTTTCTTTTACTATTTGATTTGAAAAATGCCTCAAAAGATCTAAATCTAAGAATGGATGAAATTTACACCTAATAATGAAATCTAATTTGAATTTAATTGAATAGTTAAACATTCACTTTTGTCATAATTCCACAATTCTATTTAAACTCTGGTTAACAAAGTAATGTTTCAATCTGACTTTCTCCATCATTACTCTGGTCAAGATTGATGCCATTTTACCACTTTGTATAAAATACATAAACAACAAAGTCAATGATGGCAAGGCCGCAATAAGTAAGTAAAACCTATTTATATGTCCAACTTTAAGATCAACATGGATTCGAACAAGGTTTATCCCCAGTTTTAATAATCTCCATCACAATATTAACCAACAAGCTACTAACAAAATTTGTCAATTGAATTGATGTCATACAAAATGATTTCCCAAAGCTTTGAATCCTACCGAGGTTTTTCCATTGAAAAACTCCAATTGACCCATATAAGTAAACATCTCAGAAGCACTCACAAAAACATACCGTGGGATTTGCCAAAATATGCTCAACAAGTTTAGCTTTGTACTAGGGACAACATGTTTAAGCTGGCCTAGCTCTAATCAGCTCCAACCAATGCCTATCCTCATTCGTTGAAGCTTGGTTAAGCCCTTGAGATTTCCACTTAATCTGCTGGTTATTGGAATGAGGATCTAATTATAGATGTCGGTGCAGCTTAGGACATTGCATATGTCAAGTGTAGACATTGCTGGGACATGGAAGTTCCCTAGGTTCAGGTTCATGACTGCTCCTTGTTCAATAAATAGGGAACCCATTTGAGTGAAAGATTACAGAATGGATTAGAGTGTTGCAAAGCCAAATGGTTAATATTCTAAGTATGCATTTTGCTTCTTCAACTTGAGTCACACTGCAGAGCCTCCATGGATTCTTTTCATTATGCTCATCATTCTCTATTATTGTTGCTTCTTTATCTAAAAACATAGCATTTATCATTACAACAGATACATTTTGAGTAAAGAGTAGAACAGAAAAGTCATGTAAGTTAATAAACTTTTGGGTATTTTTCAAGTTGTCAATTTGGTCCTTATAATTTTATTTTTATCTATTGAGTCATGTTTTGAAATTGACTGAAATTTTCAATCCCTCCACTAACTCTTAAAAAAACAAGCTCATAGATGTCAGTGCAGATTAGTACATTCGTATAATTTTTTATGATGATCAGATTAAGAACTTGACCTGCCTCTAGTTTTACTTTACCTACAAACGTGCTCATAAATTTTTTCTTCTCAAAATACCCTAACAATTTGTACTTTTGCCTAAGAAATTTTCAAGCTCTAACTCATAAAAAATTATAGCATGTAACAAAATATTACTATCAGTATGAATTTCTCATAACAAGCTATGAGGTATGTTGAAAACAGTATGAACTTATTTGTTGATAAAATGAATTTGTAAATGATTTTATGTAAGAGGTTCAATAGTTAAATCTAAAGTGGATATCTATTATAATTAAGGCAAACAAGAGGAGAAGTTTTGTGATTTACCAAAAAAATTACTAAATTTCTCAAACGACTTTACAAGTCATAAAAGAAAACATAACAAGCTAACTTACCTAAAATCATTGCTGCGAAAATCTTCCTACTCCCTTAAATAGCGGAGTTAGATCCAGCCACCACATACACTTCACAAACATCAATTAAAAAGTTGTATGAGTTATTTGTTCTTCACTTCACATAAAATAATTTAAGTTCTTCTGGTCTTCATTGCTGATAAATATATAAGAGTAGTTTTAGGAAGTTTTTACTAAATATAATTTGACACATAGTCAAAATGAATAGTATATGGAGTGTTAAAAGGTTAGTGGTCAAGATAATAATAACTATTTTCTTAGTTCTAAGAAAGAGGTAGGCTGGATTATCCAGATTTTGAAAAAAAAAGTCCCTTTTCCCATTATTTTTTCTAATTTTGAAGTTTATAATGTTTATTCAAAATCATTAAATATAGGTGATCACTTTAATACTTATTATATTTATTTTTCTAGTTTTTCATATTTAAAAAAAGTATTATATAACATCGTTATGAGTTGACACCAGATATGTTCTAACTCTAGTGGTAAATGAATAGTTAAGAAGAAAAATAATTATATATTGTAAAGTGTATGAGTGGACTTATACCATGTGTATTGTCACGGCATAATCACTATGATGTTATATAACATTGCTCTATTTTTATAATTTGACTATGTAGCATCATTCATGTCATAATTAAAAAATATTCTTGTTATTATAAGTCAATATAAGACCTCATACACGATGAACTGATAGTAGTGATGAGTTTTCATAAAATAATTTTGCTCACTAAAAACATTGACAAGTATAAGGCCCAATTGTTTTTAGGAATTTAGAGAGGAAGAATATATGAAGAAGATAAAGAACTTCAGCTTTTCTTGCCTATTAAAATGAACAAAAGATCTTGGCATTTATAGGCTTAAAAAAGTATAAGTTGGAGGCAAAATATGAAAAATGTGAAAAGTGTGAGAGGCAACATGTAAAAAATGCTTGTCTAATTAGTTTCGTTTTTTACTAGCCTGTTTTTAGTCTTCTTAAAATCCTATTTGATAGTTTATACAGAGAAATACAGCTTTTAGATTTTTAGTGTTTGGACATGTATAGTCTTTTTATTAGATAGGAATAGAGTACATGGAGTGCTATTCCTAAAAATCTTTCGAGCATAAGTAATACAAATAATCTTACGTGAGCTATTAGAATATTAAAAATTACATTGAATACATAAAATATCTTCATGATTTATGGTCTTCATGAATTTGGCTAATTCTAGATGTGATATTTTCTGCAGACGTACTAAATTATTTGTAGCCTTTTAATGCTTTACTATCATTAAGATTATCTCATAGAGTTTTAGGGTCAACAATTTCATATATTGTTATGCTTAAAACCTAACCCATCAACAGTCATTTGAAGGTCAAATTGATTGCTACAAGTTTCCAATGCGCATTCGTCTTGTCAAATACTCGGGTGCCCCTATAGCATCTAAACTGTCTGAGACAGTCTGTGACATATTGACGGACATAATTACTAAAAGAATCAAGAGATAGGAAAGTATGTTGTTTCTCTTTGTTGGTAGGCTCTTGTCGATTTCTATTCATAATTATTGGTTGGCCTTTTCACTTGTTGTATTGAGGAACTTTCAATGGACTGTATCTAATGAGAAGTATAGTGATGCCAAAGTTACATGATAGGATGTATGTAAACTTGTTGAAATTATAGAGATATTGGCAAAGAATCTGTAAACTTGTTGAAAATATAGAGATCCTAGCAAAGAATCTCTAAATATGGAGCTTAACAATTGTATTAAACATGTTTGATTTCTGGTTTATCCCACTAGTACCTGGCTTTGGATTGCATGGTGTAAAATCCACATTACGACCATTCTTATTTATATTATGAAACTTTAGTCCAATTTATAGATATCGTATTTTGTCTGTCCCAATACTTTGAAAATATGTAATTTTTTTGAGCTCATATACTACTCTAAGACTATTTATATGATTTTAAAAATAGCTCATAGACTAAAAGTGAGAAAAGAATTGTCCAAGTACTAAAAAATAAAAAGAGCAAAAGACTAAAAATAAAAATTGAAGTCCTAAGTTTGCCTATAAATAGAGGGGATTTCTTCACTTGAGAGGAGGTGATTTTAGAGAGAGAAAGAGAGGTCTTGAGAGAGAAAGAGAGGTTTTGAGACAATATGAGAGACTTTTTTAAAAGAGAAAGAAAGAGAGTATTCATTTCTATTCATCTTTCATCTTCTCCTATTCTTTTTGAATCTTCAATAGGGGCCTTTAGTCTTTTGATTAAAGTAGGGGTCGCGAGAGAGCAGAGCATATCGCCCTGCCATAGTCGCGAGTCTGTTTATAGTCGCGACTGTTTTCATAGTCAACAAGGTGAAAACTTCGAGGAAAAACTTTGAATTGGGAGGGCGATCCTCCCAGTGAACTGACTGTACCCCAAACCGACACAGGTGACCAAGTAGAGTATACTAGGGCTCTCCTATCTTTTGATTAGGAAAGCGGCACATACCAGGGGGTAGCGACTGTTTATTAAAAACACAGGACTCTGCTAAGTGGTAACACTATGAATAGAGTATGACACCTTCCCGGTAGGCCTTGTTAGCGGCACATCATCAGGAATAGATTCAATCACCGGATTCCCCTTGCCTCCTGGATCCACTAGGCGAGTGGAAGACATTGAGAAGAGCTTCACATCCCTTACAGGGCTTTGAGGTTTATGAAAGTTGCGCTACTCTGATTTTTAATTTCTGGAAAAAGGAACGCCTCGAGGTGGAGGATTGTACTTGTAAATGGAAGCTTTGTCCCCCTCACACTATATTTTGAATTAGGGGCTTGCCTCTTTTGTTCTCTACCGCCTGTGTCTATCTCCTGTCAAGTGTGCTCCCTACCACTCTACTCTCACAACAACTGTAACTGTGTGACTAAGAACAACAGTACCAGTTCGTGCATCAGTGGTTCAAGTGCAGTGCCCAAAAATGGTTCAAAGATTTTTGGCGACATAAATTTCCCAAGAGATCTATGAGAAGTAATTAAAAAAAAAGAATCATCAAGTAAGTTAAGTGGCCACCTTAGTTTCATAACCTAAAGCATCAGTCTTCTTATCAATAGCAGAAGCAATCCTATCGGAGTATCTTGGGTTCTCATCTATGATTGACTTGGGTATGTATACTTTGGATTCTCTCTGGAGACATGGCTATTGTATGTCCACAGCGTTAGAACTAGAGTTTTGCTTCACATCAAACAACTCATCACGTAGGTAGTATGAATTCATCTTCCAAGCGTCATTCTCAATGGCTTTTTTACATTTACACTGGAGCAATTCAGCTGCATTTGTCTCATCCTCGCCGTACCAAGGCAAAAGTGTCATCTTCACCGGTGACCACACCCCACTCTCTATTTCAGACATTGGTACGATCTCTTTCTTTATCATTTCATTCTGGTAATCTTCTTCATCTCAATGATGCTATGTTGGTTCATAAAGTCAGTCTCTCAAAAAATTGGATCAGTTGGACAACTTTGTGATGATCGCCAAAGCTATGCCATCTTTACTCTGACTTCCTCTGTGTTGTCAAGGATCTACACACGCATAATGTCATATAGGGTGCCGCTGTATACCACAAGATACATAAGGATAGTTCCAATCTAGAGAAGCTCAAAGTAGCACTTCTTCAATCCATTTATAGATTTCTCCCATATGTCTCGCTCATGGATTCCCAAACCACATAAGCCGGAAAAAATGCGACCAATCACGCAACTATATAAGGAAGATAGAATTGTTATGGAAGCTCTCCCCCTTTTGCTGAACATGGTATTTGAGGACATTATCATAACTCAATCTCATGGATTTCGACAAATGAGAGGGTCCATTTTCACTCATGTTCAAAGTTGGGGCGAAGTTGATAGATTAATCAAGGCAGATATAGTTGGGTGTTTCGATCACATGGATCACGCACTCCTTAATTCAACAATATGATATCACCTCAGACAGTATATGGAACATGACTCTATATGCAATCTTATTGCTACCTTCTTAACAATGGATATAATGGATAGGGAGGGGAAGAACTACGCATCCCCAACGACGGGCATACCACAAGGAAGTCCTTTGTCTCCCGTATTAGTGAACATCTTTATGCATCAGTTTGATGTCAAGCTCCGGGACTATATGAAAATAGTGGAGAGGCTTTGATATGTGCGTTACGCCGATGACATGTTGTTCGCTATAAAGAAAGGGGAAAAGGAAGACTCCAAAAAGGTCAAACTTTTCAGCTACTCTTTTGAGAAACCTTAACCGAGCTGAAACTCAAGGCAACAAGCTTGGAACTCATTCGAGGAATTAGAAAGCCATGCCAAACCTTAGTTTGAAGGGTACTGGTCTCTATTAACTTAGATGGAATCCTGCAGATGAGGGCGCCCATCAATAGATTTAAACGAAAGCTTAACCTGGCCCTTGATACTGCCATTCAAGGTATGGAAGATAAACAGCTTGCCTCCTTTGAGTCCGAAGTGCTTTTTCCCAGGGAAATTCAATATTTTGTGCTTTACTCGTGTTGTCACCAGGCAGAGCGCACCTTCGGTACTTCAGTAGGGAGAGATGTTTGATAGTGACTTCTTTCATTTGGTAGGAAGATGAAAGGCTACTTCAATCTAGGAAACAGCTGGAAACTCGAGAGGGTCACCTTTGGAAGCGCTCTGGTAACAAAAGCGTCACGATATAATCAAAAGAAATGAGTTTAGCTGACTGAATCCAATCCGTAAACCCAGAAAGAAAGAAAGTGCGTTCCCTTTCGTCAAGTAGGTAAAAAAAGAGGCATACGAACCACTTTTGCTTTGCCTTAGACTCTATTGGAACAAAGCAAAGAATGGGGCGGAATGGAGAAAGGAAAGGGACAAGGGCGGTCTTGCTTGGCGTGAAAGCTGCTGGTTTGGGGGTAGGGTACGATACTAAAGGTCCTCGAACTTCTAGGCGTTCTTTCAGTCCTAAATCAGTTAAGCGGCACTCATCCCTTTCTTGGCTGATTAACTATTAGCATCTCTCAAGCTGGCTATTGACTTGGCTTCGTTCACTCAACATCATTGAATCCGGATCCGGAAGTGACTGAACTCCCTTTTGAGCTAACTGCATCGGTTATACCGACAACAACATATTCTGTAGCAAAAGAAATGACCTAGACTAGACCTCTTCTACCACATCAAGAGTAAATCCCAATCCCGCATTTGAGAAAGTTTAGCTATGCCCACAGCTCTTTCAAAGGAAAGCAGTCTTCTCAAGAAGAAAGTCACAGTCACACCGCTAATAGGTGGAAGAAGAGATTCCCAGCTACTGACTCTAATAAGATTCATGTGTGAAAGAGCCAAAATGATTTAGCGTTTTAGCGTAGAGAGAGGACTTTCGGGTGAACGAACGATTTTAGATGCAGCGACCATGGCCTGAGAAAATGCTCCAGTTTTCCATTCCCATATGAGGCCGGAAAGTTTACTGGCAATAGGTCAGCACGAAGTGATTCATCATGCTCAAACATGAGCCGATCGTTCGTTAGGGATGATTTATTGATCATCAAATTACCACAAATGGAATGAAAAGTGGGTCCATGTAAATGATCGAGACCTTGCAAACAACAACGCTCTTTCCCCATATGGAGTTCGGAACCCAAAGGCAATCGTTGAGTGAACCCGACCACTTCAAGGTGAGGTTCATAAAGGTAAATCCGGCCTCCTTGATGCTCGTCCCAACGCCAACGCATGATTTTGGTGCTCCCCATTAACCACTCAAATCTTATGCTCAATGAGGTCCCAGTACCTTCTTCTTGGAGCTAGGCTCAAACTCGTCCACATCTCCTGTCAGCCTAGCTGCCTTGTCTTAGCTAGCCTTTTTGGACTAGCCTTTTGAAGCTTGTTTCAGAAGCTGGTAGAGAGTAGAAAATATAATACGCTGTGATGCCATAAGAAGGGGAGAGATATTTTCACTCTTGAGAGATCCTTTGAATATGAGTAGGGGGATAGAAGATAAGGTAGGCTAAGCCGGAAAGGGAGAGAGTGGAGTTAGATCCGAAGACATTGATTCTGTTGGAGGAAGATCAGTAGGAGAGATAATTGCTTTTTTTCATTGAAGAAGCTTAAATAAAATAAGCTCTTGCTCACGAATCCCTTTCGGGTGCAGATGAGTATGCTGTTTAGCTTGGGACTAGGGGTTGTGATCCTTCTCTTAACGGTAGAACAAAAATCATAAAGGAGCTCTCCTAAGCAAGCTGCGGAGTCGTAGACCATTGCTTTAAAGACGGAATGGGATCTTTCCTTCTGATGCTAAGCTGTGAACTCATGGTCAAATGGCTTGCGAGGTGGGATTTCCCTTCTCTATGGTAGCATGATCTTCTCCTAGGCTTTCTCTTGGTGGAGGCTACTAGAAGCCTAGAAGGAAAAGAAGTCTGGGCTGGGGAACGAAGAGAGACCAGAAGAATGATTCATTTGGATCGACAAGATTTTTCAGCCCCAAAACTCAGAATCAATGGAATGTCTGTCTATCCATGAAAACATCTATTCTATTTGTATATCTAGGGGATATCTCTATACATATAAAATCTTTTTATAGCATGATATGATCGTCTAGCCGTAGCCGCATATCAGCTGCACTCAATAGGTGAGATTTCTGTTAGATCAGATCTTTCGCTTTGCCAAAAGCAAGACAAGGAAGCGGAGCTGTCGTATAAACGGTAGCTTCTCCCAACCGACTAAAATACAACAGTCGTGACCTACTTTGATTCAAAAGAAAGGTGAAGGGTTTGGCAATAAGAAAACGACTTTCTATCGTAGTTGCAAGGGTTCCAAACCTTAACTACTTAATTTGTAGTTTCGTTTGAAAAACCAACACAAATATCATATCGAATTTCTCTCGCCCTACTTCTAAGCATAGATAGAAAAGGTTGGAGAAAGTGACTTTATGAAATTCTCTCCTTTCTAAAGCTACGCAAGCCCCCNACTTCGATACCCAAATGAATTCACCCAAAGACTGAAGACCGAACCAATCTCATTCTTTTCTTCATTATTGCAATGCGCCAGGCAAAGCAAAAAGTGAAACTTCTCCGTAATGCCTAAGTGGTTCTTTTTGGAGACTTAGCCCAATGGCTACCACCAGAAGTGAGCTAAGTTAGTCACAGGGAAACCCCCAAGTTCTTTCTAACTACCAACTCTATAAATTTGGATGGCTTGATTGAATCAATTCTGGTCTTCGCTAAAAAGTGAGGCTTTACTTGACGAGTAGACCTTAGTTACCCGCTTATTGGGACCTGTAATGCATTCTTTGTGTGAAGAAGAGAATGGCTTTGTATAGACACCCTTGAGCTATGTTCGTCGCCATAGGCTCACCATTATTTCATTTCATTCTATTTTTGAGTTCTAGCCCCAAAGAACATATACATGGAGCTATGTCGGCTTACGTACGTCTCGTTGACCAAACGATCAGGTGTACCACGCCACATATCATCCCCTTCTATAGAGGAGAGAAAGAGAAAAATAAAAGAGAGAGGGAGAGTGAGATCGTGTCGTAAGACCTTGTTCATTTCTACTTAACGTTATTTTTCTCAGTTTTTTTACATTATATAAGGTAGCTTGCTTACTTAGCGCTTGCGCTAAGGATTTAATCAGAGTCAAACTTGGATTAGAAAAAAAAATCTTTCTTCTCCCTGGAGTCCCTATCTCTTAAAGCCCTATCTTCCTTCCCTCTGTTTGCCGATTGAAGAAAGCCTTATATGGTCTCAAACAAAGGATAAAAGCCCTTTGTTCTTAGTCAAGCCTAAACACCCTACAATCTTTCGAAAGTGCTCACAAGCAAGAAAAAGAGAGGAACCACCGCCCAATAATGCTTTTACCAAAGTCAGGTCACCAATGGTGAATACCTTCTCGACACTCTCGAACCTCGAACAAAAAACAGATCTTGCCATCAGCTCGACTAAGAGTTCCGAATCGAAAAAGTAAACTGAACTTGACTTAAGATGAAGGAACTGAGTGAAAAAAAACCTGCTTTCTTCAAACTACTAGTCATTAAGACTACTATGAAAAAAAAGTAAGGAAAGAATGGAATCACTTGGCCTGCGTGCATTATACCCACCGCATTTTTAAAGAAGTTGATTTCAATCTAAATAAAGAAATGAAAAAGCATAACTCTTTGCTTGTTTTCCTCTTACTCTTTTAGCTTGCCTTGTGGAGGTCTCTTGGGTTTCTACGACGGATCCGATCAGTCTCGTGATGAAGAGAATTTCCGATCTTCCACTAAGAAAGGTATCGTCACTACAACTCAATTTGCCCGGTAAACTACTCGGGGCTCCCCATGGTTTAGTAAAAAGGAGGGGAGATTTTCTCTTCATCCCGGGTTGTCTTAAAAACTTCATACAATGAAATGAATGATCAACCATTCCATTTGTGCTTTCAGCAAGTAGGGGACGCGAATCTATGGTTTCTATGTTTTAATCGGATAGCAATTGCTTGGATACGTTTGTTTGAAAGCCTCGAGATTACTTGCAGAAAGAATTATTTCTAGGTTTGTCTTCTGTCTCCGTAACAAATGGTCTAATTATTGAAGAACTTCTGCTTCCTTTTTTAGACACCTTCTATGATTGATTATTCCCCGTAGCATAAGAGCTAGGGTAAACACGTCAGCTGGATAGCTATAGTACAGAGTTTAAGGGGGAATATATATACATATATATCGCTTTTCCGGGGGGTCAAGAAAAAGGGAAGGAGATATGGAGCCTGTGAGTGGCAACAGGTTCAGCGGTGCTATCAAAAAATGCGTTCTATGTGTTATCAGAGCCACTCGTCCCTTCTCATTTCTTTTCAATCAAGGTCTAACCTCGTGTAGCTAATGAAAGGGAATACCTTAAAACAGAACCGACTATAAGCCCTGAGAGCCAGCAAGCAAACCCCCCTGACTCTCTCTATAAAAAAAAGCCTGCTTAGTAAACTCCTTGTTTTCTTTCCGATAGCTGCCTAGTTTTTCCAGTTTTCAAGTCAAGCGAGAAAGCAAGTGGATTAGATTAATTCTGGTTGTCTCACAAAGGAGGATTGCATGGCGGTATACTTGTTTGTTTGTAAAAGGTGGTTTAAGGATATGGTTAAGCGAGCTAGTTGGCTCAAACCAACTTTCTATGTTAAATGTTGTAGTGTGTCACTTATGCGCGCTTATGGCTGGTGTTGAGATCGACACATATCCTTACCGCATCGGGACATTTTCTTTGACATCCACCAAGAACATTTCTTCCCTTAAGCGTAAAACTTCAGATTGTAAGGTGTTTCCACTACATAAGAAAAAACTTGAATTAGATCTTGGAAATGATCGACTCAAATAGATGCTCATCATAAACCTTTTTTTTCCTCCTCTTCCTATTGATCAGAAGCATCCAGCAGCGTCACGCCAGTAGAAAGAGTTAAGCTACTAAGCCAAGCTATTGTTGGGGAACTCGGTAAAAGCGATTTGTCGCTTCTGCCTCTCTAGGCTTCACAATATCTTCCCCCATATAGAATGAAAAGTTAGTCTTCTCCCCTCCACTATAAGAAATCCGAAAGGAATTAGAATTTTGAAAAAAATTTCTTTGAGTAAGGGGCTCTGAGTCTTGTGTTGACAAAGATAAGGATCATGCTGTGATCCTCGATCTCTTCCTGAATATTGATCAACGTTTTATCCATATTCAGGAATTGCCCACGCGACCCCTCATCCATTAGTGCATCCATTAAGTAAGAAATGTTATATTCAGAACCTCATAAATCAAAGCCTTACTAGACTAGATAGGGGGTAAAGAGGAGCTGTGAAATATATTCTCTTTTTTTCCTTTTAGCTTCAAAAGCATCACTGCCTTAAGAAACCTATGCAGTGCTTCGTCGTAGGCTCCAAGTGTGGCTACACTTTGAAGTTCCTCGTAGACAAACCTGATTACATCAGGGTCCTTCTTGTAGGACAAGTAATGGGCGAATAGGGCCTCCTCAAATGGAGTGGCCGCATAAGATGTTGTTATCCCCATTTAAGGGATAACCAAAGGACTAGCAAATATGGTCCGAAGAATCTCGATAGTAGTTTCGTGAATAATCCTTTACGGGATTGGATTTTTTTAATAGTGGAAATGCCCTAATGCGTGAACCAAGATCCGTGATACGAAAACAAAAATCAGAATGAGGAAGAAAAAGAAAGCTGTCTTCCACTCGTCGCCCTTAATTAAGTCAGGGTTTTTTAGTCTTTTTCTCGAATTAGGCTCAGCTGGTCTGAAAGCAGATTAACGAAAGCTAAGAAAATAGCAGGTTTCGAATGTCATACAAGGGACAGGTTGGTCTGCCTGTTCACATGAAAAGAAGACCTAAGATCGAAATTTGGGCACGGACTTTGCTAAGCTGTTCGGCCACATTTTATTCCGACCTCTGGATTACCTTGAGAAAAGCATCAGTATTTTCCTTTCTCTTTCTCTTTGTCCTTTTCTTTATCTCCATATGTTCTCAGGTTGTTTGGCTTAAACATCTGCTAGAGTAAGTCATATTTCTAATCTTCTCACAAACTTCTCTATATCTTTTTTCTTAATGCCAAGGGACTTTATCAAGATTGTAGATGGAAGGTGGTTGGTAAAGAGATAATAAGTGGTTGTGGTACGCCCGAAGCATGCTACGGAATGAGCCTTGTCTACGAAGCAAGTTCAGTCAGCGCATAAATAGTCCCCTAGTGTAGTTGACTAGTAGTACCATTAGCCTAAATGCTCTGTATCCTTCGCAGTCGCCAATAGTTCTAATTCATTCACTATTGAAACTATGACTCCCACTCCGTAAACTACGCTCGCTGCCTCCCGGGTCTCATCTCAAGCTGTGGTATAGACGAAGTTTCCTGCCTTCAGTCACAAATTCAGAAAAAGGTAGCTAGTATCCTTAATGGAATGACTTGAAAAACTTCTCTGTAAGAAGCACTATTGGATTGGCTGCTTACACACCTACTCTTAGTCAAGTCTTGACCTGAGATTTTTAGGGATTCCCTGAAACCAAAGCAAGAACCTCTTTCTAGTTGGATTCAGAGTGTAGCTCACTGGCTTCAGTTGAAGCTTCTGGCCTATTGGTTGATGATATGGTTCCTGTTGGTGGAGTTCCTACCCTTGGCCTTGGTTCCAGTCTCGTCTCGCATGCCAGCAAGTATTCTAGAAAGAACAACTTAGTTTCATGTAGTTACTATAGCTCAGATCCTCTCGCCTTTTGCACCTACCTTGTGTTGCTAGGAAATGCCTAAGCCTTTTTTTCGATTTCGAGGCTTTCACCCTAAAAACGGATATAAACCCCCTTCCCTCTATGTCCATTCAATCTGAATCTTGCTGCATGAATGCACTATAAGACCAGGAATGCCCTCAATGATCTCTTCCTCTCCTAAAGAGGCTTTCACCCGTACTAGCACTAGTATATGGTGATATCCACCTCGAAAGCCCGAACACAAACAAGCTTACCTTAAAGAGTAAAGGAGAAAAAACCAAAGCTAAGGAGCTGACAATTGCGAGACTAGGAGAATAGGAAAGACTTGGTATATAATCCGTGCCTTCGTTCTGGCTATAGTCCATTAGCAAGCGAGTAGGGGAACCGTTTAGTAAGGGAATACAAGCATTACGGGGAGTTTTTGAACAGGAATATGAATATGACTCTTCCCAACTCAAGTCAAGCGAAGCGTAGTGAGGAAGGAGGGGAAGAACTACTAGAGAAAGGCTAAGTGAAGTACTTATTGGGACTTCTCTTTTCTTCTTGCTTATCATTGACTTTTCGAGCCTAGTCTGTAGTAGGGAGGGCCATTATCGTAGGAGTTGGAGTAGGAAGATGACAAACCGTTAGAATGCATTCTCGTATGAAGTAGCATATTCATGTTGCCTGCTTTCGAGACGAAAATGAATGTCGTAAGTGAAAGGTGTTGTTAATATAAAGTGGTTTGATTTGCCAACCTTGGCCTAGAGCAATGGAGAGGACTGTTCGTATAGTAGTAGGTTTGACAACCGGCTCATTAACAGGCTATTAAACGCTAAGAAAACAACCTTCTCGTGAAAGTAAGTCCCTCAGTGGATGAATTGTTTGTGATCTTTTCCACTAGCTAGGACCAAATTCCTACGTCTCTTTCGTTATTACAACCTTCTTTTTTATGTCAAAGACCATAAGCTATGCGCAAATTCTCATTGGATCTCGGTTGTTCTTAATAGTGATGGCTATTCATTTAAGTCTTCGGGTAGCACCACTAAATCTTCAACAAAGTGGAAGTTTTCGTATTCTGTATGTCTCTTATTTTCCTGATTCATTTCTATATCTAATTGATACGTCATTGAATGAAAGTACTATCATGTATCAGAATGTAGGATAATGCAGATGTGTATTTCTTTGTCTTCATATTCCCGATATGGTAAGTACGGGAAATATAGGGAAAATGTAGCATTAATGAATTTGCAATTGAGGATACGTATCCTTACCATACTAAAACGATTACTATATTGGTATCAAACCAATAACGATTCATACAAGCTAAATCTTCTAATCGATAATTCAGCCAAAGAAATAGATTTAATTTCATTAGTTTCTTTTTATATGTATCGAGATGTTTGCTTTTATCTAAAACTTTACCATTATTTTGCACCTTATTTGTATTGTAAAATCTTGTATTTCTATGGATATCATTTCTATTCCTAGAATTAAAACAAATTAGAATTCTAAACCCTAAACCTTATGTTCCTGCGGCTCGGATGATTATTCTTGTTTATATCGCTATGGCTATAAACACTTTCTTGTTCCTATTAACAAAACATCCCCTTTTTCTTCGCTCTTCTGGAACCGGTACAGAAATGAGTGCTTTTTTTACGTTGTTTACTTTAGTTACTGGGGGGTTTCGGGGAAGACCTATGTGGGGCTATCTTTCGTGGAAGTTATCAAGAAAGGATCCCTTAGTTTTATCTAACAGCTAGGTTTCGACAGGGCTATATCTATCTCCGGAACAGGGGAAGAACCCTTCTCCTTTTCTATTCTTTACAGCCCTTTCCAGACCTTATTTCATTTCCTTCGGTTGGGTTAGCTTTTTGGTAGGAAAGGCGGTAGTAGAGTTGTGTCAGGTCCTTCGCCTTACTCTACTCTTTGTTTTCCAGGCGGGGATGCCCATTGTTCCCTGCTCTAACTCCTCCGATTTCCCTTTGCTTTCTTTATTACTTATCGCACGTGCCCAGTCTCAACGTGACTTCCCAAACCAAAACAGCCTTTCCCAGATCAACTGCTAACTCCAAGGAATGAGCTGAGAAAGAGAAGTTCTGGATTGCAAAGCACCGAGCCCTCATCCTCCATAGGTACACACACCTTAGTTCAACTAACCGGGAGGAAGCTCTTCTAATTTTCAGTTCCTTTCCACAGGAAGCTTCTAAGCAGTTTATCAACTTCTTTAATGAGATGGGGCTGCTCAACCACCTTTTAGAATCTTCTTAGAGTAATCGCCTTGGCCAGATTTCCTCCTTGATCTCTATCCTATGTTCAGCAGTAACCATTCTTTGATAGTAGTCAACAACAAACTCAGCTCTCTCTTCATGTTTTCATGGAGGGTTACCCCTTTCATCTTTTAAAAATATCATACCATTACTCTTATTTATCAAACTCCTTTCTCGTTCCTAGCCCTTACCAGGCAGTTTTCATTATGTGTTCTTTGCAATGTCTAGGGAGGTTAGGACTGAGTTAAGCTGATGCGTACAAATAGACAGACCAGGTTCATCCTTTTATGTTGAGGTCAATGTAAGTCTGTCTATGATTAAGAGTCTAGGTGGTGTTGAAACTGGCTCATTCCACCGCGCTTCCCAAAAAGCCAGCCCTGGGCCGGAGTCAGCATAGAATGAAGGGGACGACCCTAATCTTGTGTTGGCAAAGCCAACTTCTTAGGTTGTGGGCGAAAAAGAGCGGACATGGGGACTCAGGTCAGGGCACAACGTAACTATGAGAGCCATTTCATTTCGGGATAGACGACTAATACTAATCTAATAAGTGAAGTAGTCATCATTTGACCAATTGGCTCGGACACCAGACCACTCGTGCCAACCCATTCTGTCCTGTAGCTATTGTATGCATGGGGATGACGAGATCTTGATTGTACAATAGTTAAGAGTGAAGACTTTCTCTCGATGTAGTGCGCTTTCTTTTTATGACAAGTGACCGCCAGTAGACGACAATAGGTGTTGGTAGCCCACTCGACCTTAGTATCATATAGTAGTTCCAGTCTCCAATAAGAACAAGTCTCCTCACTTATTCCTCCCCCAACCATATCTCTTTTATTATTGGTTCAAAGCCTATTGTAAAGAGTTGGGCGAATCTTGATTGACTGACATTAGGAACCGATTCGGAGAAAGAAGAAGCATGGCATGAGGGCGGACAAATTTTCGATAGCGAATTACTTGACTCAATAGATGGAGGGAGAGCCCCCGAACTCAAGCACGGAATCAATGTTGATCGAGAGAAGCACCACTAAGCGAGATCGAGACTAGCATCTTGTATAGGGTTCCAAACCTGCGCTTCTTCAAATATACCATAAAAAAGTCCTCTTGACGGTTTAAAGAACTGAGTGGGTTGCCCGCAAAGGAGGAGGTGGTTTCGCATTCTATAATGATTTTTTATCCATTTCTGACAAAAAAACTTTATTCCACCCTATCGTAAACCTTTTCCATATCTAACTTGATGCTCATCCACCCCCCCCATTTTTTTAAAAGGAATTCATCAACTTATGAGCTATCAGGATGTTGTCATAAATTAGTCTCTTACGCACAAATGAGAGCAACCTGCCCCAGATAAATCTGCTTTTCCAGGATGTGGGTCCTTTCTCTTTTAGATCTTGGATCATTTTCATTGTGACATTTCCCTTTTGTCAAAAATGAGGACATCTTTAGGCCGGTTATCATCGTGCCCAAATGACTCCTCAATGTATTTAGTTTGGTTATTAAAAAAAGCAAAAATGGCTTCTTGGTGTCGATACGATTCTTTATTATATCTGGATGGCGAGATAATTCCATCTTGAAAAGAGAAGCAGCCTGGTCCCGGAGCTGAAGATCCCTCGATTCAAACTCCAGTTGTCTATTATATTATTCTTGTGTTACTTGCGATTGCAAGTTTCTTAGCACGTAGTGCCAATAGCCCATTTTTTGTCTCACCGAATAAAGATTGAATCCTTGTTTTCGAGAGTTTTTACACGGAGGAGGCTTCTAAACTCTTTTTTTTTGAAACCTGAGGACGAACAGTGGTACCAGGGTGATGAGCTTGAGGATCAGGCATCTCAGCGGGCGAAGGAGTCTCAAGAGGTGTCGGGGGGACTTGCTTGTACTCTTCTAATGAAGATACCTCAGCGAGATCCTGAGCATTGTTTGGGAAAGTCAGGAGAGCTTAAAGTGTGTCAGAGGATTTGTCATCCGATCTGGATACACTCAAAATTAATTATAAAGGATAAGGCGATAGAGAGGCCCCCCACTTCGATTCCCGCCCCGTTAGCATCTCTAATTCGAGATAAGGGATTACTCCGTTATGTCTTTTTGGTCCGGTGCCGGCCGGTAATGGACCTACTTACCTTGCTTGTGAACTGGTTGCAGAGCTAACCCTTGTTCTATTGGTTTGGTGGTTGCTACCAAGATGATTTCTTTATGCCCATCAAATAACCTCAAGATGCTAATCCACGAAAAATGATACGAGAAATTTGAAAGAACTCATATACGGAACGAAGGCGACCCGTGGAAATACATCGGTTTCTTACTCGTGCAAAGGAACTCTTTCTTGGCAACTTGGACAACTTATGATGATGTTTGTCCTGTATATCACTAGGAAGATTGTGATCTTTACAAAAAAAGGCTTTATAAAGCTTTCGTCTCAATTCATATTTAGCCGCGAGCAATCTACGTTTGTGATCTCGTATATTTCGCTTATCCAACATCTTACTGAGTTTCCCCCTCATCTTTTTGTAAAAATCTGCTCCATGGTGGTAAAGTCTCATCTTAGCCGAAGTGACAATAGTCACATTAAACCCTCGAATATGTTCGAAGATCTTGAAATGATCTTCCAGTTCTTGGGAGAATTCGCAAAACTCCATTGGCCCCTTTCTTTCTTCAATCGTTCCGATCAGGACAAGTTTGGGAACGCTAAAATTCATTTAGAAGTAGCTGATTTCAGTTTTTTATTCCTTTTTTGCTTGTTTAGGTGAAGAAAAAAGTTATTTGTCATATTAGAAATTTAGAAGTGCATGTAGAATCAGTAAAACGAGAAACATAGATGGATAACTAGCATCATTTACCATACAAAGGCAATCTACAGAACAAGTGTCATATATAAAAACATCATATTAGTTTCTTGTATCCTATAAAGAGTGTGAATTGTTGTTCAAAAAATGCAATTATATCAATAATAGCCCTCTTCAATTCAAGTTCACTCTATATTATGGAAGTTCACTCTATATTATGGAAGCTCTCAACTTTCCCAAGTTTTGGAAATCACCATCTCACTCAACCATGGTATTTACATTCTTCAAACAAAAATAATCACTCGAGAAGACTCATTATTTGATTTAAGCTAATCACAGTTTTAGGATCGACACTGACCAAATCAAAATCACAAATAACAATCACCCACATGATAAAAATGTAAAATAAATCAATGAGTTTCTAAAAAGAAAAAGAAAAATGACTTAAAATGATAAAATGAGACACCATTTTTTAGAAATGCTTTGAACGCCTAAAAATTTTGCTTAGGCCTTTTTATCAAACAGTTGGTGTGCAATTTATATTTTCATCATTTTCATTTGTATTATGAACATACAACAATGACAAAATGAATTTAAAATATAACAAAAAAGGTAATAAGAGTTGAGAATTCAGAAAAGCTCATGAACAAAATAATAGATTCACCTAAAATGGTGTAAAAAATTACGAGATCTAGAAACCAATCAATAAGTTACTAGCTCCACGCATTTAACAATATATTATATCACCACAATTTAGAAAAAACTAACTACAACATTTCAGTCGGTTATTTTCTTTGTAAAATTCAAGAAGAAAAAGGGAAAAAAGAATGAAAATCCTCATGAAAATTTGAGAGAGAACGAGAACAAGAAAGAAATGGAAAGATGGAAAAACCTTATGACGTGTTTAAAAATGGAACTGAGACTAGGTCTTGAATTCTCTTGCTTCTCTTTCTCCCTTGATGCTTCTCTTCCTCCCCTGATGCTTCTGTTCCTTCTATTTGCATGAGAGAGTTGAAGATGTTTATGGGTACTTGTATTGTAATGACAAAAAGACTCTTTTATGTAAGAGAGGCAGAAATGCCATTTCAGGCACTACAAAATCATGAATCACTTGTTTTAAAATCTTGGACCTTTTTTTCCAAGAAGACTTTTGAGATGGTCCTTCCATCCCAAAAATCTCTTGAAGGAAAGACTCTAGTTCCTAAATAGGGAAAAGAGTTGGTTCAGAGGATTCTCTTCTTGATCGTTGGCTAGTTTGACGCTGAGGTAAGGGTTTGTCCTCCTTGGTTTTATGTTCGTTGTAGTCTCTTTGTTCCCTAGGGTATGCCCATTATATTTGTGTAATACTTTTGGTTAATATATTTACCCTTTTAACTAAAAAATTAAAATATTTAATTATTAAGTACGTACATTCAAAATATATAAAAGTCGAAGGCTCGGGTAAGAACATATTTAAATCATCTTCTCACTCTTTCGATCTGGCCACACTCTCAGCTAGGCTTGAGCTTTCTGGCAATCTACCGCACTTCTTGCAATGAGTTACTACCATAAACCGATGGTAAGAAAAATATGAGGAGTGCGATTTGGACCACATACATGTGCAACTCACATGGAAGTTGTGCCCAAAGAGTGGAAGCACTTGAATTTCGTCGTCAATTGAGTTTTGAACAAATCAAAAAATTAATCTAACAGAAAATGATAACATAGAGAAATACCGAAATCTCTAACTTACCAATTCGGAGAAGAAAAGGGAAAAAGAAGAAACATGGATGACTGCTATCAGACCTCGAGGGTTATTTTTTGATGAAAGAATATTATGAACTCCATGTCCAGACCCATCAAATACCTGCAAAATATCTCAAAGATGTAAGGGTCTCGAGGCTAATTCAATTAACCAGAGTCGTATCTCCAAAGACGTAAGGGCCTCGAGGCTTAGGGTTTGAGAGATGAGAGAGATGTGAGACTTCGATTTTGAGAGATGAGGATTTGAGAGACGAGAGAGATGAAAATAAAGTTAGGGTAATGAGAAATTTGGGCGTCATATAGATGACATTTTTTGTAATTAAATAAATTTTTAGTATATATAACTATGACAGTTATTATTATACATGTCAATTTAAAAAACAAAAAATTATAACAATTAAAAAATATTTGTTATAATAGATAAATATTTTATGACAGTTTATGTAACTATCATGTTAACTCAAAAGTAAAATCTCCTACTCCAAGCACCTTTTTTCTGTGACAGATTCAACAAACCTTTTATAATTTTTGTTTTTATTGACAAGCCTATGCTAGTATAACATAAATGTAAATATGACTGGAGACATTGACTCAAAAAAGTCAACCCTGAATAGAAGTTGAATTATCAACTTGAATTCATTGCAACTACGGAAGCATACGAAGAAATATTGTAGATGAATACTGTCATTTTGGACGTGGGTCCCCTAAATAGTAAAGAAAATGAAGGGAAGAGAAATATTAAAGCGTGTGAAGAAGTGGACGGTGAGGGAAAAGAAGAAGACAATGCATCTAATGCTTTGTCATGCTGGCATTAAATGCTAACATAAAAGCAGTTCGCGTGATTCAGTAGATTTTAGGCGCCGAAATTTTTGACAAATGATAAGGGAACGTGCTGCAAAACCTCTATAAAGGAGGGGTTCAATAGGTAAATACAACACAGATGAAGAGGGCAAAATTGAGAGAAAGAGTAAAGCTCTAAGAATAAGAAGTTGAAGCAGGAGATGAGAGAAAATGAGGAGTGTGTTGTACACAATTGTCAGTGTACAAAGCAAAACAATAGAGTTTTGTATTTCTTTTGATGTGTATTTTCTAGCATTGTTCTCAATGTAAAAATTGTTGTAATCCCATTTTTATCTGTGTTATGACATACATAACAATATAAATATTATATGCAATATATAACATATATAGTACGTTTTTGTACCGATTTGAGTTTGTAATTAACCAAATGTTTAAACTATTCAGGTGAGTGACATTACACATTTGACTAAATATTTAGTATTGAAAATGTTTGAAGTAATACTAGTTATTCAACACTCTCCCTCAAGTCCAAATTAGGTAGATTAGAAGACTCAATTGAGACAATTCAGTGATTGATTATAACCTTTAGGAGATTTTTTTTTTCAGAAATGAACAGGATATCTTGATGATGCTGGAAACTCATATTGTCTGAATATGTTAATTCTCTGCTAGTTATCATATCTCAATTTCTTCTTCTCAATACGAACTAACATTTTCAATTTCATATCAAAGAGAGATTAGACTTTTACTTGTGAGGGTTTTAGTTTAAACTGTTTGGTATATTATTTCATTCAATTGTCTTCTTTCGATCTAGAAGAATGTGTTGAGATGTTGTCTCACATCACCTCAAAATACATGTTGTATGCTAGTTATGAGACCTCACTACCCTTATCATTAACATCTTGTTTGAAGGAGTATCGAAAACTTGAGTACACTTTCATTAAAAGTTCTACTAGAGAACGATCTTATTTCCCTCGATCAAAAATTAGACGCTTTTATTAGGATCAGGATACAATTTTGAAAGTTACATCATAAAATCTCTCTTAAATAGAAATGCTATACGGCACTCCTCTTGAAGTCACTCCAGGATCAGAAGTCGGCTTCAAGAGCTCATATGGTGCAACCCCAGCTCCATTTCTATTCTTATTTTCACTATTTGCATTCCTCTCATCAATAATGCCTTCCATTTCCTTCAGCTTTCCGCTAAATCGTTCGAACGCTGCTTTTATAATCAGATCCTCCTCCCACGCTGGCTCTATATGCTGCCCCAGATATTCCTCGTCCGGCGAATGACTTGACAATATGTCCAACACAGCCATCACTTTCGTCGCTTGAAGTTGTGAAGGGAAGCATAACAAGAGGGCAACTTCGGGTTTTCTCATGAAACGAGCCCAAAATTCTTCGTTAGGTTCTTCGGTCGGCATGTTGGTTCGAGCAATGGTCGGACGATTAGGGAAGTAGCCGGCGTAAGCATATTGTCCGAAGTTGACGGCCGCGTGGTGACCTGATGTCACCCAAACAATGATTGTGACGATATCGATGAGGTCTTGAGGAGTGCTGAGGACCGGCCACCAAGGCTCGTCTTTCTTATCGGCATGCCCTAATGTTCGAATTTCAAGCCACCATGCTTGGATCTCTTGGTCGGATTTAATGAGGTCTGGTTCCGGGTAGTAATGATTGACATAGTCTGTAACCCATTGTTTAATGTTGTCCCATAGAAGTAGACCATCGTTTGCAAAAGGGTAGTCTTTGATCGTTAGCTTTAAACCGTGAGGTTCATTTGGATCTTCAAAAGCCATCCCCCTAACAACAAAAGAAACGGATAATTAATGTAATTAAATATATACTTTAAAGCGATATTATTCTTTTTTTGGTAATTAAATGTATTCAAAAACTTAAATTAATACTAAATATGAGAGACATTATATAGTTACGCCTCAAACAATTCTTATTGACTGACAAAAAAGGAAAGTGGCCTATATTTTGTTAGTATCATTAATTAATGACTTTAAACGTCGAAAACAAATGAAGAGACTACACTTTTATTATGTTACAAAATAAAAAAAATGAAATCCGCCATAAAATGACTCAAAATCACGTATATTTGAAGATAGAAAGAAAAGATGAAATGTTACCGGTGAATTAGGTCAGCCGGCAACGCCTGCAAGTCGAACTGCCATTGCTTATCATAGGCCACAGAACTAAGTTCTAAAGAATATTTTCCGGGCGAGAAGGAGCTCTCAATGATTCCATCTCCATTGATAAGTGCTTCTCGAGCAAGAGCATTGATCTCCATTGTATACCTAAAATGTGGATGCAACAATCTATAGATTGGATGCATCACGCTTAGTTGTCTGTTAGTAGCAATTATATAAGGTTCTGTTGCACAATGTGTTCTTAACCTGCAAAAACCAACCCCAAAAGAAGTTTAAAATGTTATAATAAAAGACTAGGGTTTGAATCTGAAGCAAACTCATGTTATATGTCTTGCATGGAGTTAATTGAATTGAACACACAACATGAGATATGAGTTTTTAATTTATTTAACTTTAGTTTGAGAAAAACGGATAATACAGTAAAACTAGGGTCAGTTCAGTAATGATACATATGTTCACTAAGATTTTGGATTTAACTGACAAACTTAACAGAAACAAGTTTACCCAATCACTTCTTGAATACTAATGTTAAACACGTTTATAGATACGAAAATCATCTCATACATATGTAACATACCAGTGACTAACAAGTTGGTGATAACCAGCGTCATGGGCAAGAACATGGGCTTTGGCAAGTCTCCATAGCCAGATGGCCGTGGCGTCCCAACTCGGACGGAAAACTTCCTTCCACTGTGGTTTCCCGTTCATCGGAGGACGAGTCAACTCGATGGCAAGCACTTTGAGTGTTTCTACTGGAGTTAGGACGAAGAGTGTCCTTGATCCATACAATGTTGTCCCTTCAAGTTCTCTTACTTTGCTCACATATGGTAACAACAAATCATGGTAATCTAGTATAAACAATTTCTTTTGATTTATTGCCTACACAAAATTTAAAAAAAAATTAGTTTAAAAATTTACAGTAATTCTCGTGTCAATCTTAACATGTATGTCTGTTTATATCTGTATTGTACTGCACTTGTACTCACAGCGTTCTCCTCCGATCTGTTTAGATGTTAAAGTTAATTTTGGGTGTTCAATGAAGTTTAAAAATGAATTAAAGTCTAAATTAATTTGGACGTACCTCTTCAACGGTTATAAACCCACCAATCTCTTGCTCAATCATTTCGGTGGTAATCGCTGATTCAGGAGGACCGTACACTTCTGGGTCCAATTTACTCTTCAATGGCCATTCCTGCATTAAATTATAATTCGCGATTTATTTTTCTAATAAATATTGAAACAAAGATTAAATTGAGAGAATGTTTAGATAAAGGATGAGAAAAAAAAAGGAAAAAAAAAGTTATATATCCTATGTGAATTCTCTCTTTATTTTTTTTTTCATGTGTAACACGTCCACAGTATCATAGAATGATCACAAAATGTTCATGAAAAATTATCTTAAATATCATACCGTCACCAACTGTATGCTGTATGGGTTGAGACCCGCAAGTGTTTGTCTAGCAAACTCCTGATCCTTAAACCAGAAAAACTTGTCTCCTGAAGTTTTCAAAAAATTTTCACGAAATAAAAACGACACTCAGAACGATCACATAAAAAAAAGCCCTTATACACAAACAGATCAGGCAGAGAATTTTATATGCGGTTCTTACGGTCCATGGTATCGGGAGGCTTAAAGCGCAACAAATCATCTCCGGCTTCGGTAACGGCATCGACAAGCCTAGGAAGGAGGCTACTGAGAGACCATTTTGTTGAAGGAGGAATTGGGATCCCTTCATCAAAGAGAGAATCAATGGCAGTGAAGTGTGGAAATCCAAGTTCTGAGTCTACCATGGCAGTCTCTAGAGATGGCACCAACGCATGTAACACTGAGTAAATTGTCCTTGCTGAGAAGGTTAGCTGCTTTACTTCCGAGAATGCTTCGTCTCGCGGAACGTAAAAGCTTCCACTCTTTGTCTCGGACGATGGATCTGTAAAATAAAAAAATTGTAAGAGCTTAACCATCGATGTCGATCAAATTATTATATTACCATTATAATTTTTTTAACAAGTTACATACATATTCTATTAAGATTTGGAGTACTGCGACTCTTGACCTTATATGATCTCTTAGATATGACTCATAAGTGGTAGAGCTTAACCAATTGTTTAAGTCTAACATCTTTTTTTTTTTTGAAACATAGTATCTACGTAGGTCCAACTACTTTAATTATTTTATACTTGATTAGAATGTAAAAAATGTAAATTGAGAACCAAATATTAATAATAATGGATTAGGGTGTCTCAATTTTGCTAATGAATCGTCGACCTAGTTAAATATTCTCGAATTTGTAACGAAATTTGTTACAGATTTGTATTTAAGGACAATATAAGTAATTCTAGACATAGCGTTCGTATTATTTGTTTATTAACTCTACTAATTAATCCACACGCATAAGGTTTAACATATATTATAACATAATTTCGCATTAAAATTTGATTAGTATAAAATTAACTAATGTGTACCTGATTTACAGCGTTCCCGGCCGGTACGACAACGGCGAGGATAAGGGAATTCTTTGCCACCAAGGACAGGTCTTTTATGTTCCTCACCCTTATCAGGATCACCAAGATCATTGTAGACATCGTAATCATATATCCTTTCATGTGTCTTACGCTCACCTTGACCACTCCCTCTTAACAACACAAGGTCTTCTTCTCTCAGCCTCCTTAGCCCATCCGGTGTGTCTTTTGGCAAGTATGACTGTTTTGAATCCCATACACACCGGTACCAAATACCATCGTGAAAAGATATAACAATATTATAAGAATTTGTAAAAAGAAATAGAAACTGAAGAATGAATATAGAAAATTATATGCTATTAAATTGATATCGGTATCGAAAATTAAACCACCTTAAAATTATTTCGTACAAAACCCTTATCTGATGTGATCAAATGAGTCATTCTCTGATCCTTATCAACACTATGGCAATAATTTAATGAATTTTTCTACGATAGAGAGGTTGATTTGACCGCACATAAAATGATTCAAAATGCTAATTTAAATTCTAATAGTGAATTTGGTAAAATGAAATAATTGAATAATAAAAAATTGAGATTATTAGAAATACACATTAAATATTAATATTCTTCGATCATGAATTAACGGTCGATCACGGATTACCTCTTTGACAATACGTGCCATCACTCTAAATTTTAACCATCAGCATTTAGGGTATTGTCTTCTTCTTCTTCCCCTTTTTTTCCTTCTTCCTTCTTCCCCACTGACAGAGCTAACGCATGCGCTTGCTTCATTTAACTATTCCAGCTTTGTTTGCCATTTTCTCTTCTTTCATTTCGAAGTCTGAGAGGAAGAGTGTCTTTTGTGCCTCTGTTAGTGTGTCTCTTACCGAGCTCCTCTCAATTTCACTAAATTCCATGTTTTAAATTCTGGGGTTTGAAAAAAATATTATTTCTTTTTATTCCCTTCAGTTGGGATAATATCAAACTGCCTGTTTACTAGTGCTTCTGGTGAATTCAAGTAATTGTTCAACTTTTTTCAGAAAAAAAATCGATTCTTTACAATACTATTCGGTTCGAATTGAACTCTAACAAATTGGGAAAGTTTCTGAATTTAGGAATTTTTTTGGTAAAGATGAAGCTTTTTCTGTCTATTGAAATGTTGTTAATCTTTGTGGCATTTCTTCTCTGTGGCTTATCTGCTGCCAAAGAGTGTACAAACACTATGACCCAATCTCATACCGTTTGTTATGAACTGACTGCATCAAAAATGAAACATGGAAGAAAGAGCTGTTTTCGCATTACCATTTGAAGATGAGAGAAGTGCGCGGTGGAAGAACCCCAAAAATCGTGAAGCTGAAACAAAGGAATTGTCGCGGGAAAGAAGGAGAAGGCAAAACCATAAATCGGGAAGCTACGGTGAAGAAAGAGAAGGCAAACCCTAAATCACGAAGCTGAAAAAATGGAAGCCGTGCGGGGAAGAAAAAAGAAGAAGGGAAAAAAGGGGTAATAGTTGACATGTCTCTTGTAATTAAAATTTAGAGTAATGAAGCTTCAATTTATTTATCGTATATTGCCAATAAAACAATCGGACCGTTGGTTCATTATAATAAATAGTCATGAAAAAATTAATGTGAAATAATAATGTAATTAAAATATTATTTTAAAAAATTTAAAATGAGTGAGTGAATATAATTTTTTTTAATTATGAAGGGTAAAACTGTATCTTATGTTAAAAATAAATAAAGTTAAAAAGAAAGAGACAAAAATGTCACAACGTTTGTACAAATCACATTGGCTAGCTGTAATCAACATAGAGTTATAGTACCACAGTTGATTGATTTAGACACATCATGACCATACCACATAGTACATTTTAGGCATTCAAACACTTGGTAAACCAGCAATGGAATCTTATCTAAGATATCGTCCAATGACACTTAACATTAAGTTACAACGTAAAGTACGTTAAAAATGAGAATTTTTTTATTAATGAAGTGAGATTTTAGGGTGTGACCTAATTCTATTATGTTAATTATCACGTATTATATAATTCAAATTATAATCTATGTATAATTAAGGAAAAATATGTTATTATGTTTTCGTTATCTAAACATGGAGACAAGATATTAATTAGAAGTGTGAGCGTCTCTCATCTATGTAAATTTTCTTAGGTCAATAGCAAAACCTAGATATAGATAGTCCGAACTCTAATTAAAACGTTAATACACTATGAAATATCGATACGCATGCAAAGCAAGTGATTAATGAAAGGAAGATGGAGAGACGAACCTTATTTGTGAAGAAAACTCTATTATGCTTATTATCATACTTGGAGTGAACCCAAGAATTGCAAGTGACATGAACATGGGTACTTGGTGAGCCATCGCCATACTCAAACACAATATCCTTAAGGTACATTTCCTTGTGATGTTCATTTTCAACGTACACAGCTCCAATTATAAAATCTAAGGGAATTTTGAAATCTGTCTCATACTTCACCTCCTCATCCTCTTGGCCGGCCTTGTGTGCATAACCTTTAATAGTGCTCCTCTCTAATCCAGTTTCTTTTCACCAACAAAAAATAAGCAATATATAATACTTCAGTCTCATATCATCATTCCGATCGATCGAAAAAAAAATCACATCATCGGCTCAAATTAACGAAAAAAAAGCATCTTTGTACTTGCTTTTAGTACGTTTTCTGTCTCCCCAAGAAAATTCTTGAGCCACACATTGGAGATTATTAATTTTTCCACACGCTCAGGAAAAGAACATCAGAAAATATTAATTTCTCCACACACTTGAACAACATTCTACACGACCGATTAAGGTTGATCCAACGTATACGATCTAATACGAATTTTTCAACACGTTTTTTTTTCAGAACCATGGGTTAGGTACCCTGAATGAGTTATCTTTCGAAATAGCTCTATCAGAAGCAAGATAGGAGAATGTTAAAAATTAGTACTTTCTGGCTGAAAATCAAAGCAAGATAGGAGAATGTTAGAACAAATGACTTACTATGATCAAGCTCAGCACTAACAAGCTCCAACAGTAGGCTTTTACCAAACAGATCCTTAATATCATCAAGTCCTCTTTTTAACCCAAGATTTGAGAGAAATCCACCAACAGTAGGTTTCACAGTGACAATTGCCTTAACAGTGCTAATAGCTTTCTCTGTTGCAGTACTAGCTACTGCTTTTGCCTCTATTTTATGTGGACCAAAACCCACACGACGAACTAATCTCTTGTTGTTGTGTTTTTTTGTGTTTCGATAATGTGGCCTTGAATTAATAGCAAGCAAACCACTTCCATGTCCATGAATGAATGACTTTTGAAGTATGAAAGGGCTTATTTGGCTTGTGTTTGGTCTTTGAACTTGAGTTGAACTAAACATATCTTGTGAGATATTTCTTTCTTCACAAAACTCTCTAAGGAGAAAGGGTTTGTGCGTGTATCTTAGAAAGTGGTTTGGCGATTCTTTTTATAGGAGGATAATGAGTTTTATTTAAGATATTCAATTAACATTCTTACGTCATCAATACTATTCAAAATGGCATGCGTAGCATGTGGAAATTCGAAGAAAACTGTGTTATATTTTAATAATATCGATCAATGTCTTTCTTATAGTGGGTAGTAAACTCATCCTCCGCACATTTTTGGTACCTAAAAAGAAACTAATAATAAACCAACGTCTTTGTCACAAAATATCCTTCACTCTAACCAAAGATCAAGAGTAAAGAAATACGTCTTAACCAGAGATAAAAAATTAACTTCATTTATTTTTATCTATTTTTTTTTTATTTTTTTCATTTTCATTCATTTTTTCTCATTTTTAAATCATCATTTTTACTTTTAATACAATTTTCAGATCTGATTTTTTTGTTTTTTTCTTAAAAAATCAGCTCCATAATTAATTCTACTTCATTCTTAAAAACAAAATATGCTTCATTTTAAAAAAATCAGCTACTCAAAAAATGATCCATCATAAAAAAATCTACTACCAAAAATTTTTTCAATATAAAATTTCAATAAACTAAGTTTTATTTTTTATTTTTTCCAATCAGATGAATAATATATTTGTAATTTATTTTTAATAAGAAATCATTGAGACTTAGCTTCATTTCAAAAAAAAATTTAAAGGGTGAATGAAAGTTTTGAATTACATTTTCCGTGTAAAAAACTTCATGAATTTTTTGGAAAGTCAAGTTCCGTCAAATCCTATAGAAAATGTCATTAAAAAAAGAAGAGTTTTTTTACATAATTTGAAAAAAAAAATTGGAAAGTCGATGAAAAAATTATAAATTTATAGTAAAAATGAATTAAAAATACAAAAACTTTCTCACAAAATTTTCTAGGATTACAAAGATCGAAAATAGAAGTAACTTGTAAGTAGAATTACCCACACAAAAAATCTCCAAGTAGTAGGGATTATGTTTTTAATCATATGAATGAAGCAAATTTTTAAGAATAAAGCAAAAACATTCATTACAGTATGATTGAAGCAGATTTGTTAAGAATAAAGAATAGTTTTTTAAGAATAAAGCAATACAAATCATTAAAGGAAAGTAAAAACATCATATCTAAAAAATTGTGTTGAAAGTGAAAATGAGGGTTTAAAAAATCAGGGAAAATGGAGGGAAATAATGAAGGAAATGGATGAAGTTAATTTTTCTTTTAAAATTAACCAAAAAATGTCACAGAGGGTTATATTTTATAGTTTAGTCAACGCGCATGGGTATAAAAATATGAAAAAAATGTAGAGATATAATTTACAGTTTCATCAAAGTGCACGGGTATGTTTTATATTTTAACCTTATTAATACTAGTCACACTACATCCTTCACTCTAACCAAATATCAAGAGTAAAATCGTATGTCCCTCTAATCAAATCAAGAGTAAATAATATTTTTTTGTCAAAGGAAAAAAATATTAACCAAAAAGGTTATTTAGATAAATATATTCTTTTTATTTTGTCTACGAAAATTTATACCCTTTTTAAAAAATCAAAAGTCGATATCTTGAGATCCACAAAATTGAATTAAATATCAATTATCACACTAAATTTTCTTCTTTTCTCAATGCACAATCAAATCAATCCATTCATAGCTTCTTCTTCTACTTCTTCTCATTCTCTTTTATTAAACGAAGCTAATATTTTTTTCATCTTCTCCATCTCCATCTTCGTCTTCATCTTCTTCTTCTTCTCATTATAATTATTATATTTGTTATTATTCAATAGACTCTATGATTCTTCAATGAGAAAGTGAGTCATTCTTCTTCTTCCTTTTCAATGAGACCCATTTTCTTCTTTAACGAGACTCACTCTGTTTTTTATTCTTCTAGTTTAATGAGACGCACTCGGATTCTCATTCTCCTATTTTTTGAACCCTTCAAGTAATGATTTTGATTCTAGAAATAAAAAAATTACTACTTGAAGTAGTTGTATCTGACTACTTGAACCTTTCAAGCAATAATTTTGGTTCTGGAAGTCAAGACGTAACTACTTAAAGGGTTCAAGTAGTTGTATCTGACTACTTGAACCCTTCAAGTAAGTAATAATTTTAATTCTAGAAGTAAAATAAGTAGTAAGTACTTGAAGGGTTCAAGTAGTTGCACATGACTACTTGAACCCTTCAAGTAGTGATTTTATTTTTAGAAGTCAAAACTATTAACTACTTGAAAAGTTCAAGTTGTCAGATACAACTACTTGAACCCTTCAAGTAATTACTTGTCATGACTTCCAAAATCAAAATCACTACATGAAGGGTTCAAGTAATCAGATACAACTACAAATAATTCGACTACTTGAAGGGTTCAAGTAGTGGTTTAAACTACTTGTACCATTCAAGTAGTCACATGTTTTCTGTATAAATCACTACATAAAATAAAATGACTACTTGAAGGGTTCAAGTAGTCTTTTTGTCAACACTCATACACCAGGCCACTCTATGAAGGGTTCAAGTAGTTGTTTATGATAATTTGAAGGGTTCAAATAATTTTTTTTACCAGTCAATTACCCATACATCAGGTGACTTTGAAGGGTTCACATTTAAAAATATTTTATGACTACTTGAAGGGCTCAATAATTATGTTTACTACTTGAACCCTTCGAGTAATTTTTCTCTCTTAAAATCTGTTGTCCAGTAAGCTGGTCACTACTTGATGGGTTCAAGTAGTAATTTTATAAAACTTAAACCCTTCAAATAATTTTTTCTCTCTAATCTATTGTCCAGTAAGCAAATCATTACTTGAGTGTTCAAGTATTAATTTTTTACTACTTGTTGTCTAGTAAGCTCGCCACTACTTGAAGGGTTTAAGTAGTAATTTTTTACTATTTGAACCCTTCAAGTAGTTTTTTTCCCATGAAAGGAGAACGATTTTTTCATTAAAATATCAAAACTATTTAAACAATCGAATAAGATGAATTCATACCGCTCTAAAAATCTCTAAAATTAAAAGAGATAGAAATTACGAAAAAGCCCAAAATTACGACTGAAACAACTTCCGGGCATCTAAAAGTGATTAAAACTGTATTTTTGGGCCCAAAACTGGGCCATGATGGGTTCAGCCCGTTACACATGTAGATCTCTAAATAAGTTTTGATTTGATATCTTACGACTCACGTGGATCAACCTGAGTTAAAAGTTATGCCCTGCAAAAGTTAACATGTGCGTGCCACGATCCAATACTTTTCTAGAATTTGTAAATCTGCACCATCCGCATCACTACTTGAATTTTTTAAGTAGTGACGAACTTACTGGACAACAGATTTCAAGAGTAAAAAAATTACTTGAAGGGTTCAAGTAGTAAACAATGACTACTTGAACCTTTCAAGTAATCATAAAAAATTACTTGAAGGGTTCAAGTAGTAAACAATGACTACTTGAACCTTTCAAGTAATCATATATTCACTAAAAATTTGACTGTTGGAGACAAAAATGACTACTTGAAGGATTTGAGTAGTCATTTTTTACTACTTGAACCATTTAGGTAGTTTGTTTTTTTTATGTATGTTGTCCAGTAAACTCGTCACTATATTAAGGGTTCAAGTAGTGTTTTATGACTAGTTGAACCCTTCAAGTAGTCATTTTATTTCATGCAAACATATAAAATACTATGCAAATTCTCAATGATGTATACAAAATTTCATTTTAAAATAAGCCACTCTAATGAAAATCGAGAACAAAGTGTCCATATGTGACTAAAGTTATTGTGACTCAAAACTATAATATTAAGGAAAATAAACCAATTAAACAAGAATTTTGGATAACATATATACAGTCTGATATCTATTTTCTTATAATAAATAAATTATTTACATCAAAATAGATGTCACGTTTTTCTTGAAAATTAGAGTGTTTAGACTACTAATTCGCATGTGTATGTTTGTGGACCACCATATGAAAATTCATGAGGACCACATAAAAAATGACAAACTCAATCTTTTCAACAATGGTTGATATTTAACACTGTTCCTTACGTCCTTATAATGTCTTAAAATCACTTTGTAGAAGGGAAAAAATATCTTCTTTTCTTAAGTTGATATATATCATGGTATATAAGTGATTAGAAATTTGTCAAGTCGTGGTAAATATTCATGTCTTGCTTAAAAGATTTTTCTTATTTTATAACTCTTTAAAGTTCAGGGTTAGAAAGGGTTCAGAGTGAAACTGACTTGACTTCAAAGTATGAAGCTCAAAAATGCATTTTCACTTATTAATATCAAAGAATTGACTTCAAACAACATATCAAACAGAAGTCCCTAATAGCTCTCCACAATCTCTAAAATGTTGTACAACAAGTTCATTGAAATCTTTCTTAAAATGTCAAATCCTCATTAATGACTGATTGAGAGAAGGTATCACAACACTTACCTCCCATTCTTTATAAATTGATGGTACCCACTTCATTAAAAAATATCACAATCTTTGGCTCTCAGCACTATTATGCTGCTAAGACATTTTACTGACATAACGTTGGAGTGCATTTGACTTAGTATACTGGTGTGGAGATTGATACTTCCATAATCTCTTTTCTTTTTGTTTATCTACAGAACAACGAGCAATATGTGATAGTGTTCTACAATAGATTTTTTGCATCTACGGTTTTGAAGATTGTTGGTGGCATAGTTACAAGGGAACATCCATATAATTATTGACCGGTCGTTGAGATGATTGATTATCTCATCCACTTAAAATTTTCGATGAAAAGAACATGACATGAAATGGTTAGTTTGGACATGATGAGTTGTCCATGGAAAAAACGAGCTTGAAATCATTCAATTATGTGATGGACAAAATTTTCATGAGATCTGAAAATGCATTATCTTTGCATATCCGTTCTCTTTAGATAATGTTTGATGTGCTGGGCCCCAATTTTTCTCAGACAAAACCTTATCATTCATATAGTACATGAAAACATTTAAAATATTTACGTTTAAAAACGTACCATACATCTCTTTATATGTTTTTTTAATACACCAGGCAATCAAATAAGTAACTGCACACTCTTTAAGGTCTATTTAGTTTGTCCTATCTATAATCATCATTATAATTAAATTTGTGGTAATTTAATTGATGACAATTGAACAAATGACAAAATATGGTTCCTTGTGCATGGTGCTATGAAATGATGAATGACTATTTAAAATTATTATATTAATAGGTTAAATTTTGTAAGTGGCTTAAAGTTAGTTACGTGTACTTTTAGTGATATTATGCTAGAAAATATTTTGATGTGTAATTTTAACATTAATTTTAATAATATTTAATTAATTTAATTAAACTGATGATATCATACTAAACTTTAATAAAGTTTGTTTGTACCGAAAATTTCAACAGTACGGTTGCGTGTATACTTGTCTCCCGTGCTAAGTGCAAGCGTTTTCCTAACTAGGGAAATCTGTAACGGTGATTTTATATGTATTCTTCCCTATGGCTGGAACTCCTCACGGTCTTAATGTCTGTAAAACAAAAAAAAATAAACCAAGGAACTAGGAACCGGAAGCGGTTACCTCGCCTAAGGGCCTCCGATACTTAAGTCAGTATTTGATCGATATTTTAGCATAATATCATGAGGGGAAAGAAGACATACCTCTTTTATTTTTTGGTAGATGTATTTATACCTGAGTCTTCGGGTGGGAGGAATCATATCGAATAAGCCTCCTAGAGGCATGCTAGGGAAGCCTCACAAGACACGATGTCTGTCTTTGATTTGATAGAAGTGAGGTGACTTTGACATAAAGTGTCCAGCATTAAATGTCAAAATGATTGGACATAGGCTATCCTAAAATCCTGTCATGATGATTGGACCTGTTGAGTGCTACTTTAGGCGAGCAATGATGGCCTTGTGCTCATGGTTATTTGAGTTCTTTGTGTGCACCCTATCATTGCTCTTACATGTGCTCGGGTCTGTGTAACCCGAGCATCATCGATACTGACCAGGTAAGGTCAGTTCTTTTCTTCCAAAACTTTTCTTCATCGAGGGCCCCCTTTATACATATCGTCAGGTCATTGGTGGTTGGGAAAGCACCCATAACAAAATTTATTTTAATTAAACTAATCAAATTTATAATATAATGAGAAAATTCCTCAAACCCCCTTTAATAACATCTTTTCAAAAGGGTATAGAAGTAATTTTATTATGGTATTTGAAGGTGCGAAGAATTTACTTCCATCTACGTCAAGATGATATCCACATGTTGCACGTTGATCTGTCCAAGGATCTACAAAATAAAGAACAATCATGAAAATGGTAGGCGTGGCAACAAGATGGTGCCCCACCTACTACACTCTGATGACCAAGTTAGTATAATGCTTTAAAATAATAATTCTAATGAGAGATTGCATACCTTGGTGAGTGGATTAGAATCGAATGAGATCTCGTCCACATACGTTGTATCTTCTCCATTCATAATTAATTAAGGAGTGAGAGATATTTAAGAAAAATGTCAATGGCTATAGAGTTTCCTTTCTTATGAATTGACTAATATCCTCCTAAGGCAGCAAAGAATTCCCTCGTATGACATTTTCATGCAAGGAATATTTTCCATGAGTAGCTGCCTCAACAGATATAGATGAGACTCAGCCATCAGTGTCGCCTAGACTCGATTAAAGTATGAGGCTTATATCCTCTGAAGCCTTAGCATTTTTATGCTGAGGCTTCTCGCCTTTGGCCTCAACATCTCTATGTCGTGGTCTCTTTCTCCTAGCGTTGGCATGAACATGTCGAGGCACTTTACTTGTCCAAAAGCATTTTACTTGGTGTGTTTGTTGACCCGCTTATCGATCATATCATGATGTTCTTTATATTGGGCCCCTTAATGCTTTGGGTGTCTTCCCATGGGCCTAGGTCGGGGCGTCCACAAAATTGTTACCTCGGGAGAATTAGGGTATAACATATGCCCCCTAACCCTATGAGCTTTTGGTTCATAGGCTTATGGGGCTATGATTTTTGCTCTACCATTTATACTGGGCCCCTTAATGATGCCAGTTTAATTATTACTACGTTGTCGAGGTTATCCCCACAATCATTAAAATTATCTATGGATGGTTGAGATTGCATATGATCTCTTATAAATAAATATGGGGTTTTCTTCTCTTATTGCTTCTTGATTTCTCACTTTTCAATGTTGCTTTTGGAGCTAAGATGTCTTCAGTTTCAGGCTCTTAGAATGGTTCCCTGCCTGAGGTGACAGACTCAGATGCCTCAGGATTTTCCTATGAATCCATGGATTTGGTTCTTGTTGTTAAGATCAGGAGTTCTATATTCCGTGCGTGTATTGTAATAAATTAAATAAGACCACACGAAAAAACCATTACTATAGATATAGAAAAGCATTGGACGATGATAAGTTTTTATGATTAAAAAAAGTGTTGCTGACCACTTACAAATAAAAATGGATTTGACATTTACAATTCTAGTGTCACTTTAAATCAGGCGAGTTGTATTTTTAAATTTAAAGAGAATATGCATATCATTTAATGAAATCTCAGATAACGTCTCACACCCCTCAGTTAGATTTTATGTTAAAATTTCATTAAAAATCAATTATATCCTTTATTAAAAGGAAATTCTACTAACATTTTTCAAACCTTCTTTTACCATCAATTATTCTCATTTATCTCTCAAGCCCTAACACGACACTTAGGGTTCTTCCACCATCAGCTTCACATCGCAGGACCTAGGTTGTGCTTGGAGTTACAGGTGGTGCTAGGGCTGGTGTGTGGTGCTCACGCGGTGGTGGCAGCGCCATGTGGTGGGTAGTTTATTTCCCCTAAATCCAATCCCCTTTAGTCTTCTATTCAATACACATCCGAATACATCTCTAATGTGTTCTGTAACTTCCTTTCTTATTATGGTTCTTTGGGTGTTTGATGCGAAACGTAAAATAAAATTGGAGTTCTTAAAGGGAATTTGCTTTCTTTCTTCTTACTTTTTACTTTGTGCAATTGGGTTTTGTAAAATTTTCTATTAAATTGACTTATGGAGTCGAAGTTAACTAATGCTACATAATGACTGTGGGCTTCAAAGTGTTTTTTTTTGTCGAGTCATTTTTCAGCTCCGCAAGATGACTACGTTCTGCTCGAACCACTGGAATGTCGACATCTGAGAGTGGAAACTGTTGAATAAACATTAAATGTTATGTTTTAGTGTGTTTTTTCAATTAAAAGTTACAATCTAGAAGTTACAATTTAGAAGTTACAATTTAGAAGTTAGTGGAAACATAAAAGGTCAAGAGTCTTTGTAGATGAAAGGCCAATGAGTGATAAATTTAATTATTTTTCAGTTTTTTTGGCAGGAGTAGAGTCTATATAAAGGCTTTCTTGAGTTCATTGGAAAACACAACTTAAAGGAATACAAAAGTTAAATATTTCAGGTGAGTTTTTAGTTTACTAGTGAGTTTTTGGTTTACAAATTGGTATCAGAGCCAATGGCGAATGTGACGGGTCAAATGCCGCTACCGCGACTAACAAAGGCGAACTACGAGAACTGGAGTATTCAAATGAAAGCTCTTCTCGGCTCTCAAAATGCATGGGAGGTGGTCGAAGAATGTTTCGAAGAACCAACAAATACCACGGGATATACGGCGGCTCAAAACAAGGCGTTGAAAGAGGCATGAGCGAAGGATAAGACGGCGCTATACATGTTGTTCCGAGCCATTGATGAGTCGGGCTTTGAGAAGATTGCCGGTGCAACTACTTCAAAAGAAGCGTGGGACATTTTAACAAAAATGTTCAAAGGAGCCGACCGAGTCAAGCAAGTGCGTCTCCAAACTCTTCGTGTCGAGTTGGAGAGCATGAAGATGAAGGAGTCGGAAAGTGTATCTTACTACATCACGCGTGTACAAGCCGTGGTGAACCAACTCATTCGTAATGGTGAAGCGTTAACCGATGCGTGAGTTGTGAAAAAGATTTTGAGATCATTAACCGACAATTTTGAGAATGTTGTGTGTACAATAGAAGAATCAAAGGACCTTGCGACGCTTACAGTCGACGAGCTTTCCGGTTCTCTCGAGGCACACGAACAACATAAGAAGAAAAAAAAAAGAGGAGACACTCGAGCAAGCACTTCAAACCAAGACATCAATCAAAGACGAAAAGGTATTCTATTCTCAAAATTTCTGAGGTAGAGGGCGTGGCCGTGGAAGTGGTGAAAATGGTCGCGGTGGTCAAGGCAGCAGTCCTGAGAGGTACTATAAGGAGAAGTGACAGTCGAGCCAACCAAATTGGCGTGGAAGAGGACGCGGTCGAGGAAGAGGCGGCCGATCGAACTATTCCAACATCGAGTGCTCCAAGTGTTACAAGTATGGTCACTATGCGAAGGATTGCAACTCCAACAAATGTTATAATTATGGTAACGTGGGGAATTTTGCAAAAGATTGTCGAGCCGATAAAAAGGTGGAAGAAACAACCAACTTAGTCTTGTAAGACGAAAATGAAGGCCTTCTCTTGATGGCTCAAAATGAAGTCAATATCAACAATGACACTCTGTGGTACCTCGACTCAGGGGCAAGCAACCATATGTGCGGTCACGAGTACCTATTTAAAGAGATGCAAAAGATTGAAGATGGTCATGTGTCATTTGGAGATGCATCAAAGGTGGAGGTCAAAGGCCGAGGTACGGTTTGTTACTTACAAAAGGATGGCTTAATAGGGTCAATCCAAGATGTTTATTACGTACCAGACCTCAAGACCAACATTTTGAGTATGGGGCAACTTACGGAGAAAGGTTACTCGATACTTTTAAATGACCGAGTACTACACTTGAAGGACAAGCAAGGGAGTCCGGTTACTCTAGTCGAGATGGGAAGAAATCGGATGTACAAACTGAATTTGAGAAGCGTGCGAGAAAAGTGTTTGCAAGTCAACGTAGAAGACAAGGCGTCGCTGTGGCATCTCCGCTTTGGTCACCTACATCAAGGTGGTCTAAATGAGTTAGCAAAGAAGAACTTGGTGCACGGGCTGCCGGACATGGACTATGAGGGTAAATTTTGTGAAGAATGTGTGCTTGGCAAGCAAGCGAGAACCTCGTTTCAAAAGAAGGCAGAATATCGAGCTAAACATACTCTCGAGTTGCTTCATACCGACATATGTGGCCCAATCACCCCTGAATCTTTCAGTGGTAAAAGGTACTTCATTACCTTTATCGATGATTTCTCACGGAAAACTTGGGTTTATTTTCTGAAAGAAAAATCCGAGGCATTCAAGGTGTTCAAAAAGTTTAAAGTGATGGTGGAGAAGGCGGCTGGTAGACACATCAAAGCCGTACGATCCGATAGAGGTGGCGAGTATACTTCGACGGCTTTCATGGAGTATTACGAGGAGCAAGGCATAAGGAGATTTCTAACCGCACCATACTCTCCTCAACAAAACGGTGTGGCCGAGAGGAAGAACCGGACTATTCTCGACATGGTTCGATCAATGCTTAAGAGTAAGAAGATGCCGAAGGAATTCTGGGCAAAAGCCGTGCAATGTTCCATCTATGTACAAAATCGATGTCCACATGTGAAGTTAGATGATCAAACACCACAAGAGGCATGGAGCGGACAAAAGCCGACAATTTCTCATCTCAAAGTATTTGGTAGTGTGGCTTATGCACACGTACCGGATCAACGAAGAATGAAGCTCGAAGACAAAAGCAAAAGGTATATTTTTATTGGGTATGATGAGAAGAAAAAAGGGTATAAGCTACTCGACCCGATAAGCAAGAAGGTGATGGTGAGTCGTGATGTGTGAGTAAGAAGCAAGCGAGTGGGACTGGAACAATTCGACGGAGGTTATCATCGACGTTGGAGCATCATCAGTCATTGCACCAACAAATATACCAACAAACTCTGAAACTACCGATGATGAAGATGAACCACAACAACAAAAAATGTGAAGTTTGCAAGATTTGTATGATGCGACAAATGAGGTACACCTTGTATGTCTTTTGGCAGATGATGAAAATATCATCTTTGAATAGGCGGTGCGAGACAAGAAGTGGAAAACTGCCATGAAGGAGGAGATTAAGGCGATTGACCTCAACAATACATGGGAGCTAGCAGAATTGACGAAAGGCAGTCAGTCAATTAGTGTGAAGTGGGTGTTCAAGAAAAAGATGAATGCTCAAGGTGAGATAGAACGGTACAAGGCGAGACTTGTTGCGAAGGGATACAAGCAAAAGATAGGAATCGACTACGATGAGGTGTTTGCTCATGTTGCAAGAATGGAGACAATCCGATTACTCATTTCACAAGCTGCTCAATTCAAATGGAAAATATTTTAAATGGATGTCAAGTCGGCATTCTTGAATGGTGTGCTCGAAGAAGATGTCTACATCTAACAACCACCCGGGTTCATGAAAATCGGAGAGGAGAAGAAGGTGCTAAAATTGAAGAATGCGCTTTATGGGTTGAAGCAAGCACTGCGGGCATGGAATACACGTATCGATATATATTTCAAGGAGAACGGGTTCAAGCAATGTCCCTACGAGCATGCCCTTTACGGAAAGAAGAATGGAGGTAACGTGTTATTTGTTGCTCTTTATGTCGATGACCTCATTTTTATGGGAAACAATGATGAGATGATAGAAGAGTTTAAGGGTACAATGATACAGGAATTTGAGATGACAGATTTGGGCTTGATGAAGTTTTTCCTTGGTTTGGAGGTTAGACAAGTAGAGACAGGTATTTTTGTATCACAGGAGACATATGCAAAAGAGATTTTGAAGAAGTACAAGATGGCAAATTGCAACCCAGTATCAACACCAATGGAACCAGGTGCAAAACTCTCGAAGTTCGATGGAGGAGAACGTGTCGATGCGAGTAGATACCGGAGTTTGGTAGGAAGCCTTCGCTATCTCACATGCACAAGGCCGAATCTTTCATTAAGTATCGGTATTATAAGTCGGTTCATGGAAGAGCCAGTTTATTCACATTGGAAGGCGGTGAAGCGAATCCTACGGTACATCCAAGAAACGGTGTCACTCGGGTTGTTCTACTCGAAAGCAGAAGATTACAAGTTGGTTGGCTACTCCCACAGCGATTGGTGAGGAGACATAGACGATTGGAAAAGTACATCGGGATATGTGTTTTTATGGCAGATACTGCATTTACTTGGCTTTCAAAGAAGCAACCGATCGTGGCGCTCTCGACGTGTGAAGCTGAATATGTGGCAGCATCTTGGTGTGTATGTCATGCGATATGGCTTAGAAATTTGTTGGGCAAGATGGAGCTAAAGCAACTAGCTGCAACCGTGATTCAAGTTGACAATAAATCAGCAATTGAGTTGGCAAAGAATCCAGTGAACCATGAAAGAAGCAAACACATTGACGTTCATTTTCACTTTATCTGAAATCATGTGAAGGAAGGAAGTGTGGAATTGGTGCATGTGGCAAGTCAGGATCAAGTTACGGATATCTTCACAAAACCGCTACCGAAAGTACTTATCGACAAATGCAAGAAAATGATTGACATGACGGATGGTAGAAGCATTTAAGTTTATGGGGGAGTTTTGTTGAATAAACATTAAATGTTATGTTTTAGTGAGTTTTTTCAATTAGAACTTACAATTTAGAAGTTAGTGAAAACATAAAAGGTCAAGAGTCTTTGAGATGAAATGTTTGTAGATGAAAGGTCAAGGGGTGATAGATTTAATTATTTTTCAATTTTTTTGGCAAGAGTAGAGTCTATATAAAGACCTTGTTGAGTTTATTGGAAAACACAACTTAGAAGAATACAAAAGTTAAATATTTCAAGTGAGTTTTTAATTTACTAGTAAGTTTTTAGTTTACAGAAACTCCATAGTCGACAAGATTGTTAGAGATCCCAGGACCACCAGGCTGACAAAGGCGCTCGATGATGGCATTCATCCCGACCTCCAAAATGCTCATCTTCTCCATGAGAATCATAGTCTCTTCTTTTAGATTCGTGGCTACCATTTTTCCTATTATCAACGTCTTCCTCTGCCTCATTTGTCTTTTCTTTTGTCGTGTGAGTATTGAGTTTCTATTTTTGCACTCTTACTGTAGATGTAAGCTTCTCAGTTCATAATTTGCTTGGTGCTTAACTAAAATTAATAATCAAAGCTGATATTTTTGAAGGAGGGGTTTTAGAATAAGTTGGGGTATTTAAATAATTTCATTTCACGTTGTCTCACTTGAACGAAACCATACCTTCTAAAGAGATGTGAGTGTCCATACTTAAAAATAATAGGAGGTGCGAATGATATTTTTAAATTTAAAAAAAATATATATGTCATTTAATGAAAGTTCATGGGGTGTCACTGAAATTTTCACTTATATCAAATATTTGAATTAAACTCCATTGATGAATCGAAAGTGCAAGTTACGGAAAAAAACTGCCAACGAAAAAAAACAACGAATTTTGATTTTTAGGGATTCGAAAATCAAATACCCCACAAATCCGCGTGATTTCTAAAGAGTAGACTCAAAAAATATGAAATGGATGTGAGGTTTTGTTGTAAACCATTAGAGAGTCATGATAAGTTAGATTGGTGTAGTTGGTTAAGTTTTCATATTCAAATCTTAGAGATCGGGAGTTCGAATTATATTTTCACATTCTCTTTAAAATTTGCAATGTAATTTTAACAAAAAAAATTATTAGAGGGCTTTCGATAGATTCACGATTTGAAAATTATGAGCAATCACCAACTACATAGAGTTAGTTAATAATATATTTTTGTTGGACACATGTTTATTTTTATTTTTTATTTTTTTATCAGACAAGATAAAGATTATACTAAAAAATCAGGAGTAAAGTTAAGGAGGTTTATGACTGCCCCTTATATAAATAGAATCAAACAAAATCAAGCTATGAATAGAACTAGATAAACAAAATCAGCGAAACTAATTACTTTTTGTTGGTGATTACTTATTTTTCTTCATTATTAACTTTGTTGATTTTAAGAGCGTTCACGGTTCAGTTCAGTTTGATTTTTTATTAAAAATAAAATCAAATCGAAGTTCGGGTTCGATAATGGACTGAACCGGATCAAACCGAAATAAAGTTTTATATCAATTAAGTTTGGTTCTACCAGTTCAGCCTAATGATGAAAAAAATTTATTTTTTAGAAATTTCAACACAAAAACTTAAATTTTCAACATAATTAATAGTTTTCAAATAAAATACAATATGAAAATCAGAAACTAACATGAAAAAATAAGATTAAACTTGAAAAACTTAAGTTTCGGTTCTATCGGTTCAGCCTAATGATGAAAAACTATTGTTAGAAATTTCAACCCAAAACTTAAATTTTCAACATAATGAATGGTTTCAAAATGATATTTTACCATCTCAAGTTTTTTCCCAAAAATAAGTTTCTACATATATGTGATATATTAAACAGATATCTGAGAAATGTTAAAAGTCTAATTTTTCAAGCTGTTGAAATATGAATATATTGGGAATTCCGATTTGAATCCACATAGTTTTTAAACATAACTTCATAAAAAAGTATAATAAACTTCTAATTTTTTTTCTTTTCAATGGCATTTTCATCCTCTGTCATGAATTTGTTTCAATTTTGATAAAAGATGGTCTATAATTTGCATGTAAAAAATAATTTATATACATTTTTAGGAGAAGCTTTTTCTAAATGGTAGCGTTTTGACAAATTATAATTGTTTTAATAATGGATGTTGTATGTGCTAACACATTTCTTACACATTAAAGATTCTTGAACTAACTCAGTTTTATGTAAAACATTTTGTATTTTTAATTTTTAGGTGATCAGTCACACATTAATATGATGGATGATAATTTTACTATTTTTCAAGTAATGTTGATCTGCGTCATGACAAGCACATTGCGACAACACTATCAGTCTATGTTTTCATCTTGATTATTAACTTAGTTGACGTTGTTGATGAAACTATTTATGTGGGTCAACATTGTATTTTATCCTATTATGCATTCATTGATTATTCACTTTACTTTTTTTCCTTCTTTTGTTTGTGCGGATATCATTTTATTTTTCTCTATATGCCATCATTTCGAGAAACCAAAAATGTATGCAATAACTATATAATCATCTTTTTTAGATTTTTCATTTTAAGATAATATTGTGTCCATTAAGAATTGTTCTCTTTTAGCTTTTTTCACATGGAAAGGGACAGGGAATTGGTTTTTTGATTAATTTTCCTTCATGAGGGTTTTTGGCTAATTTTGATTACTTTCTGAAAAGAGAAAAAAATAGTCAAATGTTAATATTTTCGTTTAAAATATTTTCTATATTAATTGTACATATATTTTTTGCTAATTTGAGTTATATTTTTATTTTATTAGTACACATATTTCACTTAATTTAGTTTTATTATTTTTTTATATAAGGTTGTTGGTGATAGAAATCAATAGGTGAACTAGAACATCTCAGCTAGACTGATATCTCCGTAACACTATCATCATTTAACTCAACTCAACATATTATTAAAACAAAATAAAAGAGTCAACAAAAAACATAAAAAAATCAGCAGAATCTAAAAGAATGCAACTCAATTACTCTCCTGATAAATTTAAGTGACAACAAAATAAATCTGATCAATTAATTTTAAACATTTATACTAAGTAGTACGCCAACAATTGAGTTGGTATATCACTAGTAAATATTTATAAGTTGACACATTAAAAACCCACAATTAATCATTTAATAGCATTTTTAGTAATTTTGTATTAAAATTTACTGTTATCTATTTTTTTCTTTCTTTTAGCTATGCAAGTTATTGAGATGATGGGAAAAGGAAAAAGAAATACTTTAGTTTTAGTTTTTACTTATAAAAAGTACATATATTAACAAGGTAAATAGAAAAGTACTAAGATGAAAAATCTAAAGAAAGCCAGAAGTTACCCTAGCCAGCTCTAAAACTCGGTGTCCTATAAAATTGGCACTTCCACGGACAAAATTTAAACTCGAACTAAAGATTAGTTGAATTCATTTAGTTTATAACACACGTGATTCACATGGAAAGATTATAACAAGTACATAGGAAAAAATCATGGAAAATCTAAAATATTCTAAAATGTAGATAAAACAATAAATCTTAGGGTAAATTATAGTTTACCCCGTACAGTTTGGGTTAGTTTTCATTTCTTCATTTTAAAAATTGACAGAATAGACACTACAGTTACATTTTATATTTACGCTTTGTTCCCGGCTTTTGAATTCGCGATAGATCTTAGCCTCGCCTACGGTCGATAACTTAAAGCCTTTTGCCCATATTGGCCTTCACTCCAAACGATCGGTTCGAGTCTGCTGCCGCAATTGGCAATTAATTGGATAAGCTGTGGTCATTCGTAGGCTCACTCACCTCTAGCTCTTCTTCTTTGGGATGAAACCTCCGTCCTTGCTGAACCTGTATCAAATTCTTCGTCTGAATTGAATAGCTCATCGTCCTCGATTTGGTCACCTCAGTCTTCCTTGACCTTGGTTTAGTCTGATTCCATGCGAACTGCTAATGCGACTGTGGCTGGTGTCACGGTCTACATAGTGGTGGTACGTAACAAGTAGTTTAACGTCACATCGTCTTTTAATTTACCCAGCTGTCACGTGACAAAATGACGTGGCGTGAAAATTAAACCTACCTAACCCCTTCGAAAAATTTACACTTCTTTAAAAAGTTACAACCCAAAATGCAGTCTTCCTCCCGTAGGCGATTAGGCTTCGTGAAATCGTCCAACCAAGTAGCTCACTATTGCGCTCGAAATCGCTTCAAAGTTTTGCTCGAGTTACTGTAGGTGGTCGAAGGACTCTGAGGAGGTTGGAGCTCTCTGTTTGGAGGAGGTATATTTTCAAGTCTGGTCTTCGATTTCTAGCCTGTTCGGTTCTTCGAGTATTCAAAAAATTAGGGTTCAAGTCTGATTAGGGTTTGAGTTTGGTCTTCAAAATCTGCTCGAGTTACCAAATCGCTCACTCAAGTTTTGCTCGAGTTACTTCTGTTCATTGATTTTCTGAAAATTAGGGTTCGAATTTCAGAAAAATAAGGTTCGAATTTTAGAAAAATGGGTTCGAATGTTACTTTTGTTGATTTTCAGAAAATATGCGTTGCTTCTAGTCTGGTCTTCGAGTTCTGTTCTTCGAGTATTCAGAAAATATGTGTAAGGTCCTCTGTTTCTAGTATTCAATTTTCCTCCTTTGCCTTCATTCATCTAATTCCATTTCTTAATTTCTATTATGTCGTGTATGCATCTGATAGAGGTTTTTTTAATTGTAGAGATGGCTCTATATCCATTTGCATTTCATGTGCATCATAGTGGTCAATTTGAATGGTCCACTCCTACAGGATACTTAGGAGGTAAAATATCTATTTTTGATGACTATGACTTAGATAAGATGAGTCTGCTAGAACTAGAGGACATGTTTAATTGTTCTGGTGTTATTGAGTATACAACCATTGTTTATGTAAAGCCCGAGGAAGATATGGATTCTGGTTTAGTACAGATAAGAACTGATAGTGATGTAATGCAGATGTGTAGGGTAGTTCCACCTACTAAACTTATACATGTTTATGTTGCACATTCTCCTGAGTCTTTGCTTGTTGATGATTTGAATGTTGATAATGAGAAAATGCATGCTGATTATGAAGATGAAAGTAATAGTGATTACTAGAGGCGTGGATGAGTCCAAACAATTGACTTTTATTTCAGACCAACAAAAGGGTTTGAAAGAGACTTTGGAGGGTTATACTACATTTGAGTGACATACAATGTATTTATTTTATGGGCAGTAACCCTGATGAGTATGTTGATAAGTTCTATCACAAAGATAGAATGTTGGCCACTTAGTCTCATTTTATACAACCATGTAATGGGCTAAACCTTTGGCATAAAGTCACCAATGATGAAAATATGGTGTTGCCTCCAAAGTTTAAAAGGCCACCTTGGAGGCCAAAGAAACAAAGAAGAAGAGACAATGATGAGCCAAAAAATCCAATGGTGTTGAAGAGAAAGAATGAGACACTAACATGTAGCAAGTGTCACACATTTGGGCACAAAAAAGAAGACGTGTAAGTGGGTTCCAGTTGCTGCAAAGAAAAATGATGGCCCAAGAATGAAACACTATTATAGGCACCAATAAGGGTGCAAAGAGGTTCATGAGATTCATAGTAAGCTTTTACTTTACATGTAATATGTATTGTTTATGTTCATTTCAATATATATTTGATTTTCATAATACTTTATCTTTTCAGATTCCATCTGAAGCAAGAAATGTTGCTGGAAGTCAACCTTCCACTCAAGCAAGCAGTTATGTTACTGTTGTTGGAAGGGAATCTGTTTTATGCTTTTGTAATGTAAATTGAATAATGTTTATGATTCTGTTTTATGGTGCTTGATACTATTTTAGTAGATGTTAGTAGGTTTTGGTGCTTTTTGTATGGATTAGGCTTCTATGTTGATATGGGTGTTGTGATATTAATATGGACGATTTGGGCATGTTAATAGGTGATAAGATTTTTTTGTGGGATGTTAATATGTTGATATAGGTGCTGCTAGATGGTTTTTTGAGATGCTAATATGTTGATATAGGTGCTGCTGTATGCTTTTGTGAACTCTTTTTGGGATGTTTTAAGATGTATTTTAATGGATGATTTTTTGATAATAAGACCATATTATTTTGGATATGATTTTAGCTTCGGTTTGGATGTAATAGATATTGGAAACAGGATGATGGATGACTAAGATTGAAAGTTCACCTTGTGATGGACAAGTGAACCTTCTTAATGCTCTATGCAGTTTGAAGGTTCTTTGGCACTCATGCCAATTTTAGAAGACTAAAATACTCATTCATAATCAATCACCTTAGGTTTAATGGGATCCTAATTCCATTGAAAATGCTCATTCATATGAAACAGATTCGTTGAGGTTGAAGAAGTCATACCAGTAATGTAGTACATTTATAACCCCAACTAAAGTATGATATACAGATTTAGAAGCACTAAACATTAAAACAAATAGAGAAAAAATAATCTTGCAAAAGAAGAAATTAGCATGAGAAATTATAAAACCCCAACTATTGATTTTCACTCAAATTTATAACACCAACAGTTGATTTTCACCTAAATTTAATCTTACTTGAATTGCAACATAAAATAGTATGAGAAATTAGCAAAGATTCACCCTAATCTCGAATCTCAAAATTTTACTCTAAATCTTGAAGACGCTGCTGCTCGGGTCTACTCGTGAACAAATAGGAAGAACAACTCAGATCTACTCGTGAACGAAGAGAAATAAGAACTCTGTAAAAATGGAGTAGAGGAGGAAGAAGAACTCTGCAAAAAAGAAGGTCAAACGAAGAACTATGTTCGTGAACGAGGGAGAAAGAAGAAGAAAGAAAGGGGGGAATTATGAGTATTTTGGATAATTCATTACACGTGGCAATTGGATAAATTAAAAAAGATGGCGTGGCGTTAAACTATTTGTCACGTAGACAGACCATGACGAACCGTTATTATTTTTAAGCAAATGTGCTACAGAATGTTTAACGTGAATGTAAATTGTAACTGTAAGGTCTAATCTGTCAATTTTAAAAGTGGATAGTCTAAAATAAAAATTATCTCAAACTATAGAGAATAAAACTGTAATTTATCTTAAATCTTATTATCCAAAGGAAAAGATTATAACAAAAAATAAGAAATACTCCACAACAATGGTGATTTAAAGCCAAAACGGTGAAAATCACCTACAACAAAGAAAAATAAAGAAGAGAAAAGAAAGGAGGGCGCGTAATAAAACACGTGCTTCAGTCAAAGGTGAGCAAGCTGTGATTCACGAGTAGTTGAACTCATTTAGTTTATGTTGGACATTGAAATCTCGGTGAACGGAATTTTGAGCAAAACACCTAGGCCGCAGATTCATGCATTGCCAAAATCTGTCTCTTACAATGTTGAATCACGAGTGTATCAAGATTCAACTGATAAAGCTGGATAAACGTGAAATAGGAGAACGTTAAATTCGCGAGCAGTGAAAATATAGAAATGTACTACCACCGATGATGAATAAATGTGAAGCAAGCAACTGGATAGATTTTTTTGAATTTTTTAGAAGGAACAAGTCTAGAACAAATCACCGAACAATAATAATTCAACCGAAAAAGATCTTGAATAACTAAAGACTTTGAATCTAAAGCTATTGACTAGAATAATAGTAGTTGATTTGATTTATTAGGTGAGTGAGGACTGATTTTCTCCTTGGCATCAAGTGCCCGTTTTGTTGGATTATTTTCTTTGTCAAGTACGTGATAAATTTATTTTTCAACACTTTCTCACGTTTATTTTAAGTTTTCTTATTTTGTATGATAAAATTATTTAACTGGGTTAAATAATAATTTCACATTACTTTCTCTATCACTTTCCCTTAAAATTTTACTTTACCGAATAACTTTATCAATTTATTTATCCATCTTATAACACATCTACACATTTTTTAAAATAACTTTTACTTTCTCAAATTCCTATGAAAATAACATTATTTGTTTCAATTATTTATACCTGATTTTGATATTTTATTTTCTTAAGACCAAAGCCTGACAAAGTGTCATAAAATTACCCGATCGTGAAATCCCGTCAGATCTCATTCCAGTCATGGTGGAACCAAACAAGTCCCAATATCAAAATTTGAGATTTTTTTCTTCCCTTCCGACCCTTGTCCCGAAAGGCCCGTCCTGCAAACCAATCTCGGGGTTGTCCCGTAAGATTAAGATATGCACATCAATTAGAATGAATGATATAAAATATTAAGTTTGAATTAAGGATAGATAAACTCTTTCTATATGCATAATATATAATTTAAATGATTAAAATGCATGTTAATAATATCAAATATTTTTTTAAAATTAAAAATTATTTCCTTCTCTAAAATAAATATTATTCATAAACCATAAATATTTAAAAAAAGTATTAAAATTATAAAAATAGGACTATAATATGATTGTTTATCACGTCTCATTTTTTATGTGGATGACCGGACATGTGGGACGGAGTCATGAATGGGGGATTCCCTAAATCATTTATATTCAGTTTTAGATTATATTTAACTGAAATATAACAAAAATGTGTATCCTTGTTCCAGTCGTGAATGGGGGATTCCCTTAAGCATTTTTACGTAACTCATACCAAACGGTCCATAAGATCCTTCTTATACAGGATGATGAGTTAGAGTTCTGATAGAACTTCTTACCATTTTCCTTATGCTGATAAGTCTTTCAAATTTAAATTTGACGATCATTTTCAACCAAAACTGACTTCCTTGATTAATTCAATCTTCATTTGAAAATTTAAAATCTTATTTAGCTTGACTTCTTATCTTTCCAGTTTTCTTATTATGAGATTTAGACTCTTCAAGTAGTTAGATAAACTTTGTAGTTAGCTTGCTATCATAGCAGGTGTCCACTATGGTCGACTTCAACCTTCCTTTGGCCTATTTGTTATTCATGAGGCTGTGGCTGACTACTACCATCATCAGATGGAACGTTTTCATTTAGCTAATTGGCTGTAATTATCTCCGCGACTGTAATTGTTTGTTCTCGTTTAGCCAATTGGCCGAACTCTCAGGTCATTATTCTCGTAGGTCATGGTTCACTGATGAGGCTTCGACGATCTAGCGTTTGCTCAACCACGGCCAGCGATCAAACTTCTGGGTCATGATATGCTCTATGGCAAATAGCTACTTGGCCAATTCTTCGCTACAGTCAATCAGATAGGCCGTCAAGCTTTAGTAAAATTGTTTCTTTAGTATAGCCAATTGAACAATGTTTTATGTTTACGGCCTAAGCTATCTAGGGCTTTGATAAATTGTCGCAATCATTAACTAATATTCTTGGCACTCTGATTGAAGATACTTACAGACTATCGACCCTAGTAAATCAACCAGAAAAATCAACAATCATTTTATATCTTATTGTGACTCATGTATATATATGTTATTCTAACTATAAGTGAATGAATCAAGAAAGCATATTATCAATCTAAAATAAACAATACAATATAATTAGAATCCATAAATAGATAATAAGTAAACAAGAACAAAACTAAATAACTGTGAAGCGTGAAGTAAGAAAAAAAGAATAAAGAAGCCAAAAAAACCCATGACACAAAAAAATAGTAACTTTGCTTTGTGCCATCACCAGCGTGAAGTAAGAAAAAAAGAATAAAGACAAAAAAATAGTAACTTTGCTTTGTGCCATCACCTCATTGATTGAGCTGGTGGCACAAAGCAGCCATAGCTTTGTATGCTATGTGTAGAGGACTGCTTGAGCAATCATGTAGAGTTATTGTTTTTATCAAGCTTTGTACCATCATCTCATTGATTGAGCTGACAGTAATGTATGAATTATTTTATATATCAGTGATTTTGTACTGAATCATTTCATGGGATTTTTTCAGCTTAACGTTTCTTTTAAAAAAAGTTCCTAAAAAATAATACTTTTAAAACTATTTCTAAAACTAAGGTAGTTTTGGACACATTAAAACTACTTTGTAGATTTCAAGAATGTTCATGGTGATCAATGCGGAATATTTAGGGTTTCAAATATTTGAGTCCATGGGAAAAAAAGGAAAATATATAATCAGAGCAGAGAGAAATGAGAAACGTACAGTGAGGGAAATAATACCAGTAATAAGGCCAGCCTTAACAACGAGACCAAGATGGGAGCCTTGAAAATGCAACATGTTCTATAAATGGGAATTTAATCATTTTTTCAATTTTCAATCTGTAAAAATAGAACAACAGAACAAACACAAGCAGATGATGAAACATTTGAGAGGCTAGTGACTATTGGCTACTATTGCATGTATATATAACTATTAATGAAAAGTAAAGAAAGAAAGAATGAGGCTTTTTGCACTGACGATAGACCCTCGACCTCCACATCCTTCACAGACAACAGACCATCGACCTCCACCTCCTTCACAGACCCTCGAGCCTCTATATCTCTCACAGATCACTCTCAGAAACCTTTATCTCTCAAAGCTTTCTGTCCCCCGTAGATCTCTCTCTCTCAAAGCCTTGTCTCTCGTAAATATCTCTCTCTCTCTCTCTCTCAAACTTTTATGTCTCTCGCAGATCTCTCTCTCATAACATAACTCCATGTCTCTCACGAAGCTTTTCTGCCATTCTCGTCTCTTCCTCATTTGAGATTCTGTTCTTGAAGAATCATCTCTACCTTTCTCGCATATCCTTCATCTCAGATATGAGATGTTGCCTCTCTCCCCTCTCTCCCTAGTCCTAGATCTGAGACGTTCTCGAAGTTTCTCTATTTTTATCTTTGTTCAAATATTCAAGAGTCAGATATTGTTGCCACATAAGAGTTGGTAATGGAGTCGGAAGCAAATCTGGTTGTTTTGGTTCTCTCCTATTTCTCCCTCGTCCCAGATCCGATCGCCACTGCCATGTCCAAAGAAAAATAAAACATAGTAAAAGTAATATTAGGGTTAGATTGGTTATATAGGATGGTATTTTCTTAAATAAAATGAACTTTGAGGTAATTAATAAATTTTTTTACACCATCAAACAATGACATATTGTTTTTCACTATCATTATAAGAAGTTATAATGACAGCCCAAACATTAGCTGTCAAAATAGATAACAAATTGATGACAGCTAATTTTTGTGCTGTCATCTTACCCAAATTACCCCATCCTTCACCATTTTCCTTTGACAGATTTTAGAATATTGTTATTGTATCATAGATGTGACTGTCATCTAAAACTAAAATTGGAGTAGTGATATAAAGAGAGTTTAATGGAGCTGCTAGCTGGACTAGGGCATGGTTTGGCAGCTTCCATTTTAGTTCTTTTGAAAAGCTCACAAATGTATTTAGAGTGGGAGAGATGCATCCCAAATTGAGATCGGATAACTTCAATACCTAAGAAGTAGTGAACTTGTCCAGTTTCCTTTAAGGTAAAGCAATTATGAAGCTGATTGATACACTGCTGTATGAGGTTTGTGTCATTTCCTGTGATCAGTATATCATCAATATAGATGAGAATGTAAATGATAACCTTAGATTTTTTGTAGGATAAACAAAGAAAAGCCTGCTTCAGAATTTTAGAGGCTTAATGCATGAGAGCGTGCGTTAGTTTGTTAAACCAGGCTCTTTAGAACCTATTTAAGGCCATATAGGTCCTTCCTAAGCCTGCACACATGATTTGGTCTAGATTGGTCAATGAAACCATCTGGTTGCTCCATGAACACTTCCTCAATTAGCTCCCCATTAAGAAATGTGTTGTTAACATCTAACTGTTGTATAGGCCATCCAAAGGTTACTGCAATAGTCAAAACTATCCTAATGGTATTGTGTTTGACAACATGGCTGAAAGTTTTTGAGAAATTAATCCTAGGGGTTTGGTGAAACCCATAAGAACCTAGCCTGGCTTGGAGACATTGGACAACGCCATTAGCATTGAGTTTGACCTTGTAAATCCACTTGTTCCCAACTAGATTCATGGAAGAAGAGAAAGAAACCAGATCTTATGTTCTATTCTGCATTAAGTCATTGTACTCTTCTGTCATAGCTTGAAAAAATTTAGGATCTGTGAGGGCTTGCTTGAATGATAGAGGTCCATCTAGTATGGGATGAGGTGCGAGAAGGTATTTGGAGGTAAGAAGGACCTTTGGTTTTCTGATGCTACTTTTGGACCTAGCGATCACGGGATGTTTGGTGAGAAGAGGATTGGAAACAAGGGTTGTTGGTGTGGGTAATTTGGGTTTAGGAATTGTGATAGGAATGGTCAAGGTATTAGACAAATCATTAGTAGGAGAAACAGGAAGGAACAAAGGAGAAGGAGCAGAAACACTTACTTTAAGAGATGCTTGAGTGGAGTCTACCAAGTGAGGTGAACCTGGTAGAAGATGCCATAATGGTGAATGAAGAGGAGAACATGTACTATGAGGACCTGGAGAAGATAAAGTAAGAGGCATATTATTACTAGGTTAGGGAAAGGGAAGAAAGGGTAAGGAACTAAACCCTAGAATCTGCTGAGATGAGGAACTAGGGGTATGAGAATTTGATTGACAGGAGTAGGGGAATTCTCTCTAACTAAAAATAACATTTCTATATATATATATATATATATATATATATAACTTGCCTGAGGGGTGTAGACACTTATAATCCTTGTGGATAGGTGAGTAGCCTAAGAAGGTGCATTTGACAGACTTGAATTCTAGCTTATGAGCATGAAAGGCTCTAAGATAGGGATAACAGTTTCACCCTAAGACATTGAGGTAGTGGTAATATGGTATTATGCGAGTTAGGGCTTCTAAAGGTGATTTGTGATTGAGGTAGGTGGTTGTAACCTATTGATAAGGAACACAACACATTGAAAAGCATCCCACCAAAATTTGTTGGGAAGAGAGGCTTAGGCTAGGAGGGTTAAGTCTGTTTCAATTATCACTACAACAATTATGTGTTGTCATAGCATAACACAATTGCGTTTTTCTCCAAAATGTAATAAAAAAACTAAAGCGTGAAATGAATTTCACGAAGACCCGCATGTCTCTCGACTTTACCAAATGAAAACTTCGCCTAACCCGCATCTCCCACAATAGCTCTTTCTTTCACAGTAGCTTATCTTACCAACGACATCTCTTTCAAAGCTCACTCTTAAAGCTCACAGTAGCTCGCCTTTCTCACCATGTCTCTCTCTATTTCACAATAGCTCTTTTCACTAATGAGAGCTCTCTTGAAGCTCACAGTAGCTCGCGTTTCTCACCATGTTTCTCTCTTTCACAATAGCTCTTTTCACTAGTGAGAGCTCTCTTGAAGCTCATAGTAGCTGACATCTCTCACAGTAGCTTTCGTATCAGGTTTCTCTCCTTCACAGCTCTCACTTTCTCATTCTGTTCCCATCTATTTGCTAGCTCGATATGTAGCTTAGAACCAGAGGTAGGGTTTCATTCTCAAATTGTTGTTTGATTTTAGTGTTTTTGGTTTGATTTTATGATTTTTGAGTTTTTCTGAGTTTATTAAGATCCATGTTTTTTATTTCTGGGCATGCAGTAAGTTTTAAAATGAAAACCCCCAATTTCTTATCAATCGGCAATTTGTTCAGTTCCTAGGGTTTGAGGAGTAGTCCGTGCCGTCTCTCGTCAGCTCATGGCTTAAAATTTTATTGTTCTTTGATGTGATTTTCATGGGTTAAGGCTTGGACACATTTAAAAGCTTTGGACCTTCAGTGGAGATCGAACCTAATAATCTGGCTGTCATTTCTCCATTATACATTAAGGATGCTTGGTTTGAAGAATTTATGTGAGAAAATTATTCGTTGTCATTCCAGGTAAACTCTTATCCTACACTTTCCAAAATACTTAAATTAATTGGGTCCTTCAATTTTTCGCCCTTTTCCTTTCCAGTGCTCACACTTTTAGATTCAAGGATTTCCTCTATCTTCCATCTCTAAATATGCCATAGATTGTCTGAAATATGTCACACAAATAGGTCCTTTATTTCTTCTGTATTTCGTGTTTCCACTCAATTTGCATTTTGTTGTAATCTTATTGAATTATGAATGAAGTTGAGATATTGGATTGGTTTGTACACCCATTTTCTGTTTTCTATAGTGCACTAATGTGAACTCTCTGTGCTGAAATTTAGAAATCTTGTCAGTGGAGCTGAATAAGCCAGATAGTACAAGTGGAGTAGCATATGATGTAAAGGTGCTCCACTCAAGAAGTCTAAGCAAGGCCATTCTTTCTTTTCATCTACTTTTTCTCTAGAATATGGTTTTTATATGTTGTCTTCTATTTTGTAGTTGGAGCTTGGAAAGGCATTACTCACACATATTAGGATACTTTGTTAAATTCTAGGTATGTAGTGTTGAGTGGGTATTTTAGTTCTATCTCGAAGGATAGGAGTGTTCTCTAGTGAAGTCTGAATGTGTATTAATCAGGTGATTCTTATTTGGAGCTTGGCGCAACAGTAGCCACTTTACTTATGCTTGGTGCACTTCATGCTCATCGCCTCTATGATGACAAAAGGTAGACATTGGATACCGACTTGGCTGTAATGGGAATACTATGTATATTATTATAATTACAATTTACAATGGCTATTCTAGATTTTATCTGTTAATCATAAACGAAAGCATATTAGTTGTGTCTGATATTAGTACTATTGTGCAATTTGTAAGAGTAGCTCTGTCAAGCACTGTACAGGCTATTCAATGGAAGGCCAAATAATTACAAACAATCTGGAAACGATTGTTATTTGACATTTCTTGCGCAGCTCACGTGATGCGAGTAGTGAGTACAAATGTGTATTTTTGTGTATGTCTTCAATTTATTTGCATAAGATAATATACTTTGATATATAAAGCTTTGAAGATTGATGGATCTTCATCACAGACTTAGTTTTTAGTGGATGAATTCGGTAACATGGATTATGAAGGATAATATTTTAAATGAAAATCTTCTTTATTACAGACTTACTCCTTTAGGTACTATAGCATATCCTATAAGGTAAGAGCTATAAAGCTCACATGATGTGAGTAGAGAGTACAAACGTGTAGGTTGAAGAGGCACGTGAAAAAAGAGTTGAGCATGAGTTCCATCCAGACACAAAAGTATGAATTTTCCTAAATATAACCATTCTTCTATACATTTATTTATTGCTACATAATTTAGGTGACTTTTATGAGATTGCTACCCCTGCAACTGATATCTAGATGTTGGGGTCACTTGTCAAATGTGGTGAGTAAAGTAAAGTTCATCAGTTGATTTCTTTCAGTAACATTGTAATAAGTTTATCGATATTGATGTTGTTCATTTCTATGTCCTAGATGAACTTCTGTAGATATATTTTTTCCTTGCTTATCTTGTGCATCTATCAGAATTTATTCTGCTTTTATTGATGGTAGTACTTAAAGGAACTATACTTAAAGTTGAGATAATTCATTACCTTAGTCTGAAAGTAATATGAACTCTAGTGTTTTGAAGGAGGTGAGTGTAAATGTTTGTGTTTTCACCATTTTTTTAATCAGTTGAAAGTTCTTTATTTGTTGCAATTGTATACGAAAATCATGACCATAAATCATGATTTCTGGTACTGCAGATGTATCTTGTAGATGTATTACTATCTATATATATGATGAATTTGATATTTTATTGACTAATTACTACCTTTAGAGCTTGTCAACCAATAACATCCTTTCTTTTGGTAGGTAACGCCCAATCTTTATGGAAATCTAGAGGTAAACACTGCAACAGGTATTGCTGGAGGCACTGGTGTCATGCCTAGAGGTATGAAATTGTCCAAGCAGAATTCTATATCACGTCCTCTTGATTTTGTTTTGGGGATTCATAGTGCTTATAATGAACTAGCCACTTGATGATATTTAATAAAATATGAAATGATTTGAGAATATAAGTTAGCTTTTTAGCAAACATACAATCTGTTGCTTTTTTACTTCAATGATAACGATAATATCATTTTCTTCTATAGAGTTATTAATGAAAACATTATTTTTTTCCTCTGAAGTTAGATCCAAATCCTTATTGTTTATATGTTGTTTTGATTCTGATAAATCATAATGTTATGTAGACTTGAATCGGAGGGGTGGACTGATTTCTCGATACATGATGGTGAGCCTTTAATGCGTAATTGATTCTTACTTTCATTATCAATCTGTCTTTGGTTTAATCTTTACTATTTTTGGAGGTTCGATGATCTTCGTCCTTGTTCTTCATTTTATTTCACTCTATGTTTCTATGTCAACTTGCTGGTTTTGTACTCCTCTATTAATTAGTCCTTTGGGGTTATCGAGTTTCAGATTTTGGATACTGTAATTGGCCATAACGATGCTTTGTTTAGACGAGCTCAGTTGAAAACCCTTGTTTCTATACATGGTCAAGAGGTGACGAATGATGTTCTATCTCTTAAGTTTCCATAACTGTTTATGTTGATAATAGATGTCCATTTAAACTTTGGTTTAATTTCTCTATAAGAACTTCCATAATATACGATGATTGCTGCTTACTCTAGATATTGGGTCTATTTTCAGTGTTGTCAGGCACTATTTGAGCCAAACTTTAAAAATATGCAGTTGTAAGTAGTTAGAATTAGATGATCTAAGTTCGTTGATGGTATGTATTTCTTTGTTTCCATTTTGTTTCTTCATTTTTTTCTTTGCTTTTTGTTCTATCTGCTCGTCTCCTCTGTGTTTTTATGAGAGAGTGAAGTCTGATTTTGATGTTGGTTTGTATTCAAGTTAGCATTTTCTTTGCTTTTTCTTCTCTGCCTTCTCCAAATTTCTCTTCCTTACATTGTTCTGATGCTTTCTTATATTGTTCTAATCTTTTGTGCTTTCAATGAAAGTTATGGATATTATTGCATGTATACCCTATTCAGTGTAGTTTTCTTTTTGTGGATTGTTCTTATATCTAGGTTATTGTCGTTTGTTTATATAATTCTAGTGTTTTGAGATATAAAAGACTTTTTGAATGGTTATTTGTAGTGACTTTTGTAAATGAATAGCTCGATATTTAGTTAGTTAGGTTTACAGTTTGATATCTAGGTTGTTATCGACGAACCACTTGAAGGTTAGGATTAGGAATGTTTATTCCTTTTTATTTTGTTTCTAAAGGTGGCTGAAATTTTTTATTCCTTATTGTATAATGTGTGGCTTCAATGTTTATGTGCGTCGGTTGATTTGCTTCTTTTTTTGTCTCTTTTGATAATCGGTGGTTTTTTTCATGTCATGTAGTCATAATATGCAGCTTGGTAAGTTTTATTTCTTTGTGTATAAATTAGGCTTAGATATTAGTGAGATTTAAATTGTTCATCATATGCTTTTTTATTTGCTTAATCTCATGCATATTTTTCTTCAGTTACACTTTTATTTATTTATTAATTTTGGATTTTCAAGCTCCGTTTATTTTCTTATTTGTTGTTTGTTATACTTGATGCTTTGTTTTTCCTTTATCTGAAAATTCAACGTGAATTGTTTCCATTTGTTAGTTATAAATAGTGAAACGTCATTTTCAAGTTTTTGTTGAATTTACCCAGCTTGATTCTTTGATTTTTTAAGTACATATTTGATATATAGATGGACCTCGTGTTTTTAATTCTTGATATATAGATCAGCTCAGCCTATACTTGAAAACAAAGTCAACAGAAGCAAGTAAGCCACATGTTGTCTCGACATCAGTTTCTGAAGCTTCATAATTAGATTTGAAGTCTTACTAGATTTTAATTTTTATTTTAGGATATTACTTTTGCTTGTTCTATGTAAAAATCAATATGTAGTCGTCATGCGAACAATAGTTTGTAATAATTTTAAATAATAAAATAAAAACTTATGTGATATTATTTTTTTTGATATTTTGTCAAAAATATTATTTTATAATTTTGTACAATGGCAAGAATAAGTAATATAAAAAAAAACTTATACTAATAAGATGATGCACATTATATAGCATAAAAATGCTATGAGAAGTCTTTGACAGCGTTTAAAAAATGATATGGTAAGTTTTTACTATTGGGTTTATAAATGCTACCATATATCTACCATAGCATTGAAAAACGCTATGGTAAGTTTGTCATAGCATTGGAAAAAATGCTATGGTATGTCTGCCAAACGTTAGAAAATGCTACGGTAGATCTTTAATAGCATTGAAAAACGTTATGATAGGTCTACCACAGCATTTAAAAAATGCTATGGTAGACTACCATAGCGTTTAAAAAACTATAAAAAGTGTTTTGATAGCGGCGAAAAAATGTTATACTAGAGTCAGACTTTTAATAACGTTGGCAAATATAACGTTTAGAAAAATGCTATGAAAATGCTACGATAGCTTTTTTTGGCCGCAATTTTAGCGTTTTTTTTACTGTAGTGTATATGTCTATGGTTTCTCTCAGCTGAACCATTTTGTTGGTGAATATGGGGGCATGAGTGTTTATGAGTGATACCTTGAGATGTTAAGTAAGATTTGAAAGTCCTATACTCTCCCCCAATCAGATTGGACAGTTTTAATAGGTAAATTGAATTGCTTTTCAACAAGATTTTTAAACATGAGAAAGATCTGAAATGCTTCAGATTTCAGTTTAAGAGGATATATTCAGGTGAACTTTCTGTGAGCATGTATAAGTTTATGTAGTACCTAAAACCTTCCCTAGAAATAATATGTGATGGTCCCCATAAGTCAGTGAATATTAATTCAAACTGTTGTTTAATGACTGTGTGGGATGTAGGAAAAGGAAGAGAGTGTATCTTGCTATATTGGCTTGCATGCAAAAGGAATGTTGTGAGTTGGTAATCGGTTCCTTTATGTAAATTGAAGCTTTACGCAACACTCTGTGAGAAGGATGACCAGGTCTCATGTGCCATAGAGTAGTATTAGAACAGTTTGGGCTAATAGAGTTTAAACAAAAAGTAGTATTTATATTGATTTCTGCAGGAAAAAGGTTACAACTTCTTGAACTGGAAATAGACACAAAACTAACACTAAGGCCATCACTAGTAGCACAGCCATTATTTATATACCTAGTATGACCAGAACAATGAGATGAAGAGTAAGTTTTAGGGAACTTAGACACTAGACTGCAAACTAGATTTGCGAGCCTTCTATCACAAGGTAGCTTCAGTTGGTAGAGTCCTCCTCTAAGGATTCTTTGGAGAAGAACATTCCATGTGTGGTTGTCCTTCACAAAATAACAATATTTATGAAACTCAAGAAACACATTATTTTCTTTTGTATGTTTGGACACACTGACTAATTGTTTTTGTAATTTAGTCTAATTGAGTGAGCGGGGGTGTTTTTAAGACTGAATTACCAATATGAGAGATAGGGATAAGAGTGTAATTACCAACAGTAAGCCTCTCAGATCCAATATAGTCTGAAGTTATTCGTAGATTACAAAAATCTGAGGTTACATGGCTATTTGATCCACTGTCAGCATACCAATTCGATTCAGGTCATGTTGTGTAGGCAACAACTTGTTGGGAAGGGAAGTGATTCACTAGTGCATATTGTTGGCTTGTTGATAGAAGTTTGGAGTGATGCTCCTATCAAACCTGTAGTACCACACATTTGCTCTATGGCCTGGCTTTCCACACACTAGAGATATAAGCCTATTTTTGTTTCTCCTAAACTTGCCTCATCTCCTTCCTCTGGTAAAATTACCTCCCCTATTACCAGGTAAGTTATTACTTCTGTTCCCAAACTGTCCACTACAAGAGTGAGGGAAGTTTCTTCTATGATTATTATTTGAGGTTGTTACATTAACATTGGCCCGGACCACACTATTTTTAGCTGAGTTAAACTTTTTCAATTGATTTTCATGACTTATGAGTATAGATTGGACATATTCTAAAATCATACTTGAGGACCTCAGGTTTATATTTACTACCACAGAATCATACTCGAGTCCCAGACCTTCAAGAATATGAAGAATCAGGTCTTCTTCACCCATTGTTGACCTGCAGCTATTAGAGAATCTGTCGACCTCATGTAATCAAAGTATTCACTGATGAATTTGTTGTCTTTGTTTGCTTCCTGAAGTTTCCCTTTTAGGTACATAAGTATGGCTCATGAGGAGGTTGCAAAATTCATTTTCAGTGAGCTCCATACCTCACTAGATGTTCTATAGTTAATAACAAAACCTAAAACTCCCTTAGTCATTGAGGTTCTAAGTAAACACAAGAGAAGTTGGTCACATCTTACCCATAATTTGTAAACTAGGTTAATTTCACCATTTTCCAGATAGTTGGGTGGGCATTGTGTGTAACCAAAGAGGATCTCATCCAAACCATGTCCCAATACAGTAGGGATCACTTGAGACTTCCAAAATAGGAAGTTGCTTCTATCAAGCTTAATAGATAAATATGAATTAAAGAAGTTCAAGAATTGAACGCCTGAGGGGAGGTCAATTGCTGCTAAAGTAACGTGATTCATCGTGGGTGCTTGACCATTGTTGTTTGCTACATTTCCTAGACTAGTTGCAGTTGTATTTTCGGTGTTATTGCTTAAGTCACTCATGGTATTACTCGTTTACTCTGATACCAAGTCTAAGCTACTATATTACATAGATAGCCAATGAAACAGTAGCATAAAGGCTTACTGATATGCACTAAATTACTGGAAATGTTATTGCAGAGATGAATACACCATCTACAGAGTTTTCATACAAACTTAAAAAGAGTCTTGCAGACCCCTTTGAGAAGATAAACATGTAGCCCAGCTCCTCTAACCAATATCCAAAGAATATTCTCTTAGATAACAGAATTTGGCATTTTGTGAAGCTGGCAAAGGAGAGGTGAAAATGGCAGTGTAGAAAAGACCAAAATCATAGTTTAATGACTTGGCATCTTAGTTGACTTGGATTAGATGACATGGCAATAGTAGTCTTAATAAGAGTTTAAGAATTTTGGCAATAAAAAATTGATTCTATACCATTTTAAATTTAATATATTTTAAAATCTAATTTTTTGTCTTCTCTATTTCCACCATTTACTATTTCTTTATTTAGAAGTTAAAATATTGCTCATTTTATTTTACATCTTTTATATTTTATTATTTAACCAATTTTCTTAAGAGGCGTCGACACATGCCAGGAAGGTGTCCTGGCATGTCCGACACGTGTCAGGAACATGTCCAGACGTGTCCTACACATGTCGGGAACGTGTCATGGCGGAAACATGTCAAAATTAATGTAAAATAAAAATAAAAATTCGGCCACGATTTTGACATGTCAGATGTGTGTCACCCCTATCAATTTGTAAAGATTCTTAAACAAAAATAGCAGTTATGAATGCATTAAAAAGAATAACAAATATACTTCAAGAGCATAAGTGAAAGAATATGAAGCACATTGGACAAATACCATTTTTTTTTTGTATTTTCACGTTCTTCTCTGATTTCTATCTATCTCCTATTCTTTTATGTTTCCCTTTTGTGATAATTTTCAATCTATCCTACCCTCTCTCACTCTCTAAATTCTCTTTTTTTCTCTCTCTTTCACCTGCTTCATATCTTTCACCTTCTTAAGATTTCCTTCTCTTTCTTTTTTCTCCTTCTTTCTCCTTTTCTTTCTCTTTTTTCTCTACGAACTTTATTCTTCCAACTTTATAAGAAAATTACATTCCCCTTTATAAGAAAAATTAGGGTTGCTCCTTGGGTTTTTTTTCTCATTTTTTGGACCATGTGTATTTTCTTGGACTAGTGTTGAGGCTAACAAACAAAATAATTGTATAAAAATATTGGAACTGAAAAATATGATATCTACTTATATCACATGCAAATGTAACAAAATATTTTGGTTGATTTCAATATTTACTGCCAGAGTTGCATATTATTCTTCTTAAAGCTCTTGTGTTGGTTAACCTTAGTGAAGCCTTGCTAGCTGCCAATTGTGATCTTCATGTTGGATCAAAACATATTGAAATTGATTTATATTTCATTTATGATAAGATTTTATTGGGTATTGTTGCGCTTTCTGAACCCCAAAAGCTAGCTTGAGATGTGAGATTTTTCCTCACACTTATAAATTGATTATCGGTCACTTCCCCAATCGATGTGGGATAACCCCAACAATCTCTCTCGTCAGACATCGGGTTCTTAGTCATTTAATCATCGACTCACTCTACCTGGATCACCGTACATTAGACCATGAGTTCGGGAGCCAACGACTCACTTCACCTAGATTCACCATACATTAGGTTACTAAGTGAGATGGTCAATGACTCACTTCACCTGGATTGGGCTGGTGATTTGTTAGATAAACCTGGACCTGGCTTTGATACCAGTGTTGGGTGCTTTTGGGCATTCTCAACCCCAAACGATAGCTTGAGAGGTGAGATTTTTTCTCACACTTATAAACTAACTATCAGTCTCTTCCAAAATTGATGTGGGATAACCCCAACAATCTCCTTCATCGCACATCGGGCCCTGAGTCAGATAACCATCACCTAACATGGAGCCAACGACTCATTTATTCTGGATTCACCAGTACACATAAGCTTATGAGTTAGAGGGCTAACAACTCACTTCACCTAAATTAGGCTAGAGACTTATTGAATAAACATGGACATGGCTCTATTACCAGTGTTGCGTATTGTTGGGCTTCTCTCAACCCTAAAATATAGCTTGAGAGGTGAGTTTTTCCCTCACATTAAACTAACTAGCGGTCCATTCCATAACCGATGTGGATAACCACAACAGATTTTGAATAATGAGCTAGATATTCATCTTGTCACTACAATAAATTAAGCTATACGATGGTATGTTGATAAAAACATTTTGAAATTGGTATAAGTTTCATCTATGATTTGTGATATCACTACAACAAATAAGGCATACGATAGCATTTGAAAAGCGTTGTTAACATTTCTACAAATGTCGTATCTTCAAACGCTACGATAAGTCATGAGATATTATAACATTATCCCAATGCTATTAAGGTTTTAATAGCTTTTTCTAGATGTCGTAATATGCTTTGCATAACGTTTTAAATCTGCAAAGTTGTATTATCTGACATAGTTACTACCTTTCAGTCACTTTTTTTAAGTGCTACATGAATTATTGCATAGCTTTTAATACAGAAACTGTACCAAGTAGCAGTTTCTACACACCTAATAAGGTTTTTGTCATTCTTTTAAATTCTTTAAATTTCTATCAATTTATTTTTTTAATTACATCATATTGTTAACAAATATATTTACTCTCATGATTAATTAATTGATAAAAATTTACGAATTCCTCTATTTTTCCCATTTCTTTACTTTTTTTGTATTTTAAATCATTGAATTAATATTTTGACTTGAGTTAAATAATAAATATTAAGTTAATAATTTTTTGGTTGGAGAGAGAGAGATATTCGATTCGATTTGAGAGAGAGAAAGAGATATCTTATGATTTGTGAGACAGAGAGAAATACAGATTGACATAGATAAAGTATTTGTTAGAGGGAAATATGGTGATATATATATTTATTACTATTTGTACATTTTAACTTTACATTGATTGTGATTGATAGAGAAATATTATTTGAGGGAGGGAGTGATAATGCTACTCTTTTTCTAAAGAGAGGGAGAGAAACATTAACTAAAAGAAAGAGTAAGATTGGTAAATAATAATTAATATTTTAAATTTATTAAAATTATAAATATAAAATATTTAGTTAATGATTTATGATAAAAGAGAGTGATTGATAAGATAAATAATATTAATTTAATTAAAATATTAATTATTATATATTTGTTTAATATTTTATNAATTATATTTATTTACATTAATTTTGAGAGAAAGATTGAGAGAGAGATTTTATTGACACCATAAATTTTATTCTATTGACACTGTAATTTTGATTTTATTAATTTTGAGAGAAAGATTGATATATTTTATTAACACCATAAATTTGATTTTTGTTATATTATTCAATGTAAATTTATTTGGTGTCAGTATGTATTAACTTGAATTAATCTCTTTCTTAATGTGTATAATTCATGTTAATACAAATTGACATAAATTAATTCATATTTATTCTTTGTGTTAGTATTATGAATTCATCTATTTGTCAATTTTTATTAACATGAACTATACTCTGTTAATAGGTGTAAAGTTTATCTTTGTGTTGGTATGTATTAACATGAATTCAATTTGTGTCTTTGTGTCGGTATGTATTAACATGAAATCGGCGATATGCATTCATGTCAATATATATGAATAATTTTTCACCAAAAAATATGTGGATACAATTAAATCGGTGATTAATTTCCGATGACCAATACTGATTTATATTACCATTTTTAGTTGTTTTATGTCTCGAGGCTGTTGTGGAACGCTTACGGATCAGAAACTTCCTCCATCCGATGACTAGCGACGGATTTTAAACACTTGAAAGAGAGAGAGAATGATAATTAATTGAAGAGAAGATAGAGAGTGATACTCTTTTTAGGCGTTAGAGAGAGAGAGAGAGTGTGTGTGCTATTATTATTCGGAGAGAGAAATTAATTGAAAGAGAGAAAGTACTGGTAAATAATAATTAATGTTTTAATTTTATTAAAAATATAAACATAAAATATTTAGTTAATGTTTTATAATGAGAGTGATTGATAAGANTTTATATTTATTTATATTTTCATTAATTTTGAGAGATATATAGTGGGAGAATAATTGATAGAGAGAACATGATATTTAAATGATAATTTCAAAAATAAATGTGAAGGGTATTTAAGGTATCTACATTATAAAAATCAGGGATTTAAAAATAGATTTGACAAAAATTTAATAAAAATATAATCAGACAATATAATATTGATATTTATCTAAAAATCACCATTTAACAACCCCCTGATATAACAAGTGAAAATGATACTTTGTCGTTTATATTGTTTTTGTACCGCTATTTAGTAGTCGATCTTACAAAAAAATCACAAATAATAAATTCACATAGTATTGTATTTGACTAATCAAATAATAATATGATCTCCAATAGAGACGTTTTCTCTCTATTTAATTACTGCTCAAATTCATCTTAAGGACAACAAAAAAGAAATAAAAAAGCACAAAACTCATGAAATTTCAGTTATCGAGCCTCCCACATATTAAGTAGACAATACCATTATGTTGTCAACCTATAAAGCAAATAAAGATCAATTATTTATAATATTAGCTTTGCTCTCTAAACTACCACCATAATAAAAATAACTTTTAACAATCAATTATCACACCCTAAGTAAATTATCTCCTAAAGGCATACCTATTTGGTACCAACTTGCACCATTATTGCATCTCTCCCTTCCTCTGCAGTGACATTATCTGCCTTGAACTAGATATGGTGTGACTTTAGAAGCAAGAGTTGAAGCAATTTTCTTAATTAACGTCTAAGTTTGGTTGAATTAAGTTAGACTAAAGGTGAAGCACAATATTAACAAGAAGTGTCTTCTGTCCCTAAGGAAGAAATTGTTTTTGGGAGTCCTCTAACCTAGAATTCTCAGATCTGTGATTGAGACAATGGAATCTGACGAATTTTCTCGATCCTGTCATGGATCCATAGATCAGGACTTTTTACAAAAAATGAATACATGGAAGCTAACGGAGGAGATTACCATTCCAAAAGAGGGGAATTTTGTTGATATAGAAGATTGTAATCTGAGTATTCTTGGTTGCTTATATACTTCTAAGAAATATAATCTTCAAGGGCTCGAGAAGAGCTCGTTTAGTAGCATGAAATGTGACCGAGGACATATACTTGTGGAAGTTGACAAAGATTGTTTCCAAGTTTTTTTCAAAATAGATGCGATGGTGAATCTTGTTAGCAAGAGATGGATTTCGTGCTGAATTTGAGTCAGGACATTTTCTTTCACGAAAACTTATGGATCTAAGTACATCAATTGCCTCTTGAATGTAAAATTAGTAACGTGGGCATGGTTCTATGAAAGAAAACGAGGGCAATCATAGATACGTATGATAATTTTCGGAAGGATGGTTTTCGAGATTAAAAGATTTATTAGAATTAAAGTTGAGATTAAACCTCTTCAAAGAGGGTCTTTCATGAATTTTGACGGAAGGAGATTATTGGTGCAACTTTAAGTACGAATGAGCACCCCCATTTTGCAAACAATGTGGTCGAATTGTTTCATATGGATGGTTTGAGATTATTGAACGGTTGTACGGAGAAGGTAGAAAGGAAAATAGGGGAATACGATGACAATCTTAAGGCCGATCGTTCAATTCATGGAGAACTACTCGAACGGAAACAAAGGCAGATTTGAGGGGTTGTGCGAGAAAGGCGGGGGTCGATGGAGAAGCAATTGAGGTAGATGGAAGAGGGGATACATGAATCGGGAGGAGGATCGTTGTGATTTTTATGAAGATATTGGAAGCTTCAATAGGGACCAGTTTATGTATAACAGTAATGGGTCTCCTTCCCAATCCATTATCGGGGGTGATAAGAATTCTGAAGGAAGCATGAGTGGCAGAGAAAGTTGGCCCAAGGAGAATCGTGCTTCTACGGATAGGGGCATCCAGCGGCTGGATCAAGTTTTTGACAAGAACTCCATGGGAAACCACCGGTGTTCGGTGGCGGAGAAGCAGGAGGAGGGTGGTCGGAGACAATCCACGGAGGTAGAGATGCTGACACCTATTTTGGCAGGTGCCGAACATCAACGGAAGGAGTTAATGGGAGACAAGATTGCGGGAGAGCATATCATAGAAGATGGATTGAGGGAGCCATATCCGGAGGTGTTAATGCCAAAGAATAAAAACCTCATCTGATTTTCAGCCAACTGATACAGAAGCAATTACAGGGAGAAAGGATGTGACTTCTCACGTGCCTACCATTGAAGTAAAGAATAAGGGGATAATTTTATCATGCCGTGAATTTTTTTCAGAGCATGGATGTTGGGTTATTGTGGCCCGTATATTATATTTAGAGTAATTTGGATCACATAAAATCTAACAGATAGTAGATTTTTTTAGGTTCACCAAATATGTACAAAAGAATAATTCTTGGAGAGTTTCACCAATTACGTAGTGGGATACATCAATTACGTAGTGGAGTTTATCAAATACATACAAAAAAATAATTCTTAGAGAGGTTCACCAATTACGTAGTGGGGTTTACCAATTACATACTGGGGTTCACCAAATACGTACAAAATAATAATTCTTGGAGGGTTCATCAATTGCGTAGTAGGGTTCACCAATTACGTACAAAAGAATAATTTTTGGAGCGATTCATCAAATTCGTACTAGGGTTCACCAAATACGTAGTGTGGTTCACCAATTACATAGTGGGGTTCGTCAAATATGTATAAAAGAATAATTCTTGGAGGGGTTCATCAATTACGTAGTGGGGTTCACCAAATATGTACAAAATAATAATTTTTGGAGGGGGTTCACCAATTACGTGGCGGAGTTTACTAAATACGTACAAAATAATAATTTTTTCAAATACGTATAAAAGAATAATTCTTAGAGGGATTCACCAATTACGTAGTGAGGTTCACCAATTAGATAGTGTGATTCACCAATTATTCATTCCCAAACACTTAGCCATATTTTCACTTTTAGGCATACATATTAATTTAACATAATTATGCATTTCATGTACTTGTAAATTCTAGATCTCTCTCTCCTTCTCATAAAATTATGTCTTGCATTTATTTTTTTCACACACTTAATAAATTCATCAACACATAAAAATTTTAATTCCAATTCTCTTTCAAAAAAATCTCATTCATTAGTAAAACTTTCTTGCTATTTTCAATGGCTATTTTCAACAGCATCATTTTTACCCTCAAGATCAAGTTGTAATGCATTTCTCATCTCCGATGATAGTCATTTTCACACACTTAGTAATTTTCACACACTTATTTTTTCAAACACTTAGTTATTTTCACACATTCAACTATTTTCACACACCTGGTCATTTCATGTACTTAGTCATTTTTACAACGTAGCCCTTTTTGCGACTTAGTCATTTCACACACTTGTCATTTCATAAAGTTTGTCATTTTTATACACTTAACTATTTTCATACCTTTACTCATTTTCATAGACTCGGTCATTTTCTTACAGTTAGACATTTCATGTACTTGGTCATTTTTATATACTTAGTCATTTTCACTCACTTAATCTTTTTCGTATACTTAATAATTTCACACTCAGTCTTTTTTCACACCTTAACCATTTTTCACACTTAGTCGTTTTACCCTCAATATCAAGCTGAGATGCGTTTCTCATTTATAATCTCTTCTTTTCAAAAGTGAGAGTTTCTCCTCTAGACATGTCTCGTCTTAGATCTCTTAGTCATTTTCATATACTTGATCATTTTCATATACTTAACAATTTTCATGGACTTAACTATATCCACACACTTGGTCATTTACATATTCTTGCCATTTTCATGTAGTTGTATTGAAATACTTAGTCATTTTTACACACTTAAGCTATTTATATGCAAATAGCCACACACCATTGATATAAGCTCATTTTTTACACTGTCATTTTCACACCCCTACTCATTTTCAAACACTTGGTCATTTTCACATATCTTCATATTCTTACCATATTCATATAGTTATTTTGAAACACTTAATCATTTTTACACACATGTAGCATCATTTTTACATGCTTGATCATTTTAGTTTTACTTAATCATTTTTATTTCTTCACTTAATATATACTATTTGTAGAGGTCCTCTCATTTCAAACACTTAACCATTAACACATTTATTAATTTTCATACACTTGGTTATTTTCATACACTTTACCTTATATAATTATATTCTACATTTATCATTTTCACACACTTGATCATTTTAAATCTACTTAGTCATTTTCATTTCTTCACTTAATATATACTATTTGCAAAAGCCTTCAATTTCATCAATTCAGATAAGGCTTTGGTGAAGGCGGTTAAGGCTTTGGTGAAGGCGGTATGCACGGTTGCTCTTGGGAGTAACATAATACTTTTTGTCTCAAAATTTCTGATTTGTCAATACAAACATTAATGATTTTCACTTATTGAATTCAATACCACTACAAATGAATATTTCTTCTGATACAAATCTCTTCTAAACACTCAATAACACACTTCAAGCCTACTTATATGCATAACTACACAAACATTACACCAGAAAGTAACAGAATATGATGCAAATCCTGGTACTTTTTAATGAGTACTTCAATTGCACTATTTTACTAGAGCTATCACTGAATTAGAATAATTAGCACGAATGCCATCCACCTGCCAAAATAAACATATAGTATAAGCTATTGAACAATTCTTCTCATGTTTCTCAACACAAATTAATCTGTTCCAAGTTAACTATATCTTGTATCTTAAGATAATATCAAAACAGATAAATAAAAATTAGACAAATTAAAATGAAACCAACATGGACTCAACATTCACCAGCATATTCTAGACTTTTAATTACTCTGATACCCAACTACTTTCAATATCACATGAGACGACCAAAGCATAAATGATAAAAAAATATATAGAATTGAAGAGGATTGTGATAGATAACGCTCTCCGAATTTTGAATTTGATAGTGCATTTTAATCATCAAAGTGAGACAAGACATTTTGTACTCAAATTTTTAGCAAACCTGTTTGAAATCTGCATAAGAAAAGAGTATTAACTATTGAAACAATGACGTAAATTAAAGCATCCTGATCATGTAGAGAATATATGTATAGATTATCTAACCAATGCTATATAAATATCCTTGATAACTTAATAAAAACAAAAAGTTGAGAAGAGTTATTGTCCATGCTAATAAAGAGTTACCTTAAATATAAGCTAGTGGTTCTGGGTAATTAGGACACAACAGAGGAGAGGATCAAGAAAGTTGCACACTAGGTAAAACCATAATATTTTAACTCTGGTTCCAATTATGAAACTCAAACAAACATAATTTAGCACTCTAAATGTTGTTGAAAGATAAGAGTTCTAAAATAAATACCCATCTTACATATGAGCAACAAACTTAAGTCATAACATGACAATCTTTAAGTCCCTCAATATGCCCTTTTTAATTTGGCTTAAATGGGAAAATGCAATCATGCTATAAGATGTGTGAAATAAATGTAAAAGATTCAGTGCAAGTCTAACATGTACATCATTACCTTAAGAAATATTGTGGTCAAACGATTCTCCCAATTATTAAAGGTTGAAAGTTCACCTGGAATGAAATTTTTCCTACCATAATGTCAATTATGAGAATTTATTCAAAAATAAAAAAATGTCTAAAACATCTGAAGAAATAAGATAAGTCAACAAGAAAGAAGAAAAAGAATATTGTTGTAAATTAGGATATGAAAATTTTGACACAACATAATATCAAAACAATGTGTATAAAACCTAGCCATAACCGAAAAGGAGGAGTCCAAAACCCACAAATTATTAGACTTTCACATGATAGAAATTAGACAATTGCATGCTAGGAATATGACCACATCATCTTTATTTTTGGCCTACTTGTCTATAACTTGTATTTTGGGCACTGGCACATCACCTATAAATCATTTATCTGCATAAAAAATAAAAAATAAACATTCTTTTGGCTTATATTTAGACTAAACCCAATAGTGGATGCAAACACATTATTTCTTCTTGCAATAAATTTCTTCCACATATTATGTTAACATTTATACTAATTAACTTTATAGATAGAATAACCCACACCACAATCTGTGTAATAAGATCATACTATCACAGGATATCTGTTTGTAGGCCTTTGAAGACAACCCATTGGACTAGCTTCACAGATTCCACTACTCTTTGAACAAGGTGTAGAACAGAGATTGAACAAAGATCAGCACCTCGAAGCTCTTGTTAGCTATCCAACGATCTCAGCCACTGTCTCTACCGTCGACTACATCCCCACCGCTTGGTCTCAGAAAACCCAATTCAAGAAAGCATCCTTGTTTGACTCGCTTGCTGTATGGTATAGTGTTAAGAGTTTGCGGTGGCTAGACAGAGAGGAGAAAACTGTGAGATAAAGATGGAAAGGAGAAAAGGCTTGAAAGATGAAGAGAAGCTCACCCGTGAGAGAGATGGAAATAGGGGTTGAGAGTAAGAATGGGAAGAGTCTGATGGAGGCATAACTAGAAGGTGGAACTACTTGGTGGAGTCATCTGATGGCAAAAGTGTCAACTTTATCCGCTTGCCCTAAAATTTAGGGCTGAACTTGAAGGAGAGAGGATGAAAGGAATAGAGGAAAAGTGGAAGTAAATGAAACTAGAATATCCAATTTCAAGGCTAGAGACTAATCAATGGTACAGATTTATTAGAACAAATCCAATGGCTGTTAATTGTCTCAGGATCAATGTCGGGAAAAAAATTCCCGGCATTGAAGAGTGATCCAGAATAAGGATATGGAAGGGTGGGTCCAAGAGGAAAATAGGCCATGGTTAAACGTTGAAATAAAAAAATGTAGGCTATCCAGGAGAAAGTGCAGGGCCTAATTGAGGTAACTATGGATCACTTTGGGCTTGATCCGATTTTTGCTAGGGAGATTGAAGGTGGGGTCGTTCGAATTTCAGAAAAAGAATTAAACAGCCTACCCAAGTTGTTTACCCGAAACCCACTTCTTCTATTTTAGGGGCCAAAAGGACGAGGGAGGTTTTGGATGGTGCCCCTCAATGTCACTCTAATGTAGGGTCTAAAAAAAGAGGAAGATGGATTCCGATATGGATTCTACATATGGTTGGAGGTTACCAACCCTAAATGGCCCCAGATAAATCAATGAAGCTGCTATTTTAGAATTGTCAAGGAGTGGGGAGTCCCCTGACAATTCAATCTCTTAAGGAGTTGTGCAGGCTTAATTCTTTGGATGTGGTGATCTTGTATGAAACGAAGAATAATGGAACTAGGTTAGAGCAGGTGAAAGAGTTGTTGATTATAAAGTTTTGTCTTGCAGTTAATCCGCACGATCTTAGTGTGGGATTGGTTTTATTTTGGAATGATGTAGATAAAGTGATTGTTAGAAAATATTCTAATTTTTTTGTTGAAGCTATTATTGCCGATCAAGGGGTTAAAAAGCAGTAGCGGTTGTTCGGGATTTATGCTACCATTATTGAGTCCACTCGAAGTGAGCTACGGAATCTACTAAGAGACAGATTGTCTAGAGTTACTGAACCTACATAATTTTATGGAGACTTTAATACTTTCTCTTCTCCTTCTGAAAAGGGGGGTGGAATTTGAACTTTTGGTCCTCAATGAACTATTTCAATCAATTTATAGTTGATTGATCTTGGGTTTCACGGAGTGTCTTTTACGGGGACGGTTCAATCTGAGATAGGTTTGATAGGTGTCTTTGTAATGAATAGTGGCTTGAGATGTAACTCGAATCAAAGCCGATTCACATTCCATGCGCTGGCTATAATTATTTAGTGATCCTTTTAGATACATGCAAGACGTTTATAATTTGGAAATCTATTTTTCGATATGATAGACGATGAGAAAATTTTTTGGTTTGTAGGATCGTGGTGGAAATTTACTTAAGGAATGGTAACAGGAACCGTCCCATTACTGAGACTCTTAGTTCTATCAAAAAGAGTCTCTTTAGTTAGGAAAAAAGGAACCTAGGGCAAATTCTAAAAGGTTGGCAGATAAATTGGAGGACAAAATAATCGAGTTATATTCTCTTAATTCGGGTACTTCATCCTTACCGGTTATTTAGGAGTTGGAAAAAGAATTGGAGCTCGCCTTCAATTAAGAAGAATTCTACTGGAAGGATCACTCGAAAGCATATTGGTTAGAAGCTGGGAATAGAAATACCAAGTTTTTCACAAGAACGTTCTTTGATGGATCGGTATGAGAGATGGACTATGAGGCATGATGATATTCTATGCGTGGCTCAATCTTATTTTGTGGATATTTTCAAGACGTCCAATCCTATCAATATAGATTTGGTGGCCCAATTTATTCATCTAAAGTAGCCGATTATTGAAGACGCCTATCTAGAATGGGAAGTGGAAGATTCAGAAATTGATAAAACTATTAACGAGATCGAGGATACGAAGGCTCCTGGCCTAGATGGATTTTGGGCTAGTTTTTATTCTCAGTTTTATGGAGTTGTTAGACAGGATATCCTTAATTTAGTTAATGATTTTTTCCAGGACACAAGAATTTGCCTCATAATATATTTATATCAATCTTATCCTGAATAAGAAAAACCTTCAAAATATGAATGATCTTCGACCCATTAGTCTTTGTAATTTCATCTTATAAGATCATTTCAAAGGTCATTTCTAACAGATTTCGAGAAGTTATAGGTAACCTTATTAGTCCTTTCCAAAGTGCCTTTATAAAGGGTCAGTGCTTAAGTGATAATATTATGGTGGCTCATGAGATACTACATTCTTTCATGAAGAAGGGGCATAAGGGGGCGAGGTTTGCAGCTATCAAACTCGACATGTCCAAAGCATAGGACATGTTAGAATGGGCTTTCATTATCTCAGTTCTGAGGAGATTTAGGTTTTCAGATACGTGGTGTCGATGGATCTATACCTGTCTATCTTTGGTAACTTTCAGTGTTCTTGTCAATGGAGATATCTCTAGCACTTTTCTTCCTGAACGAGGTCTAAGACAAGGGGATCCACTAGCCCCCTTCTTTTTTATTCTATGTACAGAAGTCTTATCTGTTATACTTATTGACGTTGAAACTAGAAGACTTATCCATGGCTTTAGGGCTTCTCTCTATGGTCCCTCAATCTCTCATTTATTCTTTGCAGATGACACTTTACTTTCTTACCATGCTTCAGAAGATGAATTCTAACAGCTTGAAGCTATCCTTAACAGTTATGGCTCTTCTTCAGGTCAACAAATTAATGTTCAGAAATGTAATATTATATTTAGCGATAATGTTATTATCATAAAAAAATAGATTGGCTTGAATTCTGAATATGGGGGTTCATCGTAGTTTGGGGAAATATCTTAGCTTATAATCTGATTTCAATAAGTTAAAAAGGGTATTGTTCAATGAGATTAAAGAAAAAGTTTATTCTCGTTTGAATGGTTGGGAAAAATGGGGCGACTGCAGGCAGAGAGATCTTGATCAAAGTTATTATTCATATTATTCCCCTTTACGCGATGTCATGTTTCAAACTATCCTTAACTCTTGTTGATGATTTAAGTGTCAGAATGGCTAAATATTGGTGGAATGATTCTTTGGATAAAAATGGAATTATTTGGCCTCATGGAGCAATCTAACGGGTAAAAAGGATGAAGAGGGGAGAGCATTCATGGATATGCATTGTTTTAATTTAACAATGCTTACTAAACAAGGTTGGATGATCCTTACAGAATTCCCTATTGGCTATATTTTTTAAGGCAAAATACTTTCAGAACTTAGATTTTATGAATGTAAGGATTGGACATCGGCCTTCATGGGGCAGGCGTAGTTTACTGGAGGGTAGATAATTTCTTGCTCGAGGGATTTGTTGGAGGGTCGGTGATGCGAAAGATATTGATATCTGGAAAGATCTTTGGGTTCCTAGACCAGAGCTATTTAGAGTAACTTCCACCATATGCCTAATCTATCAATGGTGGACGCGTTACTTCTTCCTAACCGTACAAGGAATTCTACCTTGATTGATCTTTTGTTTAACAAGGAAGACTCACAGGAAATCCAGTCCATTTACATCAACTCAAGGAGTATTAAAGATAAAAATGAGTTGGTTCTGTAATAGAGATGGTAATTATACAGTTAAATATGGCTATAAAATTACTTTCAATATGCTATATAATGGTAATATAAGAAGTTCAGCTAAGGGAGAATCAAGTAACCCAAATAGTGAATCATATTACTGGAAAAACATCTGGAGACTTCAAGTTAGCCTTAAGATCAAAGATTTTACTTGGAGGTGCTAAAAAAACTTCCTAGCTATAAAATCGAATTTGCGCAAGAAAGGGATTAACATTGGTAATTAGTGTTCCATCTGTGGGTGTACTGAAGGGACAATCTCGCACATTCTTTCCAGTGCTCGTTCAGCCGAGCCTTCTGGTTTGCTAGTCCTCTGCATCTTCGGTCGGATCTATTTAGGAACCTTGATTTGTTCTTTATTTAGAAGGGCATCTGTCAGACCTTTAAAGGTAGGCAGTAAGAAGATGAAGCCTTGACTTGGTTAACAGTCATCTTCTCGAGGATATGGAAATTCTGAAACAATGTGTGTTTTGAGCTAAGTATTCCATATCCTTTAGAGGTTATAGATCTGGCTAATAAGCATGTATTATGGATGAGGGAGATTTGGAAGAGGAGAAAACCTGGAAATGAAAATTTGTGGCATGAGTAGACTCAATTAGAGGAAGCTCACTAGAAAATGGAGTTTATGGATTTACGACTCTTGGAAGGATGGATCAAGGGGTATAAGTTTTTTGGTTCTCAATGAACATGGTCAGATTCATAGCTTGGTTTGCTAGAAAATCAAAGCTTGTAGGGAATCCTTTTCGGCGGAAGCGAGGGTTGTTGCTTGGGGGCTCAGACATTGCGAGGCCGCTGAAGGTGCCAAAGTTATCATTCACACTTATTCACTTAAGCTGGTTCAACTTCTTTCTGGTGCTTCTTGTGATGACTCGGGAAGTGAAGAGACTATTTAGATTTTTTTTGTTTAAGAATTTATTTCATTTGTCCTTTGTTTATTCACCTAGGGAGCTTAATGTTATAGCACATAACTATCTAGAATAGGACTTTGAGGGTAGATGTTGTATTTGGCTTACCAATTTGGCTATCTATGGATTGTAATATTTCACATTACACATCTCTTTAATAATAGCCATCTCTTTTGACAAACAAAAATAAAAAAATGCTCAAGCAAAATGATAATCAGACCAAATGAAGTTTAAGCAATATATGGCTCAACTTGTTTACTCCTACATTCTCACTACCATTGAAAGCTGAGCACAAAAGCAAGTCGTACATTTTCTTCGGAAGTGAATATCCCTAACATTAAAAAAACATAATTCATAAATTATCATTAGAGCTTGTAGATGCAAGGTGTGTCGTGGGTGAGTGCGAGAGTGGTCTAATCCTAGCTTGTGACGGCTGAGAACGTCGGAGAGAACGTCGGGAGGTGAAGGGAAGGCACTCTAGACACTCAAACGTGGTAACGAATACTTTCTCTCTCTCTCCCTCTCTCTAGAAATGGTAGTTTCTCACTCTAGAATGAGAGCTTCTCTATTTAGAATGGGAGTTTCTCTATCTAAAGTTTCATTCTTTTTTCTCAAAATGAAGGAGGAGCCTTCCTTTTATAAGTGACCAAAAGGAGAGGGCATTACAACTAATCGCTTAATTAGCTGCAAGCCCGCCAATCAAATCGTGCCACCTCAGTTAATTAATTATGCTTTGGTGGGTAAGAGGATAATTTAACATGAACCAATCAAGTGGTGCCACGTGGATCTTTGTGTAGTGACCATGATCTAGGGAGAACATGCCTAGCCGGTTGGGCTCAAAGGCAATGTTCACCCAATGCCTCCTCTCAAAGGGCTCTATTAAATTAAACCCTTTCTCAAGGTGGGAGGGTAGCACACCCTCAATGTCTAGAGTGGTCATACTAAAGAGGTATGACCCCTTCCAATATATCGTATCCTCGCCCTTAATCATACCAGTCTACAGCCTTTCAAGCGTTCCCTGGCAACCATTTGTCCACCTAAGTTTTTGTCACTTGACTTGGTGGTTTATGTGATGACTCGTTGTGATAGCAAAGTGATACGTCTTGTTTGAAGTATGTCATTGTTGTCTTTGAGTTGCATTCTGAAGGGTGATCCAGGCACTTCCATGGGGGTGACATCAATGGAACTACCATGGGGGTGACATCAATGGAACTACCATGGGGGTGACATCAATGGAACTACCATAGGGGTGACACCCACGATGCTGTCATGGGGGCAACCCCCATTGGTACCTTAGTGGCGGAACCCCATGGGGTGCGCCTCAATGGCGTCGCCCCAAGGGGTGCACCTCAGCGGTGACACTCCATGGTACATCTTAACGGTGATACTCCATGGTACGTCTCAGTGGTGATACTCCATGGTACGTCTCGGTGGTGGTACTCCATTGGGCATCTTTGGTGGAGATACTTCCGATACATCATTAGAGTTGCGCTTCACGGAGAGTCAATGTTGAAACTATAAACCTTCATGTACATTTAGTCCCCTGTGCAAGCACGATGCGGAGATATTTGGGATTGTACATAATTTCTTCAATGTAGCAATCGATTGTATCATTAAGTCCTCAGTCCTTTACATGTTGTATGTGGGATGCATCGATCTGTTATGCTCAACGTTCCTGCTTTATGTGATATAGGCCTCTCTTTATCCTTAGGTTCGACGAACCTAGACAAATTTCATGGGTGATGCGGATGGTGTAGCTTCAAAATTTCTGGAACAAATGAATCGAGGCACGTGCAGGTCAACTTTCGGGGAGCATAATTTTTGACTCGGGTGGAACCACGTGACTCGTAAGATATCAAATCGAATATTATTCAGAGATATACATGTAAAATGAGATTTATTTGTTGCAGCCTAGTTTCGAGTCCAAAAACATTGTTTTAAGCACTTTTGGGGGCCCGAAAGTTGCTTTGGCTGTAATTTTGGGCTTTTTTTCATAATTTTTCCTTTTAAAATTTTGTTGAGACTTCCGCTACATCAACGGATGGCAAATTTGTAAAAATGAATTTCATGGGGGGTTAATTTTGAAAAAAATTCCTAAATCTTGGAATTTTTTTTTGGAGTCCTTACTCCCTTCTCCTTCTATATAAAGGACTTTAAAACACTAACTACCCATTTTCCCCTCATTTAAGAGAGATTAAGGTAATTCATCAATTTCCTCTCTTTCAAGAAATTATTTGGCAGTTTTTTTTTCTTGTGAAAGCTTGGAGATTGAAGCACAAGGGTGAATATTTGGGTATTTTTGGCAAAGAATTTGAAGCTTCAAAGAATGGTGTTCTTCCTCCTTCCCTATTGGCTACGGTTTAAGCTAAACCCTTGATCCTTCACCTTTTTTTTGAATTTTTGAGTGTTTTTTGTGCTAGAAAATTGTGTTTTACTGCATTTTTGGATTGTTGTTTCCATAGGTGTCACCATCTTGGCATGGTGAGGGAGGGAATGGTTTGGGTGGCCATGGTGGCAGCCAAGCAGGCAGACCAGGCCCACTAGTGGCTTGAGTGTCACCACTGGGGGTATCGGGGGCGGGGTGTAGTGCGAGCCACGGTGGCGGCCAAGCAGGCTCGCGAGAGTGAAGCCCTAGAGGGAGGGGCGGCCTGAATCCACATGAGGATAGAGCGTTGGCCACCACTGAGGCTTAGTGGCGACCAAGGATGCTGGCCAGGTCCAGTGGCGGGTTAAGTGCCGCCACTAGGGTCTCGGGGTAGAATGGGGCCTTGCGTGCGAGCTGCTTTATATGTGCGGCTTGCATGTCCAATGGGAGCTCAGCGGTTGGCTTGATGGAGGCATGGAGTAGCTCGTAATGGAGGGTTGGCTTGGTGAGCGCTTAATCGCCACATGAGTGGGCATGGGGTGTCCTTGATGGCAGCATGAAGTAGCCCTTAGTGGTGGGTTGGCTTGGTGGTGGCTTGATGGTGGCATGGGTGGGTGTGGGGTGTCCATAGTGGCGACATGGAGGGAGTGATCCTTAGTCGAGGCATGGGTGTTGGCCAAGTGGTGGATTCGCGTGGTGTTGAGCGCGATGCGTGGGTGTGAGCACGTTGGGCAAGTGGGGGTCGCGGGTTTGCTTTGGGGTTCCGCGTCACACGCCACTAAGTGGATGATACAATGCCTTAGTTATTTTTCTATACTCTACATACACCTTGGTCTAACCAAATCTTTTTTTATTTGTCGATCTTGCTTTCAGGACTATCAAGGAGCCGTCGTGTGCACCAGTAGGAGTCAAGCTCTCTACTTTGGATTCCTCTCTTCAAATTTTAAAATACTCATTGTTATACTTAAAAAAAATTTCAAGTAGGATGTCTTATGATGAACATGCCTCTCCTATAAGTTGTTTGTAATATGTTTCCCCCTTAGAAATTTTTTGAAAATATTTGCCTCTGTCGGGCATGCCTCCATTGCACGTGTCTCTATCATAGGGTGTTTTTAGTATGTTTCCCCCTTAGGAAAATTTTTGAATTTTTTTGCCTCCATTAGACTTGACTCCATTGAACGTGCCTCTATCGTAAGGTGTTTGTAGTATGCTTCCCCCTTTAGGAACATTTTTTATTTTTTTTACCTCCATTGAACGTGCCTCTGTCATAGGGTGTTTGTAGTATACTTCTCGCCATAGTAAAATTTCGAAAATTTGTATGGACTTGGTGATTTTACATGTAGTCATGTCTCTTACTTGTAACACATGCTCCTCTATTTTGTAGGTTTTATATATATCCACGGCTTCTTCAAATTTTGAGCTTACTGCGGGCAAAGGTGAGCCAGCTCCCCCAATTCCTCCCAAACCATGGTCCTCGATGAAGCCTATTAATGGCATGTCGAAGTCAATTGAAGGGGAGGTTAATTCTAGAGTCTTGATGGAGGAGGGAGAGAGCATGTTGAGTTCCTTAGGCTTGAGCAAGTGTCCTTCCTTGCGAATGTTCGTGGTGGTTTACCGATTCCCCCCATTAACATGGGGAGTCATTGCAAGCTAGGGGTTGACTGGGAGGATTGGCGTGCACACATACTTTCCGACTCTGAGTATGCGACCTTGCTAAAGAGAGCCAAAGTTTTGGAAGCATTGGAGGTGATGTCCAAACTATCGATCCAACGTGACACCCCTCTAGTTCATACACTTCTTCACCGTTGGTGTAGCTACTCACACACTTTCATCGAGGCTTGGGGGGAGTTTGCCCATACACTAGAGGAGTACACATACTATTGCATCTTTCAATGTTTGGTGATTATCACGCCCTCGTCAACACTATAGGGCCTGAAATGCACATGGTGATTGATCTTCTTGATGATGATTTGGAGATTTCTTACAAGCCTTCTTCTGGCGGTAAACGCGAGAAGAGGGCAACTTTTCTGGGTGGATGAGTCATTTCTTCAAGGACTATGATTCAAATCTGAAGAAATCTGCAAGACGTTTTCCCCTCGATGGCATCATGTATAAGAATAGTGAGGTGGAGCTGGCCACATTCCTATCCATGTGGTTATCGAGCTACATTTTTCTAGATGAGGGTCTGGTGATGATTTACCTTTTTGCAACTATTAGCTTTTGCATTCGTTGTTGCTCTTTTCTTGGGTAGACTAACATTTTTCTTCTCAAATGGTATTGTAGGTATGCTGATGGAGATGGTGAGTAAGTGCATACTCCCGATGGCAGCCATGTTGGCGAAGAGTCAGAGGATTGCGCTTGACCATTTTTTTTACCACTTGCTCGATCGTTTCCACAGTGATCTAAAGAGGTCCATGGGCAGGTATGAGGTCATGACCTATGTGGACTGCTCATTCTTATAAAAGTTTGTATGGGAGCGATTCGTCCACTACGCTCCTCAGAGGGTTGATTACAAGAAGTGGGAGCATCATTCTGAACTGCCCCGCGCATGGGCCTGGCATGGGATCAAGACTCCAACTTGTGTTGTCTTTTCACGAGACATTGATGTGTACAACTATTTCTAACCTCGCCTTTATCTGGCCGGTTGCAACGGTTACCCCCGCACTATATTTTGGGAGTGGTGGACAAGCATATTACGCTTAGTAGGGAGGTTGTGCTTGGTTGGTCCAGTCTTGACAAGCTTCTGGTGGCGATCATGATGCCTTTCACCCTTCTCGTGATGGTTGAGTTAGAGAATGGGAACCATTTCACGTCAACGCGCTATCAGTGTAATATGGTTGTCGTCAGTTTGGCTATGACCAGGGTACCGCCAATCTTAACTTAGAGTGGATGCAGGACTAGGAAGCATTGGCGCTATGGACAGGTGATCGGGATTATGGGGACGCTGCTCCTCGCAAGCTACTCGTCCCATGTGCTGCTCGCATGCCTCGCCGAATAATAAAGCTCAAAGTATTTTGGTTGACATCATGTTGGGCCTTATTCCCAAGCCTAAGTCTGGGGTGGTGCATTCTGAGACGGGTCAAGGAGTCACTTCGAACACTGAGAAAGTGGAAGGCTAGAATGCGGTGCAGAAGGAAGGCACATCTAGAGTCCCTATTACAACCGAGGTCTCCCCTACTAGTAAGAGTAAGACCCCCAAAACCATTCGCATGAAGACCAATCCTACAACTGGTGCTTCTCTAAAGTATAAGCCTGCATCCGAAGGGATTGCCGCGCGTGGGCTCCCCAATGCCTCTAGTAGAGATCCTCATTACGATGTTCAGTCATCACGTTCAACTGTATGTCTCTTTTTTATAAAGACTTATGCTTTCTTATTTACCATTCACTGTGTACGCTTATAATGGACTAGGTAATTGATCTTGTATTTGTTTCAGCGTCCCCTAGGGAATTCAGTACAGGTCAATGGTGAGGATGAGCTCCCACAATTAGTGTGGCAAAGGTAAAGGGCACTGCTAGTATTGGAGGGCACATCTTCAACTAGGTTAGTCTAAGCCAAGTAGGCGAGGACGTTGGTACATATATATTTTCCTCTCATTCTTCTCTTTTTGTTAACTAGCACTTATAACATTGTTAGTTACCTTCTTCCTTTTGACAAGAGTATGGTCGTGGCCCAACTAGGGAGGATCATCCCGTGGTAGAGATGACTGACGCGCACGTGCAAGTCATTTCAGAGAGCGTGGAAGCATATCTTGAGGTGTGTATGAACTTTGTCTTGGTTTGTTTGTGCCATGTTAGTACATTTCCCCTTGATCCAAGTTGAAACTGATGTTTCCGTATACATGATTTCATAGCACTGATGGCAACGCAATTATCCCTCTTCGAGAATGTTATATGATGATGCACTGGTGGCACGCTCCTTGGATATGACTCTCGTAACCTCCAATACAGTTACTACTGCTATGGTAACAATCGATGCAAGCTCCTGGGGTGATACAGTCATGAGAGTGGAGCTTGAGACTAGGGTAGTGGCATATCCACCCCATCGAGCATCTATTTATGAGGATCCTCCATTAGATTATTATGATCATGCTACAACTCCTCTTCAGAACCTGAGTAAGGCGAGGTCAGATGGTGACAGTTCCAGAAGCCACAACATGAGCCACGAAGCTTATGGTGCACATGAATTCAAGCTAGAGCTTTCTGGGTGGATGGTTAAGTATGACTAGGCTTTGGTGGATGAAACATTGATCCAGTATCTTCATAAGGTTGTTGAAACACAATCTGATTGCGACATTCAATTCTTACACTTTACCAGGCAAATTCACCAATCCTACAATGATATGGTTGGCGAGACATTGTTCATTTTGGCCCACCTTCAGTACAAGGGTATTCTCAAATAGAGGCGTGAAAGCCTATGCAACTCACCAAGCATGACGTTTATCATGGGTGCTCTTAAATAGAGACGTGAAAGCCTATGCAATTCACCAAACATGATGGTCATCATGGGTGTTTTCAAGTAGTGGTGTGAAAAACTACACAACTCACCAAGCATGATGTTTATCATGGGTGTTCTTAAGTAGAGGCGTGAAAGTATGTGCATCTCACCAAGCATGACGTTTATCATGGGTGTTCTCAAATAGAGGCGTGAAAGCCTATGCATTTCACCGAGCATGATGTTTATCATGGGTGTTCTTAAACAGAGGCGTGGAAGCCTATGCAACTCACCAAGCATGACGTTCATCATAGGTATTTTCAAGTAGTGGCGTGAAAGCCTACGCAACTCACCAAGCATGACGTTTATCATGTGTGTTCTTGAATAGAGGCGTGAAAGCCTATGCAACTCACCAAGCATGATTCTTATCATAGGTATTCTTAAATAGAGGCGTGAAAGCCTATGCATCTCACCAAGCATGACGTTTATCATGGGTGTTCTCAAATAGAGGCGTTAAAGTCTATGTATTTCATCGAGCATGATGTTTATCATTGGTGTTCTTAAACAGAGACGTGAAAACCTATGCAACTCACCAAGCATGATGTTCATCATAGGTATTTTCAAGTAGTGGCGTGAAAACCTACGCAACTCACCAAGCATGACGTTTATCATGTGTGTTCTTGAATAGAGACGTGAAAGCCTATGCAACTCACTAAGCATGACTCTTATCATAGGTGTTCTTAAATAAAGGCGTGAAAGCATATGTATCTCAACAAGCATGACGTTTATCATGGGTGTTCTTAAATAGATTCGTGAAAGCCTATGCAACTCACCAAGCATGACGTTTATCATAGGTGTTCTTAAATAGAGGCGTGAAAGCCTATGCAACTTAGCAAGCATGACGTTCATCATGGGTATTTTCAAGTAGTGGCATGAAAGTTTATGCAACTCACCAAGCATGACGTTTATCATGTGTGTTCTTGAATAGAGGCGTGAAAGCCTATGCAACTCACTAAGCACAACATTTATCATGAGTGTTTTCAAGTAATGGCGTAAAAGCCTACGCAACTGACCAAGCATGACGTTTATCATGAATGTTCTTGAATAGAGACGTGAAAGCTTATGCAACTCACCAAGAATGACGTTTATGGTCTCAAAACTATGTCAACTAAATATTGTGGCCTAAAGTCGACAACGGACCCATTCAGTGATGCTCTTACTCTCTCTTCTTGGAGTACCTTTTGGAGGGCTTCATGGGTAATGAAATGACTACTTCAAACAAGGATGTTTGCACTTGTGGTGAGGTCGGTCTGACCTATTGTAGTAGTCGGGGTTGCAAAGTTATCCAAAGGTGTTGATGTAACACTGACTTGTGTAAGTGATTGAGTGTTTGCTTGAATGTTCGATTGAATATGGTTCTGGGTGAATGCTTGTGATTGAAAACCTATAGTGGAGAGTGGTTGGATGTCCGTGAGTGAGGTCAGTGGCGTGCCTACGGTGGAGGTTGGTTGCGCTCCCATGATGGAGGTCGGTTGCACGCCCATGGTGGAGGTTGGTTACGCGCCTATAATGGAGGTGGTCGGTTGCGCACCCATGGTGGAGGTAGTCGGTTGCGCACCTATGATGGAGGTTGGCGGAGCGTGTTGTGGTGTAGTGGCACTAATGTATGCATTCAATGTATCAATGACTCTCTTCATCTCAATGTTAGAAGCTTAGAGTTCCTGAATGGCTTCGGTTTGCTCTTGCGCTTGTGTAGGTGTGCTTGGTGGTAACTCACGAGAGGTGTTTTCCTCCTCTTGTCCACGTTCGTCGTTGAGTATGAGTCCACCTCCCTCCGTGCACGACAGAGCTACTCTTCCCTTTGCATGTCCAGCCAAAGTGGTCCTTCGCTAGAGTGACAAACCAATCCCTAGTGGAGTCGCCAAATGTAGATGCAAGGTATCACGTGGGTGAGTGCGAGAGTGTTGAAATATGTCCATAAAGTAGCGTGTAATAACTATTTATTTATATTTAATTATTTCTCAGAAATTAGCATTATTGAATTTTTAGGAATAAATTGAAAGTTTTATTTTAAATTAAAGTGTATTTATAAATTACTCAAGCCCTGAAACTTTCATCAACAAACGAAGAGTGAAGACATAGACGTCTCCAAACGAACTCTTCTGAGAAAGTTCAGAATCATATTCGTAGTCTTAGAATTGACTTGGCAATCGAGTTCAATTATGACTGTTAGGTTAAACCAATGGATGTCAGTCTTGGGGCATGAGATTAGAGACTAAACGGTTAACATATGCATGTTATGAACATGTTAAGTAGATCGGTAACAAATTAGTTTAGAGCCTAAACTATTTACCTAGCTCTAAATCTAATTATTATACCTTCAGGGTATTTTCATAATTACCTTAATCCTGAGGTGAATACGTAGTTTGACTTAGTCAGTTAAAATATTTGATATGTCAAATGAGTGAGTTCGAATTGGCGTGCAATACCTTGGCTGTTGAGTTTGTAATTCAATTAAGTTGGAGTTATGTGATTCACAGATATGAAAATTCGTGGTTGGATTGCGAAAGTAACTATATCACCTTATGCTTTATTGATGGGTAAGTGAATAAATTAATCTGGCCAGGTATTCAATGAATTGAGTCATTGATTAAGACTTGCGAATTGTACGAGACAATTCATGATTATGTCTTTCTTATTCACAGTCAATAAAAAGAGTTAAGGAAATAATAACAAGAGAGGTAAATGGTAATTTTATATTCCGCTCTTGTTACTGATATTCACGATGGATATTATGTTAAAATATTTTGTGGATCGTGAAAATAAAAAAAGGGTTTATTTACACAAATAAAAAATATAGCGCCCATGAATCTAGAGTTGATTTGGCATCGAACTCATAGTAGAGTCGTACGATGTTATGATTAGATAAGTCGGGAATTTATGGAGATAAATTCACTGGGTATTTAAATCTTTAGCTTCGTTCATGTGGGTCAATCTTTTTTTAGAAATAACTCATGAGAACAGGAATAGAGAAACGAAGTAAATTGGATCAAAATGTGTTTTGGTGCCAAGGCATATTTTCTACACATATATGTGATGTGTGATGTCACTTAATTAGTTAAGTGTGATTATTTATATTAAAATTAATTAATTTATTATTTCTAATTGTTGGATAACTAGTAAATATAAATAAATAAATTAATAATGATCAATTAAATTGATAAATTTCGATACAACTCTAACACTATGGAGATATACTAATTTTCGTCAATTTGAATATATGGGGTTGAATTTTTAGAAATTTAAAATATGTGGGTATATTTGTAAATATTAAAAATTAGATTTTATAAATATTTAATAATAATTTGATTATAGAGAGTGAAAGATATAAATCTCATATCAGATATAGAGAAAAAGTGTTTTCTCACATCCCTAGTGATTGCCGCGAAAATAGAGCATAGAAGGGAAAATATTCGAGTTTTTCCTGCAATTTTTTTAGGAGTCCACACTCAAGTTCACACAAAATTCTCGTGAGATATGTTTCTGAAATTAACGGGTGGTTGTTGGTGGATGAAATTCACAAATCGTTCTTGGAGTTTAAGAGCGTGATTTGGATCCCGAAACTTAAAGAACACGAATAACGCTCAAAGAAAATCCGCCAGTTCAGAAATTTTCCTATACAAAGTAAACGTGAAAATTTGTTTCTAACATTATCTTCTCATTTAATATCGTATATGCATAATCGCACGTTGTTTGGTTTTAAATTATTTAATTCAATTAAATAAGTTAATTGAAAAAATTTTGATATTCCACCCACGAACCGTCCGTGGTTCAAACTTATTTTTAGTTAATTTTAAAACTAACTAATCCCAACAATTGGTATCACAGCTATAGGTTCTTGATTATGCATATAGATATTTGAAATGAACGTGTCGTGAATTTTGTGGGTATTGGCATATGATTTTGTATGGTAGATTCAAAATAGTTTGAATTCGTTATGTGCTTGGATCCTTAACTATTGGCTTTAGGAATTTTTATTTCAATTTCGAATTGATGTACGCCGAATTTGAGGCATGGAAATTTATGTAATGTATTTTTTTCGCAAAATTATATTTTTATAAATTTGATGTAAAATCTTCATCACCTCAAAACTATCGCCGAAAATCACACCAAACCAGCGCGACTGTTCACGCTGGATATTGTTCACGTCAGAATTACTGCTCATGTGAAATTATTTATGCGGAATCATCGTTCATGCCGGAGTTACTATTCTGGCAGTCAATGATACTATTCTGGCGCCGTCTCCGCTGATGTCTGTTACCGTGCCTTGCATGGTGACTAGGGTTTATGGTACCCCAGGTGATAGCAATTAGGGTTTAGAAAACCCTGTGATGTTTCTCGAGAACCCTGATCCTATTTTTTATCTTTTAAAATTTTAAATTTTAAATTTTGAACGAATGAAAGATAATTATCTATTTTATCTTTATATCTTTTGAATTTTGAATTCAAAGATAATTATCTTTTTTATCTTTTTATCTTTTGAATTTTGAATTCAAAGAATAATTATCAATGTTATCTTTTATTTTATTAAAAAAATTGGATAATTAATGAGATTATTTCATTAGGAAAATAGTTTTCCTTAATTAAAGGAATTTAATCAAAATTTAAATTTTGAATCTTTGAATTTTGAATTTTGAATTTGAAATTTAAATTTTAAGTTTTAAATTTGAATTTTAAAATGGGATGGACTTTTATAAAGAGTTACAAAGTGGTGCGGACGATATAGAGAAGAAGAAGAAAATTATAGACGCCGTGAATATTAGTTTATAAATTAATTTATAATTTATTTATTATTCTTTTTGGGTTGTAATTAGAAATGAGCCAATAGGGAGGTTAATTTTAAATGTATGATTGAATTTTAATTATGCATCATCATATAACATGTCATATAGAACTAGGGATATGCCGATATCAAATTGCCATTTAGCATATGCATGCATCACTGTAGATTAATTAATAAATGTTATAATTTAATTATAATGTGAAGTTTATAATGATTATGATTTTAAATTGGGATTTAAAATTAAATAAAAGATTTATAAATTTCATCACGTTTTTCAAGTTAATAAAAGTTATGTTTTGAAAAACAACCAAAAATCTAAAAAATTCATAAACTAAGTGGGATGGTCGTTTACGTTGAACGTTCCCAAGGTCTCCAACGCGAACTTGATCGTGCCACGAGGATTGGCTTAAAACCACCCATAGCGGTCCCCTCTTCAATGGGAGAAAATTTTGTGTCATGTCACTTTGAGTCATCGAGTTGCTTGAGAAGCTAAGACTTCTAAAGGATGTGGTGGGGCAGGGTCGTCCCGTGCACGGACTGTTAATCATAGCAACTTTTAAGAGTCGATGTGTTGGTTAAACACTTAAACTAAAGCACATTGGAATCCTCACTTAGGGGCTAGTCAATGGGGCCAATGTGACCGAAACTATTGGTGATTGGTTAAGTTAGATGTGGAGACATTCGAGCATAACCAAACGAGAAGAGTCTCGATACGATAGGAGATAGTTTGGACTTCATCCATCGATAAGACAAGCTATCATTTTTTATCGTAACATCATGGAGGAAATATCTTTAATTGATTTTTAAATATTTAAGTAATTGCATCATGTATCATATTTTCCTAAATGATTGAGCCTTAATCTACACCGCTTTATTTATTCTTTTTGATAATCATGTCAATATCTCCATTGTCAACTATAATAAATGTGAACAATATTAACTGGTGATAATTACGGTGATTGGAAATACAATCTTGATATCGTACTGATGATTGAAAAGCACAAGTCCGTGCTCACCACGCATTGTTCCTTTGAGCCTTTTAGTGAATCGACTCAAGAGGGAAATGATGTCTATGCTTCATGGCTACATTCTGATGAGATAGTTAGACATTACATCTTGGTTTCTGTTAGAAATGTGCTGTAATAACAACATTGAAAATTGGAACCACTGCTGATATGATGTTGAACATCACCAAAATATTTGGAGATCAGGGTCGTTAAGCCAGACAGACAGCTATACGCAACTTCATGAATTACATAATGGAACCCGGAACCCCTATCAGAGAATAATGATGTTGATCATAAGTTATCTGAATGAGATGGAGATCATGGGTGCTTAGGTTGATGGTGAGACTCAAGTGAGTATGATCCTAGAGACTTTGCCTAGTACTTTTGAGAACTTCAAGCTTAATTATTCGATGAATAAGCTGAAGTACTCACTTTTTGAGATTATGAAGGATTTGCAAGCCATTGAGACTTTATTTCTAAAGGGCAAGAGTAAGACTGGAGAGGCAAACTTTACTAAAAGTCAGCTTTCCACCTCTAGCACCAAAAGGAAACATGAGAGGAGGTCTGAATAAAGCTAAGAAGCAGAACTTGAAAGTTGTAGATAGTAAGGACACTTCAAGGTGGACATGTTGTGCGACAAGTGTCATCACTGTGGGGTCGATAACCATTGGATACGCAACTGCCTGAATTATCTCTAGCAGATATCTTGGTCGAGATCATCGTCCGTATGGGGAATATAACACTAATATTGTTTTTACGTGATGTTTATTATACCTCAACTTTTAGGAAAAACCTTATTTCAGTAGCTAGTTTAATTGAGCAATGATTCAATTTAAATTTCATTGATAAAAATATTGATATTTTTAAAAATGACTGCTTAATTACTACTGCATGCCTAATAAATAAACTATTTTACATAAAACTAATAGTTTTAATGATATGTGACACTAAAGTGAATAATGATTCACAAAGGGATAGTAAAAGGTTGAAGTATGACTCAACAGATCTAACCTATTTGTGGCACTTATGCCTTGGGCATATTAGCCTGGACAGGATTAAAAGACTTGTGAAGGATGATCCTTTGTAAACTTTAAGTGTGAGATCACTACCCACATATGAATTCTGTATTGAAGGCAAAATGACGAAAAAATATTTTTCAGCAAAAAGGTGAAATAGTCATTCAATGCCTTGAACTCATACCTAGTTATGTATGTGGGCCATTGAATATCCAAGCAAAAGGAGATTATGAATACTCTGTAACCTTCACTAATGACTACTCACGTTTTACTCATTTTTATCTAATGCGTCAAAAGTCTGAAACATTTGAAAAGTTCAAAGAGTGTAAAGCTTTGGTTGAAAAGCAATTAAAAAAATAAATCAGAACACTACGATCTGATCATGGTAGAGAATACTTGCTAGGAGAGTTCAAAGACTCTCTTAAGGAATAAAGTATTCTTTCTCAGTTTACAACACCTAGTAGGCCATAGCAAAATGGTGTGTCAGATAGAAAGAATCGAACTCTGATGGATATGGTTAGATCTATGATGAGTTACTCATCCATCCCAGATTCCTTCTGGGGATGTGCCTTGGAAATAGCGGTATATATTTTGAATCAAGTTCCGTCGAAGACGATGCCTGGTACACCATATGAAAGATGGTATGGACGAAAACCGTCTATTAACCATTTTAAAATATGGGGGTGCCCAGCACATGTTCTAAAATCGAAGACAGGCCAGTTGGCCGGTCGTTCAGAATTATAAATGTTTATAGGATATCCTAAATGAATGAAGGTGTACATCTTCTACAGTATGACTGACCAGAAAATATTCGTTGTACAAATGCTCATTTTCTTGAAGAAGATTACATTAAAAGTGTATAGCCGAGAAGCACGGTTGTGCTAGAGGAATTATTGAGTCGGAGGACACTGACTCCTTAATCAGAAATTGTTTCTGATTCAATAATGGAAGAACCACGGCAGGATCCAGAGCCTATGGAGCCTCGACATAGCGGGAGGGTTGTGAGACAACCTGAGAGGTATATGTCCTGTGGAGAAGCTTTGACAGCTATCTCAGATAAGAACCTTGATGAACTTGTCTCCTACGTAGATGTCATGGTTGGTCCTAAAGCAAACTCATGGCAAGAAGTCATAAGCGTTGAGATATATTCGATGTACTTGAACGGAGTCTGGAAGCTTGTAGATCCTCCTAAATGGGTAAAACCCGTAGGATGCAAATGGATTTATAAGAATAAAAGAGGCCCGGATGGGAATGTAAATACATTTAAAGCTATGCTATTAGCCAAGGGCTACACCCAAAAGGAAGGAATAGACTATGAAGATACATTCTCGCCGGTGGCCATGCTCAAACTTATCTGAATTCTTTTGTCCATTGTTGCTGCTTTTGATTATGAAATCTGGCAAATGGATGTCAAAACTATTTTTCTGAATGGCAACCTTGATGAACACATTTATATGGCTCAACCAGACGGGTTCATGGAGAAAGCCAAAGAGGGCAAGGTTTATGAACTGCAGAAGTCCATTTATGGACTATAGCAAGCATCACGGTTGTGGAATATTATATTCAATGAAACTGTTAAGAACTATGATTTTAATAGTTAGTGGACGAGCCCTATGTGTTAAGCTGATATACGAAGGGAATGTGGTTTTCTAGTCTTGTCCGTAAATGATATTGTACTCATTAAGAACTGACACTTGGCACTGTCTCATGCATCTTATATTGATAAGGTGTTGGATCGCTTCAGTATGCAAAACTTCAAAAAATGATTTCTTCCATTTAGACATGAAGTCAGCCTCTCCAAGGAACAGTTTCCCAAGACTCCTCGAGAAGAGGAAAAATATGAGAAAGATTCCCTATGCTTCGGGCGTAGGAAGTCTCGTGTATGTGATATTTGACACTAGGCTAGACATTTTCTATGTCGTGGGCATGGTGAGTCATTTCCAATCTAATCCTGAATTTTAGCATTGGAATACCGTCAAACATATCCTTAAGTATCTTAGGAGAACATAGATTTAATACTTGTGTATTCAGGTAGTGACTTGAATATGACAAGGTATAATGATTTCGATTTCCAAGCTGATGAAGATTTCAGGAGGTCCACTTCAGGATCGGTGTTCGTCCTGAATAGTTGAGCAGTTGTATGGAGAAGTATCGAGCAATCTTTCATTGTTGATTCTACCATGGAAGCTGAACATGTGACAGCTTGTGAAGCTGCAAAGGAGGCTGTATGGTTTAGGAAGTTTTTGAAGACTCTAAAAGTTGTTCCAGACGCTAACAAGCACATGACACTTTATTATGATAATAGTGGGGCTGTAGCGAATTCTATGGAACCTAGAAGCCATAAGAAATCCAAACCCATAGAACGTAAAAATCACCTTATTAGAGAAATTATTTAGCGTGAAGACGTTGTAGTTGTGAATATTTCGACGGCCAACAACCTGGTAGATCCATTCACGAAAACTTTAAGAAGTAAAGTTTTTTTATGGTCATCTAGAGGGCTTACGGATAAGAGATTGTACACGTCTACTTTAGTCCAAGTGGGAGATTGTTAGAATATGTCTATAAAGTAGCATGTAATAACTATTTATTTATATTTAATTATTTCTCAGACATTAGTATTATTGAATTTTTATGAATAAATTGAAAGTTTTATTTTAAATTAAAGTTTGTTTATAAATTACTCAAGTCCTGAAACTTTCATCAATGAACGAAAAGTGAAGATAGAGATATCTCCAGATGAACTCTTCAAAGAAAGTTCAGAACGATATTCGCAATCTTAGGATCAACTGGACAATCGAATCCAATTACGACTGTTAGGTTGAACAAATGGATGCCAGCCTTGGGGCATGAGAGTGGAGACCCAAACGGTTAACCTATACATGTTATGAGCATGTTGAATAGACCGGTAAGAAATTAGTGTAAAGCCCAAAACCGTTATCTCTAAATCTAATTGTTACACCTTAAGGGTAATTTCATAATTACCTTAACTTGAGGTGAATACATAGTTTGACTTAGTTAGTTGCAATCATTGATATGCCAAATGAGTGAGTTCGAATTGGTGGGCAATACCTCGGTTGTTAGGATTGTAATTCAATTAAGTTAGAGTTACGTGACTCACAGATATGAAAATTCGTGGTTGGATTGCGAAAGCAACAATATCACATTATGCTTTATTGATGGGTGTTTGAATAAATTAACCTGACCAGGTATTCAATCAATTGAGTCATTGATTAAGACTTGTGAATTGTACGAGACAATTCACTATTATGTCTTTCTTATTCACAATCAATAAAAGAGTTAAGGAAATAATAACAAGAGGGGTAAAATGATAATTTTATATTCCACTCTTACTACTGATATTCACGATGGGTATTATGTGAACTGTGAAAATAAAAAAAAGGTCTATTTACACCAACAGAAAATGTAACACGCATGAATCGAGAGTTGATTGGACATCGAATGTATAGTGGAGTCGTACGATGTCAGGATTAAATAAGTCGAGAATTTATGAAGATAAATTCACTGGGTATTTGAACCCTTAACTTTATTCATGTGGGTCAATCTGGTATCAGAAATAGCTCATGAGAACATGAATAGAGAAACGAAGTAAATATGATCAAAATGTGTTTTGGTGCCAAGACATATTTTCTACACTTATATATGATGGATAATGCACTTAATTAGTTAAGTGATTATTTGTATTGCAATTAATTAGTTTATTATTTTCTAATTATTAGATAATTAGTAAATAAAAATTAATTAATTAATTAATGATAATCAATTAAATATATCAATTGGATTGATAAATTTTGATACAACTCTAACACTGTGGAGATATACTGATTTTCGGCAATTTGAATATATGAGGGTGAATTTTCAAATTTAAAATATATGAATATATTTATAAATATCAAAAATTAGATTTTATAAATATCTAATAGCAATTTAATTGCAGAGAGATAGAGATATAGATCTCATATCAGATACAGAGAAAAAGAGTTTTCTCCCCTCCCTAGTGATTACCGCCGAAATAAAGCATAGAAGAGAAAATATTTGATTTTTTTCTTCAATCATTTTGAGAGCTCACACTCAAATTCATGTCTAAAATTCCCGTAAGATATATTTCTAAAATTAACGGGTGGTTGTTGGTGGACAAAATTCGCAAATCATTCTTGGAGTTCAAGTGCGTGATTCAGATCCCGAATCTTGAAGAACATGAAGAATGCTCGAAGGAAATCTGTCAGTTCAGAAATTCTCCGATACAAAGTATGGGTGAAAAATTGTTTCTAACATTATCTTCTCGTTTAATATCATATATGCATAGTGGCACGTTGTTTAGTTTTAAATTATTTAATTCGATTAAATAAGTTAATTGAATTTTTTTTTGATATTCCGCCCACGTACTCTTCGTGGTTCACACTTATTTTTAGTTAATTTTAATCATAGCTTGTGACTGGAACAACGCATGAGAACATCAAAGAGGGCGCCTGGAGGTGAAAAGGGAGCTCTCTACACACTCAAGGGTGGTGACAAATGCTTTCTCTCTCTCTCTTTCTAGAAGTGGAAGTTTCTCACTCTAGAATGAGAGCTCCTTTCTCTAGACTGGGAGCTTCTCTCTAATGTTTCATTATTTTTTTCTCAAAATGAAGGATGAGTCCTCCTTTTATAGGTGATCAAAAGGAGGGATACCATTGCAACCAATCCATTTATTAGCTGCAAGCCCGCCAATCAAATCGTGCCACCTGAGCTGACTAATCATGCTTAGGTGGGTAAGAGGAGAATTTCACATGAACCAATCGGGTGACGCCACGTGGGTCTTTGTGTAATGATCATGATCTAGGGAGAACATTCCTAGCCGGTTGAGCTCAACGGCGATGTTCATCCAACGCCTCCTCTCAAAAGGCTCTCTAAAACCAAACCCCTCCCCAAAGTGGGAGGATAGCACATTCTCAATGTCTAGAGTGATCATACTGAAGAGGTATGTCCCCTTCAAATACAACGTAGCCTCGCTCCTAATTCTATCAGTCCACAGCCTCCCAAGCATTCCCAGGTAACCATACGTCCATCAAAGTCTTTGTCACTTGACTTGATGGTTTGTGATGTGATGACTCGTTGTGACAACGGAGTGATATGTCATGTCTCAAGTACGTCATTACTGTCTTCGAGTTTCATTACGAAAGGTGATCCAGGCATCTCCATGGTACACTAATGGGGGTGACATCAATGGTGTTATCATGGGGGTGACATCAATGGTGTTATCATGGGGGTGACACCCATGGTGTTGTCATGGGGGTGATCCCCATGGGTACCTCAGTGGCGGCACCCCATGGGGTTTAGTGGCAACCTCCAAGGGGTGCACATCAGCGTTGACACTCCATGGTACGTCTCAGTGGTGTTACTCAATGGTACATCTCAGCAGTGATACTCCATGGTACGTCTCAGCGATGGTGCTCCATGTTGCATCCTTGGTGAAAATTTTAGCACCGAATCAATCGAATCGAATGGAACGAAATGACTTGTTTGATCGGTTATTTATGTAGGTTCGGTTCAATTCGCCAAAATTAAAGAACTGAAATTTCAATTCTGCTCAAAATTTTGACAGCTTTTTAACCGAACCGAACAAGAAACTTTAATTTCTTATTTTTTATTTTTATATTTAATTTCATATCAAATCGAACGGAGCCACTAAAACAAAACTTTAATTTTATATAATTTTTTTCAATGATATCCTTTGAAATGGTTAAAAGTTTTTATTTTTATTACTGTCGCCGAACTGAAAAATTGAACCAAAATCTTCTATTCAATTCATTTTTTTCCACGATTTGATTTAGTTCGACAATATAACTGAACCTAAGTTTTAGTTTGATTATTTGTAAAAAATCGATTGAATTAAACCGTGAACATTCTCTATGTGTATAGGAAGTGTGCACATCAAATTGAAAGTAAAGCAATTGATGTTGGCATGCTCTACTGTATGATTTATAATCATTAATGAATTAACATTAACTGATAGTCACAAACGGAAATCCTGTGTAGGGGTAAACAAGACTTTGATCCCAGAATTACTGCACGTAGTCTAGTTTGTGGAATTTCCCATTATTTTTTTACTCGTCTCCAACAATGGGCGATTTTCCAGTAATTTAGAAAATTAGGATTTTCACCTCCAATTTGGCGGGAAGTTGTGGTGAGATTTTTCAGCATACACGTGAGGGTATAAACCTGTACCAAATCTGAACCGCCCGCTTGTTAACTTACGATCCGATTGCATTATCATTGGAGAAAACAGTAAAACGACCAACTGTTATGCGGATGATCACCCCATGGCAGCTGCTTGCAGACCCTAGTACTGGTTCTCTTTTCTGGGTTCTCTTTTAAACCAAATGGAAACGAAGACTATCGTTGATTGTTGACTGTTGTATCAGATTTCAGTTGGAGCTGGAATTAAGAATCAGTCATTTTTTTAGTTCATTTTGCAATTTTCTTAGATTGGGATGGAAACTGGAGGTAGCGGTGAATGCCCAACTGAGCCTATAAAAGGGAAATCGAAATCTAAAACCCCCAGGAAGCCGAAAGATAGCGTCCTCGAGCAGAGTATCTTTCTCTCTTATTTACTCTACTTATGCGTATATTAATGCATGTATTTTGAACTTTGTTCAGTTTTTAATTTGATATTTTGGTTTTTCAGAGTCTCCAGCTGAGTTCTTTGCAGAGAACAAGAATATTGCCGGGTTTGATAATGTAAGCTTTGTGTTTTTGAGTTCCTTTTTAGTTCATTTGCAAGATTAATGGCTAATGGCGCTACATTGTTACTAAGTTAATTTGAGTTTTATTTGGTATCCTAAGCTAATTTGAGATTTATTTAATAATTTGAGTTTTATTTGGTATCCTAAGCTAATTTGAGATTAATGGCTACAGCGTGGATAAAGGGTTGGTATCCTAAGCTAATTTGAGATTTATTTAAAAAAATTGTATGAGAGAGAATATTTTGAGTTTTATTTGGCGGTGTGCTTAGAATTTCTCAACAATATTAGTAGAAGAACGTTGTGGAGTTTTGAATGAAAGAACATTTTGGAGTTATAGATGGTTGTTAATTCAGAATGTTGTTCTGCTTTCAGTGTTATGTTATTAATTAGTTATTATCATGTTGTCTGTGAGTTTTCAGCCTGGGAAAAGCCTCTACACCACCGTCAGGGAACTTGTTGAAAATTCACTTGATTCTGCAGAGTCCATATCTGAGCTTCCGGTTGTGGAAATAACCATGTGAGAAATGTTGCTTGATCTGAAGTTATGATAAATGCGAAAATAATTTATGATAGCTTGCCTTCTTCTAAATCCTCAACAGTGATAAATTATATATAATGAAACGTGTACATTGTTACTTTGGCCGGTTTTTTAATCAGTCAAAAGAATTACCTAACATTCTTTTCTTGGCAATCTAAACTTGACAAGGCAGTGAAGAAATAGGGAGAAGCAAGTTTAATTCTATGATTGGTCTTGTTGATCGTGAACGTGTTGATGAGGAACTGTATGATGATTTTGAAACAGCCAAGGCTCGTGAGGTGAGTTTGTCATATAATATTAACTTAATATACTATTTTTGCGGAAGGTATTGCCATATGCATTTATGGTCATGAACTTATGTAGTTACTGAGTGGAGTCTACAATCTGCGCACTCAATAAGATAATAATCTCTTTCCTGCATCTTCAACTAGAGCCTAGGGATTTTAATCTGTAGAACAATATTTGCGTCTTCAAAACTTCGTCCTCCTCACTTATTTACCCTTAATTTGTGTGTGAGGTCTTTCTCGACTAGATGTCTTCTTCCACACAAAATGATGCAGGACTCATTTTGGATGTTGGGGTCATTCGATTTTGGACTAATTACTTACTAATTGCCATGTCTCATTACTTACCTCTGCTGTCGTCAGAAACGATTGGCAAAGGAAGCTCGTGCCCAAGAAATTCAAGCAAAGAATGTCACCCTTGGGAAGAAAGTCAAAGACGCTTCAGCTTCCAAGGTCATGAAAGGTCGAGGAGAGGCTTCATTTTACAAGGTGACATGCAAGGTCTGTTTTGCTTTCTGTCTCATTTGGCTTTTAGCATGTCATTATCCTCTATAATAAGCATCCTAATTCTCTTCTACGCTTTGCTGGATTATATATCTAAGTTGTATTGTGGATAACTGTAATTATCGTAAGTTTTTCTAAACTGAAGGATAATGGAAAAGGAATGCCACATGATGACATACCAAATATGTTTGGGCGAGGTATCATGTTACTCTGCTAAATTTAAGATTTTCTTTTAGTATGAGTTTGTTTTAAATAAAATTAGAGCGACTTATGGTACAGTTTGTGGCACTTTCTGAAGATTCCTTTTGTTTAATTTATATAGTACTGTCTGGGACAAAATACGGCTTGAAGCAAACACGGGGGAAGTTTGGTCTTGGTGCAAAGATGGTAATATGTGACTGCCTACATGCATTGCATTGTGTTTGTCTAGTCAGTAGAAAATGAAGAGCTACAGTCCACTAGTTTTTATTTGGCATTTTAATGTATTGATTTCTCAATGTGATACATCCTTCAGCAGAAAATGAGTCTCGGTTATTATTGTATTGGCTCAATTAGACCTCTTATTGTTTACCATTCAACATCTAAATTTAAATGGTGTTGACTTTTGCAGGCATTAATTTGGTCTAAGATGAGTACAGGACTCCCAATAGAAATCTTATCGTCAATGCAGGGTCAAAGTTATACTTCATTCTGCCGATTGGATATCGATATTCATCGGTATGTACCTATATATCATTATGCGTAAAATATTTTAAATGATTTTGCAAATGATAATGTGAAAATAGTTGAGAAGAAAGTTGATTATTTAGCTATTTTACTTTGAGTGCATGTAGAGGCACTCCATGCTGTCTTTTCCTGAAGATTCTACCATTGATTTCAGAAACATGTAAAAAATTTAAAACTGACATTAAAACGTAAATGCTCTGTTAACGTTCATGATGATGCTTTTCAATTTATAGGAATATTCCTCACATTCACCTTCATGAAAAACGCGATAACAAGGATCGGTGGCATGGTGCTGAAATACAAGTTGTCATCGAGGGAAACTGGACAACTTACCGTGTATGCTGTTCTCTGTCGGCTTGTTCCCTTTTTCTATGAAAATAGGACACTTTCGTGTTGGTGGCACACAGTTGTAGTATAATATTAGGCATTGTTTTACTCACAATTAAGGTTACGAAGATTTAGTAACTAGTATTTGATTAACCTTTCTCTTTTGAATGTGCAGTCCAAGATTTTGCATTATATGCGTCAGATGGCGGTAATCACTCCTTACGCCCAATTTCTTTTTAAATTTGTTACAGACGCACTTGAGTAAGATCTCTCTCTCTCTCTCTCATTCACTCACTCAGTAAAAAGATGTCACTATAGAACAACACTTCTGTTAAACAACACTTTCGCTTTCCTGTCTGTTTCAACAACACTTTTGTTCCTTTTTTAATCAGTAAAAAGATGTCACTATAGAACAACACTTCTGTTAAACAACACTTCTGTTAAACAACACTTTCGCTCTTACTGAATGCAATAAAGATGTCACAATGACTTGCAAGGAGAACAATTTTTGAGTCTCATTTGACACTGCTTCTGTTTTTCACTGGTTGCAGTAAAAATGTCACAATAAGATTTGCACGGAGAACAGATGTCATGCCTCCAGTTCCTCTTGAGACAAAACACCATCCATCAGCTGTTGATTTACTACTAATCAAACGCCTTATTTCAGAAACTTCAAAACAGAATCTTTTGCAGTTTCTTCAGCATGAATTTGTGAATATTGGAAAAGCATATGCTGAACGATTAATCGGTACGTTTTCTATATTGTCAATTTTGAGTTAGAAAATTGAAATGTCTAAGACTATAGTTTGAAAGCCTTTTGGGATCAAAGAGGTTGGGGGATTCCTTTCATGAGCATATCTTATCATTTCAAACTGTTAATAATGGTACTCTTATAAGGTCCTTTCAAAAAACATGTGAAGATTGCCGAATATCTCATTTTGGAATTTCCATGTGCCTGATTTCTTTTGCGTAAGCAGATAACTTCAAATAATTGTGTGCTTATATGCTTCCTGTGTCCTAGTCCTCTACTGTAAGTTCAACTAACCATCAGTGACATTTTGGTTGGACTACTAAGTAGATGGTGAACTATTTTCTAAACCTGAATTGTAGACGATAAAAGAAGCAAAAGCTTGATTCTTTTTAGTATATGCTGTTCTGGTTTTGTGGTGCTGAAAAAGTAAGTGACATGTGGTGGTAACCAGCTCTCTGTATATAATGATATAGGAATATGGGAAGAAAGAAAGAAATGAGAGGAAAAAAATAGATTAAAGCCTGAAAATGGAAGGGGGAGCAAAAACCCTTGCGTTATACATGAATCATTCTTCAAGAATCCTCAGCAGAAAATTTATTGAATGTTCTTTTGTAAATTTCGTTCTGTGGAAGTAAGAAATAATTTTGGTATACCGTAGAGTTGGATCTTTCTAAAGAAAAGGAGCTTGTTATGGTATACTAGTGGCATAGATAGGTCTGACCTGAATGCTAGATTGCAAAGGAATTGAGGACTTCCTATCTGTATTTTTGACGTGAAATAGTCTTTTGTGGGTAGTGCTAGCTTCCTTGCCTTTTGGGCTGTTTCTGTTTGATTATTTCTTTCTTTTTCTATATCTGGGTTATGCCCTTGTATTTTTTATAATTACTTGGTTAATACAATTTTCCTTTAACCAAAAAGAGACTTGTAATGGCAGTGAAAAGAATTTAACTGAAATGTGAAGAAGGATAACCTCCTTCAGGACACATTTTTTATGGTTGACTTCACTTATTAGTTGCAGAATCCTTGGTCAATACTTGGAGCAGTTGTAAAATGAAAACAGTGGTTTGATAATTGTTTAAATATCTGGTTTACGAATTGTGCTCTACTCTTTTATTCTCTCAATTGTTTCCCTATAGAGTTATTCAAGTATTGTCTTTTTAGCTATATTCAACAGTATATTGAATCCACTCTAAAGGGTTGCAATGGTTCTGTTCTCTTTCTTTAAGCCGTCTTAGGACTTTGGAGATAGCTTAGCAACACGATTCTGAAGAATATCTTGCTAACATGTTCAGTTTTTTACCTTCCTTTTTTCTATAAAATTTAAATTTTTATTTAATAATTATTGTGGATCATGTGATGTTGGGGCGGTTGCTGCCCATTTCTTATTTCTGTTAGCTTATTGTGGAAGCCTTCCAGAAGATATGAGTGAATATAGATTAGTCTTGTATCAGCTTTTATGATATTGCTGAAATTTCACCATCGTTACAAATACAGTAGACCATTTCTTCCTGATGTCTAGTTCTTGATTTTTCTCTAATTTTCTCCTAGTCTGAGCCTAATTCTGTTTCAGGGGAAATGGGTCCCGAATTCAACCCAAAGATTGCAGTTAAGTCTCTGACTTCACAGCAAATAGTCCGAATCCATCAGTTGTTTCGTCAAGCCAAATTTGATGACCCGAGTGGTGATGTGAGCTGCTCTATCTTTTTCTTCATTTTCTGTTCATTAAATTTAAGTATGCATCTTTTTTATCCTTCTTTTACATTTCCTCTCTTGTTCTTCAGATAATTTTGTTTCTGAGTTTTCTTTTTGATGACGCATTTACTTAGTTCTGCTTCTTCTTTCTACTTAATTGTTCCAGTGTCTTAGTCCTGCTGGCGAATACAATCTTCGTCTGGGAATAATAAAGGAATTACATCCTGACTTGGTTGCAACATATTCAGGCAGGTTGGATTTCAATTTTAAGTTTGCTAGGTTTGCTTGTTTTCTTGTTATTTCTAACAAGCTGATTCGTATTTGGTTAGGTGAGGTAATCCTTAGTCAAAAAGAGCATGCAATAGTAGTATGGATATTTTAAATTTCTGCCAATTATACATGTACATGACTCTGACGTGTTTTGCAAACAGCGCGCAAGTTTTTGAAGGACACCCCTTTATTGTGGAAGCCGGCGTTAGTGTTGGTGGTAAAGACGTCAAGCAAGTAAGTAATTCTTGACTGATATGGAGCACGAACTAAATAAATGGACCAATACGCTACTCCAGTATCATGTCGGTCTGTCCAACTATAGTCTCAGATTCACCTTTATGAAGTGAAGATATAAACATTGCATATGGTAGGGTAACCGTCATCGATCTGTCATCACTACTTTAATTTTAACAACAATGGGGGATACTGAGTAAGGACATCCGACTCTCAAATCAGTGATCGAGATTGTATTCTATGGTTTTCAATAATCATAATATGTTGGGTTAATTTTCACACACATCTCCCAAAAATAAAATTGGCCATACACGTCATCTTCCTATCCCATGCACGTGTAGCCCATTTACTTTGGATAATTCACGATGAAAATTAAGGTTTTGTATATTGAATTTCAATCTCCTGATTATGAGAATATCAAAATTGATGACTAATCTCATTCCACGCTAATATTTACCGAATCCATAGTTGTTGGAGAAAACTACTTAATTACTCTGTAATCTTCAAGGGGTACATCTGTCACTCCATTGGAGAGTTTGCCTCATTTGACCTTGAAAGTCAAGATGATGAAAAATTTCCAGTCCCTCCTTTTTGCTAACGAGTCCAGCTATTGGTGGCGCGCGCGCGCACATATATATATATATATATATATATGTTATTGTAAAATTTAGTGACCAATTTGCCAGCTATGTATAATAAGATTTTTCNTACAGGGTCTGAATATATTCCGGTTTGCAAATCGGATTCCTCTTCTTTTTGAGCAAGGCGCTGATGTTGTGACAAGGACTGCCCTTAAGAGAATCAAGTAAGATATTAACAGGGGAAATATGTACTTTTTCTTCCCTCCTTTCTGTATTCTTTCGTCCAGCGAAGTGCGGATTCAGGTATTTGGTATTGTTATCATGGTTTATTTGACTACAAGGGGAGATGCATTGCTTTTTCTACGGTTGAGAAAATATAAATCACGTTAATAATGTCTCCTTTTTTCTTTATCTATACCCTCCCTTCAGCTGGAATAGTTACAAGATCAACCAGACTCAAGACAAGGTTGGTGTCTTCGTAAGCATTGTGAGCACAAAGATCCCATTTAAAGGGACTGGGAAAGAGTATATCGGAGACGATATAACAGAAATAGCTTCTGCCGTCAAGGTGATCATTTCCATTTAATTGTGTTGTGAATTTATTACTTCAAATTATCAGTAAGCTAACAAATACCATCTCTCAGTCTGCTATTCAGCAGTGTTGCATACAGCTAAAATCCAAAATAGTGAAGAAAATGCAGGCTCGAGAGCAGCAGGAGAGGAAACGAAATTTAAGCAAGTAATTATGTGCTTTACTTACATCAACTACTCTACGTTTTTTTTCTTCTTTCTTTTCTCTTTTTACCAGGCATATGAAGATCCCCAAGCTCTACCGGATGTTTTCCTTCCCTGACTGTACCAACTGAAAGTGTTTCTATCCATTGTTAGGTATATTCCGGATGCCACCAATGCTATATATGATGTTTTAAAGGAAATGGCTCAGTTTCATGCATCTAAGAAGAAACGCTACGAGGAAGAGGATGCAGAAATGCTGAAAGATGTATCAGCGCGTTTAATTACCAAAGAAACACTCAGGGAAAAGCTTGCCCGACATGTTGAACAGGTGAAATCAAGTTTGCGTTTTGCTTAAACACATTGAAATTTTAACGAATCTCCGCATCTAATTATCTTAATTCTGAATGATCTATTTTGCAGGTTGACTATGAAATGGCATTGGAGTATGCAACCCAGAGTGGAGTGAGTGAAGAACCCAGAGAAACTATATATATACAGTCATTACAAGGTAAAGATAAATTCATGGACCTGCATAATGCCTTGTTTGTCTTCAGACTCTTCTGTTGAATTTTCCTGCATTTTCAAAGCCCATGTTGGGCTGAAAAATAGGAAGTATAGAAATTATTGCCAATTCCATACAGGTCACTGTTATTTTCTCCCTTCTGACGTAATAAACAGAAAAAGAAAGGGAAAGAAATTCAGAACAGAATGAATATTTCTCTCATGAGTTTCATTTGATGAAGTTATTGTGATTATGTCATGTGACAATTTTAGTTTTTGGTTGGTTCCCTGTGTTGTCACCTAGCGAATTTATTCAGTTTAGATTACTATATTCAATTTATATTTTTTCTATACAAAACTTATAGTGTGGTAATCATTTATAGATAGGTATTTTATGATTTAATAAATTAACCTATGAATGATTGTCACATCAATTGATCAATTACTAAGTCGATGAAGAATTACTTTTCCTGATATTTCTGTTTCTTTTCCTTCATAGTTTTAAATATCAAATAGGCCTAGTGTGTAATATGTACTTGAAAACATTTTATAAAAGAACATGAATAGAACATGTCATATCGGTAGTGAGGAGCTCTCTTTGGCAGGTTAGGATCAAGTATGTATTTTGATGTTTGTTGACTAGGCGGGTTGTAGTTGTCTTTTGAAGGAAAAGAATTTTTATTACTCATGGAATACTGAGTTTTTACTATCCATTAATTTGAATCCTCATGTATTAAAATATGATAGGGAAAATAGCAGGAAAATATAGGTTTCAGGTTAAGAGTTGTAAAAATGGCTGAAATTTTTTATATACAAAAATGATCGAAATATGACCATGTTAAATAGTTTATTTACTAAAATTACACCGTATTGAATAAATTATTTATCATATTTCGGACATTTTTGTAATAAAAACTTTTCTGAACATCTTTGCAACTTGAACTCTTTCTCCTCTCCAATAAGCAGGTGTTTTCGAATTTAGAAAAGTTGCACACCTAACATCAAAATACCGAACAATAGACAATCCCAATCCGCAACTGCCAATGACAATTCAATCACATTAGATTATGCACAAATAGTTATTACAGAAACTTATTCCTTTTGGCTATCATTAATACCTTGAGACTACCATAATTTCTTTTATGCAGCTATTTATTTGAACCATTTTAGATTGAATTATCAAACAAAAATATACAAATTTTAAAGAAAATAATTTTTTCATTATTACTTGATAAATTTTGGTTTCGTGCTCATTGCAGCTCAATTCAGAAAATTTAAATTAACAATGAGATTTTAGAAAACACCTGCTTATTGGAGAGGAGAAGACAAAAACTCGGATGAAAACGAAAACTAAACTCGCGTGTTCTCGTCTTTCTTTAACTATGATGTTTTCTCCATCTCTCAGTCTGTCTTCTTCCCTGTCGTTGATTTTGCAGCAGAAAGAAAATCATCCATGAATTTGATAGAAGATCCTTTAAATCTACCATCCCCATCGTCTCTCTTAGCATTCTTGATAATTTCTTTCACTTCACTAGCTTTCCTTCTCATTTCCTTCCCTTTCTCACTCTGATTCATCACCAACTCAATCTTCTTTGCTAAATCTTCATGTTTCACTTCACTGCTCTTCCCTCTCGCTACCTCCACGCAGACACCCATCTCCTCCTCCAATAGCTTCACATTGTAAAATTGCTCCGCCGCCATTGGCCACCCTATCATTGGCACACCGTGTGTTAGCGATTCAAGCACTGAATTCCACCCGCAATGACTCAAGAACGCTGAGATTGCTTGGTGCGATAGAATCTTTACTTGGGGAGCCCAATTTTTTACGAGCAATCCTCTTCCTAATTCTCTGATTTTCTCTTCGAATCCTTTGGGCAGCCATTCGTCTGCCTTGAATTCTGAATTTATGTCGAACCCAATCGGCGGCCTGACGACCCAGATGAAATTCTTGGCGCTGATATCTAACGCTATTGCCAATTGCATCATTTGCGAGGCAGAGATTGTGTTCATCGATCCGAATGAGATGTAGAGGACGGAGTTTGGAGGTTTTGTGTTCAGCCATTGTCGACAAGCTTCTGAAGAAACCCCTGATTTTCTCCCTGCTCTCTCTTCTCTGGTTTCTAGGGCTAAAATTATCGGCCCAATTGGCCAAACCGGCAAATTCAATTTTCGCCTAAAATACATTAACCCTAAATTATCGAATTCCTCCACTGTATTAAACAGAATTCCATCAGAATTCGCCCAAGCTGAAAGATTCTCTTGCTGAAACACAGACCAATCATCCTCGCCATTAGCTTCTAGTATGTTCTTCGCCAATTGGGTCCGCTGGATTTTAGAAGCTTCTGGAAAATCTGGCAATACGAACTCGTCTTCTTCCTCATCCCGGTGAGGAAGATTCAGCCAGAGAGAGTAATAGCAAGCCAAACCGAACCCACCAGCCCCACTGAATATCGCGTGGAAGACACCGAACTCTTTCGCCACACTCGCCGTCCAGCCGAAGAATATATCGGCGATGATACAGAGTGGGCGGCGGCCGTCCTGCTCGACGATCAGATTCTGAAGGAGTTTTCTGAAAGAGGGTTTGAGGGAAACGGAAGTTTCGAGAAGACGGATGACGAGGTGGTAGGGAAGGGTGTCGGTGTTTTCAGAGTTAGGTGGGAGGCCATTGTTGGAGCTTGAGAAGGGGATTTGAAGGAGGCGAATGGAAGAATGAGGAGGGATAGAATCTGTGAGTTTGTTGATGTTAAGAGGAGTGTTAACAAAGATTATGTTGTGATTGGTTCTTTGTTCTAAATGGAGGGCTAATGCTAAGAAGGGGATGATATGGCCTTGCGCCATGAAAGGGAAGATCACTATGTTTTCTTTCTTGTCCTCCATTTTTTTCTTGTTTAGATTCTGTTGAGGAAGAAGATCGGAGAGGAAAGTGAGATTGTTAAAGCAAAATATATACTTCAAATGCTGATTCTGTGTTTCATTTCCTTTATTCATGGTCAATTTTGACTGCCACCCACCATGGATACTATATTCTGTAATTCATAGATGACAGATTTAATACTGTATCTGTCACTACTTTCCATCATGAAAGACGAGGGACCAGGCTCCTTTTGCATCCACGGCAAGGGGGAATTGGTAGACCTCAACAGTCATTTCTGACAGACATTATCCTCTCATGTTCTTGAGAACATAAAGATGATGAGATGTAATTTAGATACGGATAAGCGCGTTCACAGTTTAATTCAGTTAAGTTATGTTGTAATAAAAATAAATTTTTTTAAACATTTTTCAAGTTTGGTCAATTTTACATGAAATTAAAATATAAAAAATAGGGAATTAAAGTTTCATTCGGTTCATTTTGATAACTGTCAAAATTTGAACTGAACAGAAATTTTGGTTCTTTAATTTCAGTGAATCGAACCTACATAAGAACCAACCGAACTAGTTATTTTTGTTCGGTTCAGTATTAAGTTTTTCACCCCTAGATATGGGTCACTTAATGGTCCATATCGGCTTGTCAAGAAAAAGTTAGTTCTAACTTTTTTTTCAGTTTGCATGTTGAGTTAATCTGTGTTATTGAGATCTGAGTCAACAGCCTAAATCAGACCAACATAACCTCTCTTATTGGATTGCACAACGGGAGGAGATCCAAATTCATATAAGGAAAAGAACAAGAAATTTGTACTCAGTGTAAGAAAAAAGAAAATGGTTATTTGTATAAATATTTTTTTTTTCATTTTGCTTAAAGATTTTTATGCCTCTTTTTAAAAAATATGAATTCTAAACCCATGTACCCACATAATTAAATTATACATAAATAATCTCATCAAATTTTATTCTCTTCTCAATACACAATCAAATCAACCATTTTCATCTCTTCTTATTCTACTTCTTCTCATATAAAAAATGAAACTCATATTTTTTTCATCTCCATCTTCTTCATCTCCATCTTCATCTCCATCTCCATCTTCATCTCCATCTCCATCTCCATCTCCATCTCCATCTCCATCTTCATCTCCATCTCCATCTTCATCTCCATCTTCATCTTTCATTATAATTATTAATTTTATTATTATTTAATGGACTATACGATTCTTAAGTTAGTCACTCTTGTTCTTCTGTTTCAACAAGACCCATTTTTTTTTTAACGAGACCATTTTTTCTGCTTCTTCTTCTTCTTCAACGAGACGCACTCGGATTCTCATTCTCCTATTTTTTTTAAGTGAAAAAAATAACTACTTGAAGGGTTCAAGTAGTTGTATCTGACTACTTGAACCTTCAAGTAAGTAATGATTTTAATTTTGAAAGTAAAACAAGTAACTACTTGAAGGGTTCAAGTAGTTGCATATGGCTACTTAAACCCTTCAAGTAGTGATTTTGATTCTGAAAGTCAAAACAAGTAACTACTTGAAAGGTTCAAGTAGTTGTATATGACTACTTGAAGCTTCAAGTAAGTAATGATTTTAATTCTGAAAGTAAAATAAGTAACTACTTGAAGGGTTCAAGTAGTTGCATATGGCTACTTATACCCTTCAAGTAGTGATTTTGATTTTTAAAGTCATGACAAGTAACTACTTGAATGGTTCAAGTAGTCATAAACAACTACTTGAACCCTTCAAGTAGTTACTTGTCATGACTTTAAAAATCAAAATCACTACTTGAAGGGTTCAAATAGTTAGATACAACTATAAATAATTTGACTACTTGAAGGGTTCAAGTAGTATTTTTTGACTACTTAACCCTTCAAGTAGTCACACGCTTTCTGTATAAATCACTACATAAAATAAAATGACTACTTGAAGGGTTCAACTAGTCTTTTTTTTGTCAGTCAACACTCATACATCAGACCACTACTTGAAAGGTTCAAGTAGTTATTTATGACTACTTGAACCCTTCAAAGTTGTTTATGACAACTTGTTTTTGTTTAATAATAATCGAGAATGAAGTTTTCAACCTATTTTGTACGTCTATTGTACGTATTTAGCAATCCAATGCAAATTACATATATTCTATGACTACTTGAAGGGCTCAAGTAATTATTTTTTACTACTTGAACCCTTCAAGTAGTTTGTTTTCCTCTTGAAGTCTGTTGTCCAGTACGCTTGTCACTGCTTGAAGGGTTCAAGTAGTAATTCTATATTACTTGAACCCTTTAAGTAGTTTTTTTGTCTTGAAATCTATTGTCCAGTAAGCAAATCGTTACTTGAGGGCTCAAGTATTAATTTTTTACTACTTGAACTCTTCAAGTAATTTTTTCTAAAATTTGTTGTCCAGTAAGCTTGCCAGTACTTGAAGGGTTCAAGTAGTAATTTTTTACTACTTGAAGGGTTCAAGTAGTAATTTTTTACTACTTGAACCATTCAAGTGATTTTTTTCCTCATGAAAGGAGAACGATTTTCTCATTAAAATATCAAAATTATTTAAACAACCAAATAAGATGAATTTATATCGTTCTAAAAACTCTAAAATTAAAGAGATGGAAATCATGAAAAAGCCCAAAATTATGATCGAAACAACTTACGGCCTTCGAAAGTACTTAAAACAGTATTTTTTAGACCCGGAATCGGGGTGCGAAGGGTAAAACCCGTCGTAAAAATAGATCTTTGAATGAGTTTCAATTTGATATCTTACGGGCCACGTGGTTCTACCCGAGTCAAAAGTTATGCCTTTCGGAAGTTGACATGCGCGTGCCACGATCCATTTGTTCTAGAAATTTTAAAGCTGTACTATCCGCATCACTACTTGAACCCCTTCAAGTATTGACGAGCTTACTGGACAACAGACTTCAAGAGAGAGCAAATTATTTGAAGAGTTCAAGTAGTAAAAAATTACTACTTGAATCTTTCAAGTAATCACATGCTCACAGAAAAGTCGACTGTTGGAGACAAAAACGACTACTTAAAAGGTTCCAATAGTCATTTTTTACTACTTGAGCCCTTCAAGTAGTTTTTTCTCTTGAAGTATGTTGTCCAGAAACTCGTCACTACTTGAAGGGTTCAAGCAGTGTTTTATGACTACTTGAACTCTTCAAGTAGTCATTTTGTTTCATACAATGATTTATACAGAGAGAATGTGATTATTTGAAGGGATTCAAGTAGTGCTTTTTACTACTTGAACCCTTCAAGTAATTTTTTTCTCTTGAAATCTGTTGTCCAGTAAGCTTTTCACTACTTGAACCCTTCAAGTAGTTTTTTTCCTCACTACTTGAGGGGTTCGAGTAGTAATTTTTTTCTACTTGAACCTTTCAAGTAATCATTTTTATCTCCCGTTAATGAGCAATCTAGATACAAAAATTGACACCATTCACACAGTAATCAATCTTGAATCCCTCATCGGTGTATAATTACTTAAATTTGAGTCAACAAACTTATAATCTAAAGAAATGTAAAGAATTCACAAAATCCAAATGAAAAAAAAGTTTTTTCAAGAAAAAAATGACTATGCCATGGTCAAAACTAGTGCGATTGAGAGGAATAAGCTCGCAAAATAGGAAAGTATGGAGGAAACAAATATCCGTTGCTTCGTTGAATAGGAAATCATGGAGGAAACAAACTAGAAAATATGGAGGAAAGAATGAGGGGAAGAAGAAGAGTGAGGGAGTGAGTATTGATTTGATGTTTGTACGGAGAAAATGGAAAAAAAATTATGATTAAAAAAAATACAAGTTTCAAGGGGTGATTTGTAAACATTGAGTTATTTCTGACAAGTTTGCATTAAGCTTGAGCTTCTCTATTGGTATCAGAATTTGAGTTTCTCGACCCAGATAAAAAGCTCACATTTTCTCTTGAATATTCCAAAATATTTCAGTTTCGAATGTCTAAAAACGTTTCTAATAAAACCACGCCCAGACTGACCCTGAACTTATGCTCAAACCATTAGTAGTACCCTATTAAGAAGATAACCAAAGAGAAACCCCATTTGAGCAATTATTAACAAAAATAAAACAAGATACAAACATATGATAAAGACTTGAACTTTCCCTTAAAGAAAACCCCAATAAAAGAAATTGATAAATCTAAGGAACAGACTTATTGTACCTGCAAAGAACTTTACATCTAACAACTCTATCATGAACATAAAACCCTGGCATCACCATGATCTTAACCCTACTTGATGAACCACTCAACTTCTGTTGTCTCTCTATCAACATGTCTTCCATGTAATGCTGATCAAAGCTCCTATTCTCCTCCACCCTCAAAATCCCGATCGGCTGATCGAACGAGAACGCAAGCAAATGAAGCAACCAAATGCACTTAGCAGCCACAAAAAACGCCTGCAGAAGCTGCTCATGCCATGGCCTGGTCCAATTCAGAGTTGTGATTATACAACTCATCTTTTGATCACAAAACTTGCTGAATTCTTCGCTGTAATATTTTGTCCCCTTCCGTAAAACCTCGTTCCAGCTCAAGTTCCGTAACGCAACGAATGATGAGAATTGCGCTTGACGATCTTCCCAGGGGTCCAAGCTCTTGGGAGAGCCGTTCTTTTGGAAAACGACGTTTTCAAAGTCTTGGAAGAGTGTTTGGTTAATCAAAGCTTCAAAATGGTAGAATACAGCTTTGGAGTACTTAGAATTATTAATCGATATCTTATACGGTCGGAGAATCGAATTTAGATTCTCAGTTAGAGTTATATCGGTTTCTTCGATTTGGCTAACCAGGGTTTTGCAGAATTGTTTCACCGCTAATCTTGATTCAGATACTATCTGTAGAAACCCTTCTACCATTACTTCTTCACTCACTGGCATTACATTTTCGCTTAACTTGTTCCCGACGTGTAAGCCACTCACTTTCGTCGTTTGACGTAGAGATCTCTTCAGCTCTTCACAGTAAGTTTCTAGATACTCCAGCTTCTGTTTCAGCTCTCCTAATGATGTTTTCATCTCGGAGACCTCAACTACTGCAGCATCTCTCATTTCGTTAGCTTCGATCAACTCTCGTTTAAGCGTTTCAATCGAAATAATCCCGAATTCCTTGAAAACTTGAGAAACATCCTCGGATTCTGTTCGGTTCGGGGACATCTCATTCTTATGCTTCTTCTTTAAACGCGGGAACAACCACGAAATCACCCCCCGGGTCTTCGGTTGAGGATGAGTGGACGAGTGAGAGTCCGTCAACGGCACGACGATGTTGGAATGCTTGCTATTCTTGGCTGTGTTTTCAGATTCTTTCGTTATAACGGCAGGCTTGCATCGATTGCAAGACGAGACGGACTTACAGTCGCCCAAACTGCGTCTCCGAGCGAATTTGAAGAAGTTGTTGCCGGGGGAGGTTTGAAGGACAGTGATGTGGTTTGTAGTTGAACTAGTGACTGATTTATGATCCTCAGATGGACAAATATGGGGTTCTAAGCTGATTAATCCATTTCTTGAGGTTGAAGTTTCTTTTTGATAATCTGATAGAATTGAGTCAATTCCATTTCCTCCTCCTCCTAAGCTATATTCATCCCAACATTCCGATACGGTTCGGCTTTTGATCGGAACTTGATGATAGCCTGCCGGTAATGGTTCATCTTCATAACTCTGAAATGTATTTTCTAGTTTAAGTACACTTCAATGTTCAAGTTTTAATCACTATACAGAGGAACGTTTCCTACATTTGATAAAAGTTAATAAAATATTTACAGAAATTCATTCAAGAAAATATTTTGCTATTCCATTTTTTGTCAGAGAATGAAGAAGCATAATCCAAATTCTGAATCACACAAAAAAGATATTCACTTAAATCAACACAATCTTTGAAAATCAGTGGAAAAAGATCATTAAGTACGGAAAGTTATACTAAGAGTAAATTATTTTATACGAGAAAAATACGAAATTTAAATGTGACAGAAAATTACTTCAACTACCCATTTTTTTTTACTTTTTTACTGTGACCATGGGTGGGTATAAATGATTAAGTATTTGATAAAAATTATTGTTTAAAACACGTTTTGATATGTAAAATCAGTTGTGTAAGAAATAATATTTTTAAAATATATGCAAGCATTTTTTATAATAATTATTTATGACATAATTAGAAATTAAAATATTATTATTTAAATGTAAAAAACATATTGAAATATATATTTCATATATCACTACATTTTACTGAGAGAACTATAATAACCGCCTCTAATGTAACTCTTTTTATATTTTAAATCAGCATAAGCTTTTTTTATTGAAAAGAGTGCAAAACTCATAAAGCCATAAAAAGCATGTTTAAGAACCTATAAAAGCATTGACATTAGGCGTAATTTAAACAGGTAATTTTTTAAATAAATCAACCTTAGCTATAAATTAGATGTATTTAATAATAAGGCATATTGTTTTTTAATTATAGAAGGAGTATCGGTATTATAAGATAAAATAGACGGGGCTTGATGTAACTTTTACTATAGAAATTATTAAAAGTGAACAATAAAAATTTATAAGTATATAATCAAAGAATTTCTATAGTTAATTTGGGATTGAGAATCCAAAATGGAGCATTAATCCAAGTCTAATGAAGAATTAATAAAATAAATTTTAAAAAATAAAGGAAAAGCAAACAGAACTCACAGGTGTAAAAACAGGGTAATCCTGAGCAGAGAACTGAGAAGTCGGAGAAGAAGAAGGGAACCGAAGATTAGAAGGGCTGCTTCCTTGAATAAGAGCAGCATGTAAAGCTCTAAGCTCCACTGCTTTAGCAATGGCTTCTTGTACTTCTTCCCTACTTACTTTACTGTTTTCCTCATTCTCATTCCCATTCCCGTTCCCCTTGTTGTTGCTGTATTTGTTGTTCTGAAATATTTGAGTTGCAGCGACGGCGGCGGCGGCGGCAGCCATTAACAGAGGAAAAAGCTCATGCACCCAGAAAAATGGAGCAGAGAGAGGAAATGGGTTTGGGCTAAGGAACAAAAAGGATTATTAAGATGTGGGTATCCAATGTTTTGATTTGTTTTGCAGAGGGACAGATGATATCTGATGTTAAATCTTCGAGAACCAGGAAAATTGTGGGGAGAGAGAGAGAGAGAGAGAGGCAATGGAGGCATTCAATTCTCAAATCCAATGAGTTTTTGTCTTTGTTCGCCCTGGATTTACTAGAGGGAAAGAATGTCTGTTAGAGAGAGAGGGGGGGGGGGGGGGT
>QANY01001041.1:264286-275483 GCA_003255025.1 Datisca glomerata
GGGGGGGGGGGGGGGGGTTTAACCGTATGCTTAATCATTTTATTAAAATGCCCATTATAATTATTTTGGGTAATTGCATTATGGCCCTCCAACTATTATTTTTATGTTGTCTTTTGTTATTAATCAAAAAATAAATCTTTAAATTTACGCTCTAACTCTATATGATAAGATAGGTCAAAATCATAGTTTGTTACTGAGTTGTTGAGTCCGTGAAACAAGCTTGTGAGGTGAGATTTTCACGCTTACTTATAAATAATTTACTAATAATTTTTATAAGTGATGTGTGATAACACAAACAATCATCTATCACACAATGAGTATTGATTCAGATAATAGTCAACTTATTTTTCGGATTCACCACATATTTGGTCATGATTTCATTAATCACCGACTTGTTTTACTCTTGATTCATCACACATCAGGTCATTGTTTAGGGAGTCAACGACTCACCCACTTGAATTATGCAGGAGACTTTTTTTGTGTCAAAGATGCAGGAGACTCAGTTAGTTAAACATGAATATGACTCATATATAATTTTTTGTTAGTATATGACATTCTCAATCTCAAAAACTAACTTATAATGTGAGACTTATTCTCAAATTAAACTAATCATCAATCCCTTCTAGAGTCGATTGAGATATCTATAGTAACCATTAATGGAGCTAAATGGATTATACAAAAACAAATACATACAATATCCCTAAAAAGATATGTTAAATAATCTTAACTAAAAAACATTCATAATATCCTTTAACTAATCATAGTAGTAAATGAAAATGTGCTAATTCTATCAAAATGATAGCATGGGTACACAATCATTAGATGTCCCATTATATATTTATATTCCACCACTATATTTATAGTTTCTATTTCTAAGTGGTTTGTTAAGTCTCAAATTACTGCTTAAATATTCTCAACAATGCCCCCTAATTATTTTATTTCCCCATTTCATAAAATAAAATAAAATACGGACTCCATTTCAGATGTTTAAATAAAATTGTTTTATTGCAAAAACGAAAACTAAGTTAATTACTTTAGTTTTGCACATTGTTTTTGGCAACAAATTAATTAATTTTTGGAGTTTACTATGATTTTTAATTTGATCCTAATTTTTCAATCAATTGTTCGAACTAATTATTTTTATATATGCATCAAACCTTAAAACCGCTTATATTATTGAAAGCAAAGACATTTATAATTAACATTCATGTATATTCGGAGACTTATTTATAAAAATTAGACTAAATTAGAATAATTTATATTCTACTCAAATAGCAGTGAATGAATAATTACTTTCTCCTGTAATTTCGCAAACGATCATGAAATTGATATATGATTTCAATCTCTATTTTGAAAAAAAAATTAAAAAATCCGTAAATCAATTGTTTATTCTGATATTAACTAAAAAAATCAATTTCGTTTTTAAATTTCAATATCAACAACCAAAAACCACTTAAAGAGAACTATTATTCATGTCCAATGGATCATTATTATACTTTTTGAAATACAAATTTTCTTTTTAATAATGGCTGCTCTGTACCCTAAAAGGAAAATAAAAAAGTCTTTCAAATCATTTTCCATTAAAATCCTGTTCTTTCTTCCTTTTTCTTTTCTCATCATTTTTAGTAATCAACATCTATTTGACCCCAATGAAGAGGCAAAAAACAATTTAGATCATATACTTCATAACTCAATTTAAGGATATAAAAGGAAAGGTGTTTTTAAAGTTCTTGAAATAAATAACAATACTTGACTTCTCACTGCAATTGTCCACTAATCCAGTCAAACTAAATACAATAATTGATAGTAAGTTTCAGAAATTATATTATATATAATTTTTCAAAAAAAAGAATAATAGCATCACTAATAATATTATATTTAATCATTAAAAAAGTGCAAAACTTTCATTATACATATTCAGACCTGGTTGGTCCACTTCAACGATAAGTACGAACTCATGCTCATTCGATCAGAAATTAAATATTATTCATTTCTAAAACTAGGCATACACCCATTTAACACAAATTAGACAATGACTACTACGATTGACATTTTTCTCTAATAATATCATAACCATAATAATATGTTTAAGTGTAATTTTTAATATTCATTTTAAGAGCCTAAAAAATATAACCGTATATTATGTGTTCATCGTACCACCTTATTTACCCTAATCAGAATTTTCATAGTAGATAATACACTATAACTTTTAGAAGTTTTGATATTAAATATTTTTAATTTAAATAGTAAAATTAGTAGTAAATGAGAGAACTCTCAACATAAACTTTTGGTACTTTTAGAGTACATATTTATTCGTATGTCATTGATTTATTCACACGGGTCATAAAATTTCATGATATCGAGATCATCCTATATATGTTGTGAAATATATTGATAGTTCGTTTATAAATATGAGTGCAAAATCTTACCTCTCAAATTAAATAACCTGATAAAACTCACACATCACATTACATTACTCCTCGAGCATGTACTCTAGGAGTAATGTAATTTTTTTTCCCTCTCGACGTCAAGTGGCTTTAAAAGAAAGTATCAAAAGATGTGAAATGTAGTGAATGAAATAAGAAATATGAGGCAAATGTGAAAGAAAAAAGTTAATAACAAGTAAGAGTATTATGGGAAATAAAAAGTTTCTTAATGTCAATGCATTTTTTAATATGTTATATTCTATATCGCTTTAAACTCAATTCTTTTAATTTTTTAGGGGCAAGTTGTGAATTAAAAAGTCACGTATATAAATTAGCCATGGTTAATTACGCCTTATCCCTCGAAATGATCTTTCATAAATTAGATTAAAAAATTAATTTCGAAAAAACAGGTTCCTAAACGTACATTTTCATATTAATCTCTAATTAAAGTATGCCTCTAATATTTTTTATAATTCAAATTAGTAACTACAGAAATTTAATTCTGGTCATATCTTGATATAATACAATTTTAAATACTCCAAATCTTAAGAAGAATTGGATGCTCTTTTTATTTTTAACTGTTGATTATGTTTAATTTTCGATTGAAATCACAACACTACATCATGCCATTAATTATTTCTATCAATAGCTATATAAAAAGTTAATAGGTTGAAAAAAGTTTACAATATTTTTTTAATAAAAATTGTAATTTTTTGTTGAAATATATAACAAATAGACTCTTGATTTGTAATCACTAATTTAAATGTTTTTGTAAGGACTAATTTACATTTTTTTGTGAATTAGGACTTCAAATTTAGCTTATCATTTTGTGTATAACGAGAGTCTTAATTGAATAATTGCAATAATTTTAGGGTTAAATGTGAAATTGCCCTCTTTAGTTGTTTTTTCAAATTTAGTGTATGGCAAACTCACTGAAAGATAATAAATACGTTGAAGAAGAAATAAAGTAAATTACGCTAAATTTAATGGAATTTGAGTAACAATGAGCTTAATTATAGTTTTTATAAAGTGAAATGACTAAATTCATTTTTTTGTTAAAGTTACGATACAAACTCTGGAGGGAATGGAAGAATATGATTTGAACTCACGAACTTTAAGATAAATATTTAAGGGTTTAACCAATTACGTCAACTCAACTTGTCAAATGATTAAATTCATTAAAAATGTTTAAAATGAACATAAAGGTACAAAGTGTGTACTTACATTTAACCCAATTTTATTATATAATGCTAAACTGGTAAAAAGAATTTGTGTGAATTTACAATGCAAGATCTTAAACTATCTTAAGTGAAAGTGTGCAAAAATTAAGACTTGGACAGAAGAAGAAGAGGGTAAATTGGTCTTAAAGGACAAGAACTGAGCTGTCGAATTGCTGGTTTTGCCGAAAGGGAATGGAAAATGAGGACAAAAAATATCCATAACGTTCCAAACACTCAGCTGTCGCTCTCTTTTCTCCAAACAATCTAACATCACATAGCGTGGTTCTACTGTGGGACCAGCTTTACACATCGTTGTCTTGGTCTCACCAAGTTACATTAATGCCCCTCATTTGAATTCTTTCAAAGTTTCTCATTTTCTCTTTTATTTTCTTTTTTTTTAAAACAATTACTACTTAACATAATAATAAGTTCAAAGAAAAGGAATTTTTGCCTTTGGCTGGCCGTCTGTTTTGATATGGACGGCTTGAATCTTTCTGAACTATTAAGTGTAAAGTTTTCTTTTTACTTTTGACACAATTGATTGTGTTATCTAGATCTCATTGGTGATTCAAATTGAACATCTAAGTCTACCGTTGAGAAATGAAAGACAATTCACATCCAAGTTCAATGTTATCGTGTCAATAAAGTATGTCTCCTATGTAATACGAGTCTTCTCTTATCTATAATCTAGAACATATTAAAAGTAGCAAGCTTATGATAATTAATTTTTGACAGTTTTAGCCACATATTATTACTATATTTTTTTTTATAAAATGACATTTTAATTTTACATATGGAGATTGATCATTGATCAAATTTTTATAAAAAATAATGAAAAAATTCCTCTAACATCTCTTATAGTTTGTCTAAATGACACATATACTCCTCTAATGATTAAGTGATATATAAGGCCATTATGTTAAAATATGTTAGTTTAGGTGTGAACAAATATATTATCCTTATAATTAATCCGATCTACCCATTTTTCTAACCCGAACATAGGTTGACCCGGGTTCGGTTTTAGGTGAATTCTAGTTAGAATATTAAAAGAATTTGGTTTTAGCGGTTTCAAAATTGAGAATAAAATGAAGGTAAATTTTGGTATTACATATTATTAAAATGGTGTTAGTTTAAAATTTAAAAGTTCAAGACCTTTTTATCACTGAAACCTAATATTGAGGGAGATCTGTGTCATTTTCAAACTAGAAGGATGTTCATTTCATTTAAACATACTACAAGGGGTGTCATTAGTATTTTTTCAAAACAAATTATAATATTTAACAATTATTTGTGTCAAAAAACCTATTAGTTGGGTACAAAAATCTAACTAGAAGCTAAATAGATGAACAAACGGACGTTTACATTATTTATTGGTTGAAGAGAATAATAAAAAGTATCATGATCACTTTAAATATATTAAGAAATGATCAATGTGGATGAGAGATAAATATATAACTTCACTCGTAGTGTGTGTCAGTGTAATAGTTGCAATTTTTAGAATATATATGTATTCCTTGTGTTTATTTAATCATACATATGTAGTTTAAAGGATCAATATATATATAGTGCATAGTAGGGAGATAAGATCGAAAAACTCTCCTTATTTTGAGTTGAAACATATACTTCATAAATTTAAAGTACTTGTACTGATAATCAAATAATCTTAAAGCACTGTAAATAAAATTTAGACACATGCGTATCATAGGATGCGATAATGCTTGGATGAATTTTCGTATGATGCAAAATTTCATTGATTGGATATTACAAGAAACATGAGTTTGTTTGGTAAGGAAAATATCAATGCAATTAGTCATGAGGGTAGCAATGTAAATGATCACGTAAGTTTAGAAGTTTGTTCTGCTCAGATAGCGGATTCAAACAAGAAGACGCATGTTGTCCCATGGTTACTATGAATTTACTCGATCTCTACAAAATCTCGGGACTAAGTTAAATAATTACGTTCTGAAAATTTGATGCTAGTGAAAAAATCAATGCAATTGCATATACGAAAAATGAGAGAGGCTGAGAAGTATTTGTTTATTAGGATATGGAATTCCAGGTGGGATTAGGGATATTTCTTAACATGGACTTCGTTGTTTCCCATAACTACTTTTTATTAATTAGCAAAAATTAAAAAAGTTCATTTGTTTGTTTAATTGAAGTTTATTGCCTTTTAATTAAGCCAACCACTCCTCGAAAGCTAGCAAAGTTTGTCAACCTCCACATGCAAAAAGTGAGTATTAATTCTTGTTTAATTAGCAACTTTATAATTTTCAAAAAAAAATTAGCTACTTTATAGTTCATAAAAAGAGCTTTGATACTCCATATTTTCAATTATTTTAAAAAAATTACAAAAAAAAAACTATTTTTAGCAATCTAAAAAATTATTCACATTTTAAGAGCTTTGAATTAAATCGCCTATTATAAAATACAAGTAATAAATTGGCCATAATATTTCTAAAAATGTAATTGCAAAAAAACTTACTGTCTCGTTCACGTATTTTAACTCAAAAATAAATCATTATCATAATATTTTGATTTTGGGAAAATTAAAATAACTAATTGTTACAACGAGCTTTGAAATTTATGTAGAAAACATGGGGACATGCTTGTTTTGACTATCAATTAGATTAGCAAAACCTAATTAATAATTAGAAAGGTGTTCGAAGATTGACATGTTAGGTGATGTTAGGTTTTATTTTTTCTAAATGATAGGTACATCTAATGTTTTCCACTTTGTTTTGTTCATACTTTTGCTTCAAAATATGGTCAATTGCTTCCAATTTCATCACCAAATATATTCCTTTGGATGTGTACAATATATAGAGAAATAAAATTTTCCCTATGTTTTAGGTTTTCTATTTCCACAACTTAATTAAAGAAAAGACAACGAGATCGTTTGCGATTTGATTAAATAGGTTTTACATGAAAAGACAACCAAAAAATAAAAAAGATCGGGTTTCTTCCAAATCGAACAAAATTACATGAATAAAGCGTATATAATTGTTCATATTCAAACGTATTATTACCTACAATGCAAAGAGAGAAATAAAAACGCACAAATTTTTTAGTTAGTCAAATATAATGATGATCCGAACTTAGTGTCAAAGTTGTCTCCTTAAGACGAATTTACCCCCTCACAGATGCTTAAGATGTTGAGTAATCGTCTTCCAAGATAGAACGAATCTTTCGTTCCTACAGAAGTAGCACTCCAATCGATAGGAACCGGTGAACGTAACTCTGTCTTGTAATCGCAGGCAACAGACTCAAATGCAAGAGAGAGTATGAAAATGTGTAGGAAATTTTTGTTGTGTATGTTATGTTTTTGTAACAAGTAACCACTATATGTAGGTTGGTTCGTGGCCATTTCGAACCAACATTTGGTTACTTTTGGCAATGTCTGGAAGAGATGTGAAAGATGAAAAAGTATAAGCCAAATATCATGTCTTTCCAACAATTATAAGAAAATTTGTCAAAACTCTAAGATTAACCGCGTACCATATCGTACCATGCCGAACCGATTAGTGGTGGCAGGATAACCTCTTGTTCAAAATTTCTTATCTAAGTTAAGTTGGTAACTTTTGAGACAATTTTTTCATTCATTACCTAATGGTTTTGACAACGTGTTATCTCACTTTATTTTTCGTAAGATGTATAATGTGTTTACACTCGGTCCCACTAATATCAGAGTATAGGTACCATTAGTTGAGTTCAAAGTTGTCAAACTACAATTTTCTCCAACAATCCTCCACATGAATGAAAATTTGACTTCCTCAAACATGCAAATGAAAATGGTGACACTTGTGCGATTACAAATGAAAATTAACTGCCTCGAGATAAGTAGTCATAGACTTTGAACTTTCCCTAGTGAATATCTATCGGGATTACTTAGCAAATCAGTGGACATGATACCTTGAACTGTCAGTTGTTTGTATAATCCAAGACAACAGAAATCACACAGTTATTCTTCGAATAGAGTTAGTTCTTACGTCTGTGTTCGTTTTGGCCTTGAACACCTCCTGGTTTCATGAGTGCTTTAGAGAATTCGGCCTACCAATTCTCATAGAAGCGGACCCTTCACACTCACATAGGTGATTTCCATTAAGAATATCCTGCAATACCCCATTTGTACAAATACAAACTATAAAAATCATTAAAATCATAACTTATCATGTTTCTCGATGCAGATGTGCACTGTCTCATCATAGGAATTAGATGGAGTATGATTTCCCTCAGTGTGTACTGAATCATACATAGTTCAGTTGTCCCTTTGAACCTAGATCTTGGGATCTCCAGTCAACTAGGTAGGTTTGCCACTATGTCGATTCTTGATTACATAGGTCTTAGGCCCATTCCCCTCGATGAACTTTTTACTTGCTCTCTGGTTAAACCTTTTGTAAGCGGATCAGCAATATTGCAGGCACAGGCTTAGGCCAATTAGAAATATCCTCCAAAAAGTTTTTTAAGCCATTCCGCTTCTTCTCCAGCTTTATCCAAATCTATAAATTCAGATTCCATCATAGGTCTTGCGATGCAAGTCTGTTTGGAGGACTTCCAATACACTGCAGCATCTTCAAGGGTAAAAACATATCCACTTGTGGATTTTGAATCCTTAGTATCTGATATCCAATTTGTATCACTATAACCTTCCAGTACCGGTGGATATCTTGTATAGTGCAGTCCATAATTCTTGGTATGCTTTAAATACCCAGAGTTCTTATTATGGCCTTCCAATTATCTTTACATGGTTGCTTGTATAACAACTTAACTTACTTATTGCTTAAGCTATGTCTGGTCTTGTACAGTTCATAACGTATATCAAACTACCCACTATACGAGCATATTCTATTCGTGATATGCTATCACTAGTGTTTGGAGAAAGATCTAGACTTACATCTACTGGTGTTTTCACTAGAATTATATTATACTTCTTGAACTTATCAAGTAATTTCTCAATGTAATGTGTTTGAGATAGTATGAATCCATCAGATGTTCTAGAAATCTTGATTCCTAAAATAACATATGTGGCACTTATGTCCTTCATCTCAAATCTGCTAGTTAATAATTGTTTGATAGCTTTTATAACACTGTTATCACTACCAATAATTAGCATATCATCAACATATAGACGAACAATGGCATACCCTGCTTGAGTGATCTTAAAGTATACACATTTGTCACAATCATTAATTTTAAACCCATTTGACACCATAACTTTGTCAAATTTATCGTGCCATTATTTTGGTGCTTGTTTCAATCCATAGAGAGACTTAATTAGTCTACAAACTTTTCTCTCTTGTCCAGGAACAATGAATCATTCTGGTTGTTTCATGTATATTTCTTCATCTAATTCACCATTTAAGAAAGCATTCTTAACATCCATTTGATATATATCTAGACCGTTTAATTTTGCAATGGCAATTAACATACGAATATAAGTAATTCTCATAACTGATGAATAAGTGTCAAAATAATCCAAGCCTTCTCGTTGCTTGTAGCCTTTACCCACAAATTTGCTTTGTACTTATCAATTTATCCATCTGCCTTCATTTTCTTTTTGAAAATCCACTTACACTCTAACGATTTATTTCTTGGCAGAAGTTCAACCAGTTTCTAGGTGTGATTTTTCATGATAGATTCAATTTCACTATTAACAACTTCTTTCGAATATAAAGCTTCAGGAGATGTCGTTGCCTCTGTAAAAATTTGAGGTTCATTTTCTAACAAAAAAGTAAGAAAATCAGGTCCAAATGACTTGGTTGTCTTTATCCTTTTTCTACATCTTGGATCTTCCTCATTTTATGGAACCTTGATTATATTAGACGTATTATCGCGAGATCTCTTTAGTGAACCTGATTCACTTGGCATGTTATATGGAAATATATTCTCAAAGAATGAGACATTCATTGATTCTATTATTGTGTTAACATGCATATCTGAAATCTCAGATTTATGAACAATAAATCTATACGCACTACTGTTACGTGCATAGCCAATGAACACACAGTCAATGGTTTTAGGTCCTATCTTAACCTGTTTAGGTTCAGGAATGACGGCATTAGCTAATCACCCTCACGCTTTAAAATAATTAAAAGTAGGAGGTCAACCCTTCCATACTTCATATGGAATTATGTGAGTCTTCTTATGAGGAGTTTTGTTGAGAATTTAATTTGTAGAAAACAATGCCCCCCCCCCACCACCACACAAATTTTGGGGTAATCCCGAACTTACTAACATTGCATTCATAATTTCTTTTAAACCTCAATTTTTATGCTCAGCAACGCCATTAGATTGTGGTGAGTAAGGAGAAGTAGTCGGGTGAGTGACTCCATGTTCTGAGCAAAATTTCTCAAAAGGTTAATCATATTCACCACCTCTATCACTTCTTAACACCTCAATCTTTTTGCTAAGCTGATTCTCAACTTCAGTTTTATAGTGTTTAAACACTTCAATCGCCTCATCTTTGCTTCTTAGCAAATACACAAAACAATATCGAGTACAATCATCTATAAATACATTGTGATTTGAAATATAGAACCTCATCTTTTATTTTTACCACCTCTAGTTTGTATATATTTCAAATAAAAAACATCACTGTGAATTAATTCTAGAGTTTTGATAGTTTTTTCTATTGATTTAAAAGATATTCTTGTCATATTTGATTCCACACATATCTCACATCTATGATTATTATTAATTTCAAACTTAGGTACTAAGTCTAAATTGAATAACATATTTAACATTTTATAATTTACATGGCCTAGTCTAGCATGATATAAGTTAGATGACTCAACCATATAAGCAGAAGAAGAAATATTATTATTATTATTATTATTATTATTAATAAGATGCGGTACAACAATTATTACATTTAATTTAAAAAGCCGATCACACAAATATCCCTTTCTCACAAACATATCATTCTTAATGAGGACAAATTTATTAGATACAAAGACCAACTTAAAACCATTTTTACTCAAAAGAGATCCAAGACACTAAGTTTTTTTGAATATCTGCCACATGAAAAACGTTATGGAGAGTGATTTTTTTGCCATATGTCATTTTAAGTACCACATTTCCTTGTCCTTCAATATTTGAGCTTGAAGAGTTTCCCATATACAAATGTTCTTCGTCTTTTGCTTGCATGTACGTAAAAAACATTTCATTGTTAGCACAAATATGACGAGTGGCTCCAGTGTCTACCCGCCATTCTTTAGTATTTGCAACAATATTGCATTGATAAACCATAGCACAAAGGTCAATGTCGGATATGTCATTTGAAATATTGTCAATTTCAGTGAAGTTGGCTTGAGCATTCTTTTTCTTGACGTTCTTAGGCTTTCGACACTCCTTCGAGCGGTGTCCTTGTCTTCCACAGTCGTAGCACTTTCCTTTGAACTTCTTTCCATTATTGTGTCCTTGACTTGGACCAGCATTCAAAATCTTTCTCTTTTTGTTCGGTCTTTGTCCATCCTCCACTATATTGACTTTTGAAGCCATGGGGTGGCTCCCACATTTATTTTCAGACTTTCGATTGTCTTCTTCAATCCT
>QANY01001046.1:0-269931 GCA_003255025.1 Datisca glomerata
AGCCTCTAACTGAGGCACCCTTGCGCATTGAGCCTCCAATTTCAACTACTCATGTACGTTGAGATTCTAACTTAGTTGATAAATGGGAAGTATCTTACGTGGATGACTCCCCACGGTAACGTGAGAACACTTTAAGGAGTTGCCTTGAGTCTTTGTGAACGCACTCGTCCAGGATGCTCTGGACCCAATAGTTGTGATAGCACGTCGTTTGGTGAAATTGGATCATAATCACCATCTGAAAGTTGACTCATGCGCTTTTTAAGTTTCACCTATAATACAAAATTAAGATTTAGTATGAGTAAACATGTAATAACTATTTAAAAACTTAGTATTAATATTATAACATACTTACATCAACGTTTGCATTTTCTTCATTTACATAAGTTCCACCTTTCCTTTCATGTGAGACTACAAATAACTCCGTTCTTGAGGGCTCTCTTTGAAGCACTTCTGTCTATTAAATGAGAATATATGATTAAATATACTTAAAATAAACCTAATTAAGACAATTATAAAGTTTAGAATTTACCATTGATGCTTTTTTCGTTGTTAAACTGATACGTTCCAACGTGTGAGGGTGTTTTAATTTACTTCGTGATGTTCTGTTAGTTGCAGCTTGCCTCTATATATATGAAAGAGAAATACAAGTTGGTTTATTTCATATATAATTAATCATAGATGTATAGTAAAAAATCATACATTTCCTTCTTCTGAATACCATATACGAATTATTGTACCAAAACTCTCTTTTGGAATAACATCATTTCAATGTTGCAATGTCTCTTCTTCCGTTTCATATTTCTTCATATATGCATTCTTTATTTTGCTCTTCTCATCCTTCCATTTATGATCTAAGGATGACAAAACATATGCTTTATGACTTTCATCGACAAGATATTTTGACTACAAAAGATTAAGGCACAATTACTTATATAACCATACCTTCACTATTTCCCACACTTGATCTTTATGATAACGTGACACATGCCTCCAATCATATTGTATGGGCAAAATGTTATGTCGTCTAACAACGGTACCACAAAAGCTTGCAAACTAGTCTTTATTACCACCAATGGTTTGATCAAGCTCATTGAAAGATACATGTATTCTATCATTGCTTGATCTGGCCCAAATAGATGACAACTGTATCAGTCCACGCATACGCCGCTTAGATGGTCCTATTTAACAAAATATTGAATAACATTATGATAATTAAATGAAACATTAACTTGAAAAAGAGTGACAAACTTTCTATTTTCATATCCATATAATGATGTGGTGGATTTGATCATCCATATTCGGTAAGAAAGTCAATATCCAATCGAGTGTATGAACGTGATGATTGACGTATCGATGATCTCATTGTGTAATCCTGCATATGTTAATCATTATGACTATATCTGATTTAAAATTTTTTTCATAACTTTGAAAGTATAAAAAGATACCTATTGTAATCATATGTCATGTCTTCAAAAGTCAAACCATCAAAATCTACTCAAACTAAGTTCACTTTTTCTAGACTTTGTTCATTGAGAACTTCGTCGTTATAATGGATTCTGGTGTCACTTTCTAGGTCTAAGACTCCCATATCATACACATATCTAGGTTTTGTATGGACAACTAAATGCCAGGTTTTATCATTTGGATCATCAACATAATATACCAAACGTGCTTGTGATGCAAATATAAATGACTCGTGCTTCAAATGCTCTCCGGTATGAGTCAAACGCGAAAAATTAACAAGTGTAAACCCATATCGATTAGTCTTTACTCCAATGCCGTTGGTAGGGTCAATCCAATCACATTTGAAGAAAATCACTTTGAATTTCTCATAATAATTCACCTTAATGGCATCTTTGAGAATGCCAGTAAGTCATCTCTCTATCTCCTGCATTTGTATAACTTGTCATCTCTAATGTTACCATGACTTCACTAGTTTGAGCAAACCATCTCAACTCTTTTGACGCATTATTTCTCATTTTAATTATCTATTCATTAAAAAAACAATATTCAACATTTATTGAATTATATACGATTAAATAATTCAAGTACATCTATTGAACTTACTTTAGATATAAACCGATCAAGAAATTTATCATGAAGTACACGTTCGACTTCATTATGAGAAGGTCAATGAATACGGTGTTGTCTCTTATAACTATTGACAAATTCTCTGCAATTATTTTAGATAGAGTAATATTAGTAACACATTAAAGTGGCAGCCAACTCGCAATTTCTTGATCCAAGTTATATATTTGAGACTTAATTACAGAATGGATCAACCAACTCGCAATTAAACAACACAAAGCAATGTGCTTTGGGTCGATGTGATGCTATCTAGCACATCATTTGTTCCTTCTTTGTTGGTCGGCCTAAAATAGGAAAGAGAGAAGCATTTTATGTTACTTGCTCATCTATAAAATCATTATTCCTCGTAGGTCGATTAAATTTGGTTTCTACTCCATCTAAATACCTTGAACAAAGTGTTGTACACTCATCCATAATATAAGCCTTGGCAATTAAACCTTCGGGATGAGCTCTATTGCACACATAGGATTTTAGTTTACCCAAATACCCAGCAAAAGTACAAACAACCCATACTGAGCAAATCATTACGTAGAATCACATAATTGAATAGTAAATATACTATGTTAATCTTACCTTTCAACTGGGTACATCCATCTATAGTGAATAGGTCTTGCAATTTTCACCTCAGAAGCCAACTAGACAACCAAATGAACCATGATGGTGAAAAATGCTGGCGAAAATATCATTTCCATTTGACAAAACATCATAATAATACAATCTTGAAGTTTATCAATCATGTCCATTCTTAAGATTTGTCCAGCACAATTCTTTACAGAACCGACTCAATTAAAAAAACACCAAATTCACATTCAGTGATAGTGATCCTCTTAGCTCAATCGAGTAAAAAATGCTCCATGATGATATGAGAATCATAACTTTTAAGACCTTGAATTTTACAATTCTTTGTATCAATACAATGAGACATCTTTAGGCATATCTGTCAGGAACTCTGATGATTTTCAGTACTTGGCAAAACATATTTTTCTCTTCGATTGACATTGTAAAGGAAGCATGGGCGCAATGTAGACTTCTTTTTTATTTTATCGACTTTCAGATGAAGATGATGCTTTCACAAAGGTCTAGACGTGCATTTTAATTATCTTTCGACTTTCATTGGTTATTTAGAAGTGTCCCAATAATGTTATCACATATATTTTTTCCACATGCATCACATCAAGGTTGTGACATATGAGATTAAACTCCCAATAAGGAAGTTAAAAAAATATACTCTTCTTTTTTCAATATAGAACACCAGCTTCCCTTCTTTTTTTGCAAATCACTTCCTTTCCAAATACAGTATTTATATCACACACTTATTCATAAATGGTAGACTCCGATGCTGAAATGGGAGGTGGTCTTTCCTTAATAATATCATCAAATTTTTGGATATCGAAACGAAATATGTGATCATCCTCAAGAAATCGTCGACGACTCATAAAATAATACTTATTACTGTGCTTCAAGTGTATATAATGTGTGTCAAATGTACAATGAGGGCATGCAAGACTTGAATGCGTATTCCCTCGAGACAAGTTGTCATACGCAGGAAATCATTGATAGCCCACAATAATAATGCATGCATTTTAAACATTTCCTTTCGTGAGGCATCATATATATTTACACCAACCTCTCACAATTCATTTAGTTCTTCAATCAATGGATGTAAATACTCATGTTTCCGAGTGGGTTGAAACCATCACTAGCTAACACCAACCTAACATTACGCAGTTTCGAAGAAAATTCTTTGAAGTTGTCATAAAAAACCCTCCAAGCATCTGAGTTACCAGGATGTTTCAAAACACCATCCTGCGTGCGTCCCTCATGGTACCATCTCATACTTTCAGTAGTTTTAGAGGACATGTATAAACTCTGCAATTTGTATTTTGAAAGGAAGTAATGCAATACTTCGACAGGTATTTTCTTCGCTTTCTTCTTTCTTTGAGACATACACTCACAATTTATTTTATTGGTATCTTGAAATACCACAACAATCACATACTTGATATTTCTCTTTTTATTTCCAATACACAATCATTTGGCACACATATATTTTTCATACCCAAGTCCTAACTTTCGAATCAACTTCTTTGCTTCATAAAATGTGTTTGGAACCTGAACACCTTAGGAAATGCTCTATTCAACAATTCAAGAAAGCAAGAAAATGAGTTGTCACTCAATCCATTAAGACATCTAATATGATATAGGTTCACAATAAATGAAAATTTTGAGAATTCTTCACATCCTGGATATAGTGGTTGATTACTATCTTTAACCAAATCGTAAAAGTCTCTAACATCAGAATCATCCATGAATTCCCTCATCATTTCATTTACATCATCAGCCGATTGTTGTGATAGAATAGAGTCTGATCCATGTTCATTGTTCAATAAATTACCAAATGCATCATGCAACAAATCATGCATATCATTATCATTTTTTTGACATGATAATGATGATTCTACATGTGCTCTATTATTAGCAATGACTTCAGATGACGTACCAATCAAGGATGGAGTAGTCAACATAGACTCCCCGTCAAAATACCAACATGTATAACCACTTATAAATCCGTTGCATATCAGGTGTTCATGGACGATGTCTCTAGTCTTACGATAACGATGAATACAACGGTTACAAGGACATGATATATATCCATCACCCGATCCCGTCTCAAAGGTAAAGTTCAAAAACTGATTTACTATATCTTGATATACTTTGCTAAATCTTGACTTTGTAAACCAATTTTTATCCATTACAAATCTCAAAGCTTCAAGAAGATCAAATAAATAGAACAATCAAAACTAATGCTACACCTTTTAGTCTAGACTCACCCATAATTAATTTATGGATATAGAGAAAGATAGGGAGAGAACTATCATTCTTACATATGTTTTCTCAAAACCCATATCAACTATATTCCTAGGACTAGAACAAAGACAAAGTAGAAAAGCTTATTATGAGGTTGCAAAAACAACTTTGGACTTACAATTAGAAGAGGAGAAAATTCAAGCTGCAAAAAGTAAGTCTCTCTCTAAACATGATATAAGTTCCTGGTATGTGTTTAGGATCCAAAAGCACTTTATAAAGTTATTTCAATCAACGGTTTTCTCTATATGCAAGATTGAGCTTGACTTTTTTAGTTTAAATTCTAGATATAACGAAAAAATTAGTAATATTTTGAATGCCTTAAAAAGTATAAACAAAATAGCTGCACTACCCCATTCTACAATCAAACAAGGCTTTGAAATTAAAATGGAAAAAAACTGGAAAAACGAGACAGTAGCCTATTACAATCAAACTTCAACATTAAAATGGGAAAAGTCATGGAAGATCAGGAAAAATCAAGGGGTAAAGCCTTCGAAATTACAATCAAACTGTCTTGGGTTCATTTATGCGTGGAAGAAGAAAGCCATGGAAGAGGGAAACTCTATAACAGTGAAAGTGAGAGATAAAGAAAGAGAAGAAATAGAGAGAGGATAACCACCGTACCGGAGTTGAGCAAGGGCGAGGATAACGGCCGACTAGAGCTAGTAACTGGGAATCACCGAAAAATCACCTGAAAGTTGTAAAGGGTGAAAACTGGAAAAATGATTAAGAAAATCATGGGTTATTTTAGATCTAGGGTTTTATCATCACAAATGGGGACAATACCGACGGTTCAAAGTAACTGTCGCCTAAACCGGTAAAAATTGAAGGCAAAACGACGCAATTTCTTTAAATATTTGCATATCCTGCGACGGTTCAAGATAACTGTCGCAATTTTCATATCAATTGTGACGGTTCATATGAACCGTCGCAATAGGAATATTTTTTATGGGCTTTGTTGCGACGATTCAGATAAACCGTGGCAATTGAATCTATGCCGGCGGTTAAAATGAACCGTCGTAATAGAGCCATGTTATGACGGTTTATGCAAACCGTCGCAATTGAATATATATTCCGACGGTTCGAAAAAACCATCGCAATTAGCCATTACATAGTTGCGACGATTTTTTAGTAACTGTCACGATTGGCCAATATTTGGTTATACAAACCGTCACAATTACACCTCCGTCTAGATCTTTTAGCGATGGTTAATCCAACAGTCGGCACTTAACCATCATAAATAACTGTTTTTCTTGTAGTGATTGTAGCATCAATGCTATGTTATATGTATTATTGTATCTCAATCATCAAGTCAAGTGACAAAGATTTGGATGAACTCTTGCTTGAGAACATTTTGGAGGATGTGGCCTGGTAGGATTAGGACGGGGTGAGGCCATATTGAAAATGTCATCTCTTCAATAATATAGCCACTTTAGAAGTTATAGATATGTCGCCTTCTCACCTAGAGAAGGGACCAACCCATAGGAACCCCTTTGGGGAGTGATGCTTCTATGTCTTATCGATATAACTCACCTCCTAAACTTTTCAGACAATTTACCTTTTTATAATCTTATTTTAATAACCATACTTTAAAAATTATTTAATTTAAAATCTCATATCAAATAGATATCCAAGTGCCTCTTAGATTTACCATAAAAGAGGACCACGATCCCTACATAGAGGCCATGTGTATGCCTAAAACAGCAGGGACGTCTCAGATAATCGAATCAGATACCAGTATCATGTTGGTACTTTTAAAAGGAAATTGAAGTTGAAGCTGGTTCTTCACATTAGTGGTTAAGACATTTTTTCTTCTGGGAATTTTCCCAAGCAAGCATACATTTTTTTTTCGTTTTCCTCTTCGTTCGTCTTTGAATATTATTAATGCTTGCCCCCACATAACTCTTATCCTTTGGCTTTCAAGCATAAAGAAAAGAATGCAAAAGAAAAAGATTTTTGGTCCCCACTGTAAGTAAAAAGAAAAAAAGCTGAAGTTAAAGGTTGGTGTGTATCATGTGTATGGCTAATTACTTATATTCATTAATAGGATGTATTCTATATTACCCGTATTACATGAAAATATAGACGTAATTTTACAGAGTCATTTAGTATGAATGCTATATGAAGTAGAAAAATTAGATGAAGGTACATGAAGATCATAATATGAATAAATTTAAGATATATCAGTTCTATATGTATACATATATCATCATCTACATATAGAAAGTTGTATGTTTTAAAAGAATTTGAGAAGGGGTTTTGATTGATGAAAGAGAAGATTCCATCAGCTCAAATTTTACTTCGAAATTCAAATAAATTCTAGCCAAGTACTTATAAATACAGAGAACAATATGAAATAACTTTTAACTAAAATAATATTATTTTAATGTACAAAAGTATTTTAAGTCATAATTAACACTTTCAACCGGTACATTTTTAACAACACAAATGATAATTTTCAGGAGTCGTGATCTAAAAAACAATTAAAATCGTAGCATTACCTTCTTTTAACCTAATATGGAAAAGAATATCATCGTGGCTAATGACTGCCCACACTTTTCTCTTGCTGAATAAATTTCCAACCCAAGAAGCTAAATAAATAAAGAAAACATCCCAAAGAAAGAGAGGAAACAAGAAGGGAATTGAAGGGCCCAAACAATGGAAGGAAGTCCTTTAGGATTGATCACTATAATTTTGACAATCATGCTTTGTGTTAGCCTCAACACAAACAGTTGCAATGCAGCAGCTGCCATTCTAATGAAGAGAAACTCTTCCTATCAATGCAATGGCCACCTTGGTGAGTGCCTGATTGGGGATGACTTTGATCTGGAATTCTTGATAGATTCTCCCTTTAGCCGAATGCTTCAACAGACGGGGGAAATCCGAGTGGAGGGGCCCTACAATCATTGAAATATTCTCTCATTTTATTAATTTAATTAAAATTATATTTATTAATGTTTAGTTTAGCATTATTAACTTATTTAGATATTAATAAAATAATTAAAATTAATGTTAGAATTTCAGGTAAAAATATTTTTTATTATATCTCTTATTTTATTAATGTATTACATTTTTTTAAAATTAGCCCAGCATTCTTAATTTATTCAAATATAACTAAAATTAATAAAATTTTTTTTATTAATTTAATTACAATTAAACATATTAAAGTTTAGTCTAGCAATATTAATTTATTTAAATATTAATAAAAATAATTAAAAATAATGTTAAAATTTCATGTGAAAATATTTTTTATTATACCTCTTATTTTATTAAATTGACTAAAATTATTTTTTTAAATTTAGTATAGCAGTATTAATTTGTTTAAATATTAATAAAAATTAATGTTAAAATTGCACGTCGAAATACTTTTTAGATAATATATAACTAAAAGGGTATTTAAGTAACTTCATATTATTTACATAAATTTACAGCACAAGTTAACATATATCAAACATAACAATCATTAATTATCACTCATAACATCATAGTTTATCGTGTGTAACCAACATGACATTCTTATTTAACAAGTAATTGAATTGCGATAATCTTTCTAGATTACACGTATAATTAAAGTCTTCATTATTTCCACATGCATCTTAGGTAGAGATCATACGTCCGTACAACAGTGACATCTTAAGATCATCGAAGTAGATATTGATATCATGTTGGTACTATATAATCTTTTATTTAAATTATGGGTCCTTTTTTAATTTAAAAAAAAACTAATTATGGGTCCTTCACTGTAAAATAACTCTTATATTATATAGGATAGAAAAGTGTTGGTTCCTGAGTAAGGCGGGTGCTTCACAGAAACCTACAAGAAAAAAAAGCTGGTGCTTCAGTGGTTTGTACTAAAATAAGACCATTATTTGGGAACCAAAACAATAATGCATTCGCTTTTACTTCTTGTCTTTTATTCCATCTCCCTTCTTGAATCATAGAAAATCTTTGTTGCTTTAAGCATGTTTTCTCGCGTTTTGAATAAAACCTTCTCATTCAAAACCTTCTCGTAAAGTTATTTTAACAATGTTTTTGATGATAGAAGTAGATGGTATTCAAATCATTACTTTTCTATTTATATCAACATTTCCTATAGATGTTATTATGTTAGCAATAATGTCTATTGTCATTATCCATGATAAACAAAAATTAGTGTCTTCTTTGAATTTAGATATAATCAAAATGATTGTTTTTATTAAATACTTGTGAATTATTAAAAGTATGTATATACATGTGAGATACAACCTAATAATTAATTGAATTTATATACCATAACGATATAGCGGTCTCATCTTATCATACTTTAGGTGTTAATGAAATAATTTTAATAAAATTTAACTGTCTCAGTTCTTGGGCGATCGCACCAATATTAGTAAGAAACAATACTTGAATAAATACTTATTTGTATTTTAAAACATTTTATATAATCTTTAAATATGTGTTTTTGTAGAAGTATGCTTTTAAATGCCAAATTGTAATTCAAATAATAATATTTATAAAATAAATGTGATTTAAAGAAGTATCTTTTATTTAAGTGATTTCTAACTAAAATTAAACAATAAAAATAAGTTTTACTCTACTTTATAAAGGTCTAAAATGTATAATGTCTTAAAATAGTCAACTAACGTTTGATCTCAAACATATAATTTTGTAAGTTCCTCAAAAGAATTTCCACACTCAAGCATTTTAATGAGTAAAGTAAAAAAAGACAATTCAAATTTAATTTCTTAAGTTTCTCAAAATTAAAATTATAAAATTAAATTTTCACAAAAAAAATTTCTCCTAAATTTACTTTAGTTTTATTCTTAATATCATAAATAAACAAATAAAATTTTATAAATTCAAAGATTTGTGTGAGAATGTACTAGTCAAGACCCATAGAATATTATAGATATTTAATAATTTAATTTATTGCAACCAATTAACTAAGAGATGAGCTTCAATTCCACCAAATTAGATTTAAGGAGGGCTCGGGAGGCAGGTTTCAACATAACATTTGATAAAATAAAAAAAAGACCTAAATTAAGAGATTGGTAGGATCGGTACGATCTTATCGATCATATTCTAATCTTATCACGATCCTATAATATTGTGATTTTATACTCGATTTAGATCATTTGATAATTATAAGATCTTACGATCTAGATCACGATTTTGACACATGAGTCGTAAAGAGTAACTCCTATCTCACATAGTCATAAACAAATTATTCTTCATTAATTACTAAGTATGGGCCCCACCGTCGAAAAGCTAAAGTTAAAGTTAAAGGTTGGTGTGCATCATGTGTATATCTAATTAATTCCCTTAATAATGAGATTAAACTTTTTAATCTCTCACTGGCTCACTCATTGATATATTAAAAGCAAAGAGAAACATGCATATATCACTGACAAATTGGAATGAGTTAATTTTCATCTGTTTTATACAGTTGAGATCTGAATAAACGGGTGGATCCATTCTTTACAGAAATCAGAAAATATTTTTTTTATTTTTAAGGTATATTAAAACGTTGAGATTTGAAACAACGATTGAGATAGATATTCATCGATAAAAAAATCATTAAACATTAAAAAAACAAAGAGAATCCCTTTATTCTATAGTTGCATCAGTAGTGGTACAACGGAAATTGTATTATATTTGACAAGACCTGCTATAAATTAATTCTTACATCCCCAAGAAGCTAAACTCATTTCAAAACCCTCAAGAAATTAGAAATAGGGTTAAAGAAATGGAAGGAATTCCTTTGGCCGGATTGATCAATATGAGGATGATGATGACAATTATGCTTTTTGTGAGCATCAACTTCAACACAAAGAGTTGCAATGGAGCAGCTGCTGCTGCAATTCTAATGAGCAACAACTCTTCCTATCAATGCAACGGACACCTTGGTGGTGAGTGCCTAATTGGAGATGACTTTGATTTGGAATTCTTGATGGATTCTCCCTTTAGCCGAATGCTTCAACAGACGCCGGACTCTAAGGGTGGAAGGGCCCTTAGATCTAATTCAACGCCGTTTAATAAAGGGAAGGGTAAGCAATATACCGGGGAAGGAGCAGTGTGCGGCCCTTATAATAAAACTGGCTGTGAAAACAAACCAAAATGACAAAGGAAATTCTCATGCTTAACGTGACATCTATGTAACAGCTCCTGTGTGCATTTTGTTCTTGTCTGTCTAGTCAGATCTAGACCAACGATTAAATATGACCCTAGCTCTCTTGTCGCTAAGCAACCACAGAGGGTCCTGGTCGGTGTTGTGTGTATGGTTGTGCAACTTGTCTAATAAGGTTTATGGATGATGAGAGTATGGTAAAAATTGTGTGGTGCAGTTTTCAGAATTTCTCCTTTTTTGTCAATTAATGTACTGTCTCAGCTCCCATTTTCTTAGCTAAAACTATGGTAAAGATATTTCTTAGCCAAAAGATGTTTCAGTATGGTGTTAGAGGCAAACACATTCAAATTGGGTTTAATGTGTTTGCACATATTATTAGAATATGATTCTAATTGAACTTGGTTAAGGTCAAAAGTGAACACATTTCGGGTTGCTTAAATTGTACTGATATACGTTCTTACTGTTTTAGGAACCAATTTATTTATAACTTTAGAAATTATATTGACAGCAAAGTGAACAAATTAAATGAAAGTCACTCCCACATGCAGTGCACGTATCAATTTCACGGAGATTAAACTCTGAATAATAGATTGAGAGGGTGTTTTTTATTATGTATTTTGAAAGATAAGGGGCCCTTATGGAAGATTTTAAAGATGCTAAGGTGTTTTTTTTATTTAAAGTGAGTTGAGGGTAATAGGTGAAATTACTCTACATGCCAAGTAACATAAATAAAAGATGTTGCAATCAATAATATATTTTAAAATACTCCTAAACACACTTTTATTAATTAAAGAAAAAGTTTATTATTTTTTCATCAAATTTAAGATAAAAGAATTTGAAGTTGAGACTTCATCTTTTAATCTTTTAAATTAAGAACCAAAATCAAATAAACAAATAATGCAGTAATGCAGAAGTGGTCAGATAAAGAAGAAAAGGAAAACCAAATTAGCGATGGATAAAAAAAGGGAAAGAAAAGTTGAAATGTACCTAAAAGTGCGATTCAATAATAGGGTTTGTAGAATTCTTTGCACATGCACTCCTTTTATAATGGAATTGACATACCATTGTATGCCAGTCCCCTCCCCCCTCATTATTAGTCCAATTACGATTTATTTTATAATCTTCTTCTAATCAGTTTAACACACAAAATTAAATTATTTTTCATTTGCGCCTAACAAAGGTTTGGATGTTTAAAAAATATATAATAATAAAGATTCGAAACTCAAATAATTCTTCACGATTATAAAATCTATCGTGAAATCTATCATACTAAATGATTAGTTTTTATTTTCCACGTCACTTATATATGCAGCTCAAAGTATGCATCCACCATGACTGTGAGATGATTTTTTTAAAATATTTAATTAGTATTATAATTAAAATTGTGTGCGTTTTTTCTTTAATGTTCTAAGTCCAGCCATTGAACTTCACTCTGCAATTAAGTGTAATCAAAGAGCTCTGAGATTTTTTGTCAGTATAGGGGTATGGAACTTAGGTGTTCATCCAAAGGTTTGATTAGTTTTAAATCAATTTTATAATTAAACTAATACAATTGATTTGATAAATGAGTAAATCAAAATAAACCAATTATACATATAAACCAATCCAAACTCTACCATTAATTATTGCTTTGATTTTATTTGGTTTGACGGCTTCCTTTCAAGTTAACAAAGTTAATCAGAAAAAAAAACCGAGTATTTTTCATTAGATAAGTTAGTTAATAATATAATTTCTATATGATCAACAAATAATAAAATAGGTATTATTCCATTAAGTTGAAACTGGGTTCTGCATGGTTGGGATGAAATTAGACTTATGGTTATGTCTAAGTAATCGATTCAGTTTACGTTGAGTAATTTAAGAGAAAACCGGGCTCATACCAAATTTAATAATTTATTCAAAAATGAAACCAAACCAATCATTTTACTATTTAAGTATATGGTAAGGACAATGATCAAGTTAGAAGGAATTCATTACCGGTTAGATAGGCAAAAGTTTTTTTGTCACATATTTTACTATTCCTTAATTCCTATCACAGTTGAAATTATAAAGAGATCAAAGTGTAGGAGTCTTTTTACCAAAAATGAAAACACTGAAAGAAAAAGGGAAAAAGAATTATTTGATATGAACAATCACCATTATCACCGTTAATAATATTCGTGTTGTGGGATCATTTCACACATTTTTCAAAATATATATAATGAGTTCATATATATAATATAAAACTATAATAATATTGGGAATCGCGGTTCTACTTACCATTACTTTTATTTCATTTTAACCAATGTATTTTACAGAGAACATGCCCTTTAATTATTAATCTCCACAAGCACTTTAATTCATTCGTCTCCCACTTTCTCAATTCCATTATAAGAACCAACTCAACGTTACTTGAATTTCCAAAAACAAACACAACCCAAGGTGTGAAAAGGAAGAAAATGAGAGCTCATTCTAAAATGGGAGGAGTCTCTTTGGCATCAACCACTATGATTACAAATATTGTGCTTCTTTTCCTGATCAACACTAACAGTTGCAGAGCAGCAATTACTGTGAAGAGAAATGCTTCCTACCGTTGCAATGGGTATCATCCTCATGAATGCCTAATTGCAGGTAAGGACCTGGACCTGGAATTCTTATTCGATTCTCCCTTTACCAGGTTGCTAGTAGATGTGCCAAACCAAAAGACTGGTGGGACCAGTAACTCAACCAAAGTTCCCTGCAATAAAGGCGTGGTAACCAGTATGGTAAGTGTAATGGTAGTGGAGATAATAAAATGGTTTGCGCCACTTACAACAGGAATGTCTGTCAACCTTCACGTCGTTAAGTAGAACGCTTCAATAATTAGAATAATTATATTATCTTTGTTTATTCCTAGTTTGTGTGTTTTTTTATGTTTGTGTTGTTCATTAATTTTTATATATCATACTATGGTTGCTGGTGTGAATGTAATATTATTGTTATTTCGTATAATATTAAAGCATGCATTTCTTTAGTGTCGATCGGGGTGTTGCTATTGTTATGTTCCTTTGCTATAATTCATTGTTTTATAATTGGTAATTTATGAACATAAAACAACAACAAGATGGAAGTATTTCTTCTTTTTTTTTGTTAGTTATGTGGTTTAGTGGATAGAGATTTTCTCATGGCGGCATAAAGACGAAAGAATCATGTTTGATTTTGGAATAAAAGAATTACGGACCATGGTCGGTTTTAAAAAATTTAGAAAATGCAAATAGTGTGATGTTTTTTTAATTCCGTGTTAGACGTTAGATCTAAGCCATTCTTTTTTTTATTATTGAAAGTCTCGCATATAATCCAATAGATAACCTCATGTTTAAATAAATTAGATATCTTATTATCATCATCATTACATATTTTAATACTGTCACAATCATCTAACTCAAATCCTATTACACTCAAATCTAAACTCAACGCATACAATTCACAAACCATACCTCTTACACATGGACAATGTCTTCACCGCATTTTGCAACTACAATAGCTTACATTGGACAAAAGTCATCATTTTTCATTTGAATTAGAGATAATTCCTAACTTGAAAATCATCTTCTAACGAGTTAAGTCACGCGCAAATGGCCGCAGTGCTACCACCGCTGTAGTTTGACGATACCGTACATGTTGTGGGATCATTCGTAGCCATGAATGATTTTTAGGGTACAGCTCTCTACTTTACAGGGATTGCATTTTTAAGTATATATGTATAGATTGTTAGTATATTTTATCCTGAAAGTACATTTCATGTACAGTACAAGAACTGTACCTAGATTGACCCTAAGCTAGTTATTAGAGCTCTGGTGACAATGGCACGTTTTAAAACAATTCAAAATGATTTATCAAATGTGTTATGTAAAACTCATGTTACATAAACGTCTCTAATCTGAAAAGATCATTTAGCATATATAATTAAATTCTCACGGCTGACAAGCTGTACTCATAAGGTAGAGATCGTAAATTCTCTTATAACTTGTATTTCTCACTAAAAATATCCTCAGTTTTTTTTTGAAACATTGTTTGCCACTGGTCCTCCAATGGTGCAAATTGCAACCATGGCTGCACTGTTCTTTTGTCTTTTAACATCGAATCATTGTCCTTGCAAAATAATGAAAATTCTACCTGATGCTAAATGACAACCAGGAACCTCTCCATATTATAGCATGATTAACAAAAAGTTCAAATGTCTCCTTGACAAAAAATGAATTACAAGTTCACATGTAAACTTTCAAATAATTGAATCGCTATTTTCATTTGACTAAATAAATTATTCTCGGGTTCAATAAATTTGTGATTTATTTCATCTAAAACAATAAGGGAAATTTTCATGAAAGAATCTTTGAGATAGAGTTTAATGATATGAAAGCTGTTTAGATTGTTTTAAAAATATTAAAACATCTGTTTCTGTTACTTTGTTAGACCATGGTTTAGTAGAAAATATTCTGCTAGAACATGGTCTAATATGTGTTAATTTTAACACAAAATTATTAGACCCTAGTCTAGCATAATAGTTTCTTCTAGATCTAACGATCTGGCACGTGAAAAAATTATTTGTTTGCTCCGTTAGACCATGGTCTAATATAATAATATATTAAAAGTTGGATGATAATGATAATCATTTTTGGATCATTTTGTCCACTCTATATTTTTTATTTTTTATTTTTGGATATGGAATATATTAAGTTATTTCGTCGCTAAGATATATATTAAAAAATTTCAGCAATAATCAATTGTATAATAAAATATGTTTTAGTTCATTTATCAGTAGTGATCAAAGAAATAATATACTAAAAGAATCTAACTAAAAAATGTATAGATGATATTCTTCTAGTATAGTTAACTTAATTGAAAATATTTTGATGAGTAAAACTTATGAAAAGCATAAACGTTATAATTTAATTTTTAATTTACTAATAAATGTATCTTATTCAAAAATTTTTATTTTTATGAGTAGGTAATGCATAACAAAATAATTAAAATAATAAAAATGTACATATCACCTGCATGCCACATATAAAAAAGAGAGGGATGTTTTAACATCGTTAACTCACATCCCCTGGGGTTGAAAATTTCCCAAAAATAATACATTTGTAGAACATTGTGTCTCACTGAAAATCCAATTAAATCATTAAAAGCTTTAACAATATTATATAATCTCTCTATCTCTCTCTATCTCTCTCTATCTCTCTCTATCTCTCTCTCACTCTCCAACAGGATGGAAGGACGGGCTTCATTGGCATTTACCTCTATCATCTCAATTCTCTCCATCATCCTCAACATAAATAATTGCAGTGCTACAGTTCTTGTGAAGAGCAACGCCTCCTCTTACTGGGTCGACCGAGTCGATGAGTTCTTGGGCGCCACGAAAGACGTGGAGGTTTTCGAAGGTTCTCATGATCATTTTAGCCAAATGCTTGATGATCAGATTGAATTTACACTCCCAAAGACCGGTACGAGCACGGTCGTTCCTTGCCCTACGGAGTATAATAAAAAATACAATTGCTACGGTATAACAAACAGCAAAGTGCAATGTAGTGTATTCAACAGGAATGGCTGTGAACCTGTACCAAAATTGTAAGTTCATTAATATTCCCATTTTCTACTAATGATATCTGTTGTCTTTGTATTTTCATATGCTCTGTATAATGTTAATAATAATAAGAAAAATGTTTGTTTTTTAATAATTTGATATTTGTTGAACACCCGTTTCGTAAGACCTCTTGTGTTCGGAATGTGTCTCACTTTGCTTGACTTCATTCATTTTTGTGTGGGTTATATCATTATTGGGGAAAATATACATAACTTGCACATTTGTATGAGAATTACTTACAGTATTTAAAATTTGAAAATCGTCTAAAATTCTACAACAACAAAGGAACAAAAAATTAATCCCAATTCAGTGCAAACACTGTATCCTTAAGACAATTTTGCTCCCTCCATAGTGCACAAGGTAGTGAACAATTCTCTCCAGAGATAGAACAGATTTTCGTTCTTACGAAAGTTGCACTCCAATTCATAAGGACCAGCGAACGCAATCATAATTTGTAACCGCACACTTTAGTAAACATAGAGATGTGTAAAATAAAAAGAAAATTATATGAAATTTTCATTCTTCTTAAAACACATATGATGTCACCATATATATAGACTGATTTGAGGTCATTCGAATAGTCATTATAACTCTTCATTTTATTTGAAATAATATCAATTTAAAATTAAAAGACACAATTGTTATAACATTTCAAGTTAGTAAAAAGGCAAAAATAATTTTTCATTCAAAATTTCCAACAATATCCCACATAAATGAAAAATTAACTTCTTTAAATATGTCAAACATAATGCAGTGCTTGTGCGATTATAGATGAAGAGTAACTGCATCGAGATAGGTTGCTTTTGACTTTGAACCTTCCCTAGTGAAAAACTATCGGATTTACAGGCTAATCAGTGAACGCGATGTCTTGAACTGTTCAACCCTTTATGTAAACCAAGACAATAGAGTTCACATAGTTCCTCCTCGACCATAGTTGGTTCTCACGTTTTGTTCATTTTGGCCTTGAACACCACTTGGTTCCATGAGTGTTTTAGAGAATTTAGCCTATGATTCTCATAGAAGCGGCCCTTTCACACCACGTAGGTGATTTCCATTAAGAGTATTCTCTATACCCCACTTGTCCAAATACAAGCTATAGAAATAATTAAAAGCGTAACTTATCCTAGTTCTCACAGTAGATGAGCACTGTCTCATCATAGAAATGGTTAGGAGTAACTGTTTCATCAGTGTGACTGAGTCACAAACATAGTTCGGTTGTCCCCTTGAACCTAGATCTTGGGATATCTAGTCAGCTAGGTAGGGTTGTCACTATGGCGACTCTTAGTTAGCTAATAGACTTTAAGCCATCCCCCTCGATGAACATTCATTCTAATTGCTCTCATCAAACTTTTGCAACGGATTCGTTTTATTAACTTTGACATTGTATATAGTCAATGGAATTAATTCCACTTAAGAGTAATTCTCGATGGTATTATATCTTTGACGTAAATGTCAAGATTTATCGTTATACATACTTGTGCTATTTCAATAGCTGCTTCTAGGTTACGACTATGTATTATAGTGGGCACAAGTTTATAGGCCAATATTAGAATATCCTCCAACAAGTTTTTAATCCATTTACTTCTTCGCAATAAGAAGTTTCAACACTTTAGCTCATTACTTTCCAAAACTTTTGAGGATCATCTCCTAACAACTATGTTAGAAAATCGGCACTAAGGACATTATTGTCCTTGTCCTTTAACAAAGTCTCGATACCTCCTCTCATTTCATCGGAGTATCACTTTATTAGATAATAAATCTCATTTTACTAATGAGAAATATTATGCACTATTATTGTATCCATGACCAATGAACACCCAGTTAGTAATATAAGTCTTGTTGTTAACTTTTTCAGGTTACGTGATAGCCACATAAGCTAAACACCCACACACTTTAAATATTTTACTAAAATGTCTACCTTTCCATAACTGCATGAGGAATTCTCTCAGAAATATAATTTGCACGTAGCAAAAGCATTCCCCGACAACTTCAAAGATACAGTTGAAGTAAACAATCAACATAACATCTATCAACCGATTTAGAAGAAACAATACTTTGGTGAATAAATATATTATTTGAATAACACTCCTCAAAATGAGACTTATATTCACCACATCTAAACTTAACACATTTCTCTTCTTGCTAAGTTGATTTTCAAACATTCTATAACGTTTATAAATTTTAGTTCCTCATCTTTACTTCTCAATAAAATACACATTTCTTTTTTACTCCATAAGAAATACACAACAATTTAGTGCAAATATATATTGATGTGATCAAACATCTTCGACCACGATCTAATTTGAAAAAATTTCCACTCACAAATATTACTGAAAATTAATTCTAGAGGTTTCATATTCCTTCAATTCAATTGAAAAGTGTTCTGTTTTCCATTCCACACAAATCCAACATGGATAATTAGTGTCGTAATTTTAAACTAATTATGGTTAAACTTGGACTTTGCAAACCAAATTATAGTGGGGAAACTTTACGTGCAGGTTATCACAATCTGCACTTGTTGAACCATACAAAGAAACATACAAGGCAACTTAAATATATGTATATATTTTGTTTTAATATTGCAATCCAAAATTTTGAAACGATTCAAAAAAGCATTAACATAGAATCAGTGTGGTGGGATCCAATGTACAAAATCCCCTCACATCGAAGAAACACTCGGAAAATTATGTTGCAATTTTTTTCTCATTTGCACAGTGTTTTGCAATAAAAAAAAATTGCAAAACGGCCCCAAAAGAAAAATTGCCAAAATGAGAACAACACCAAATTGCAGAAATGAGGACAATACCAACTTGCAGAAATTGTGTATCGAATTACATCAACATTTGGCGAAAATCCTTCATAAGCATGTTTTCAATAGGGGTGCAAGTAAAACAGAGAAAACCGACAAGACCGCTCGAGCCGGACAGAACCGATGCAGTTCAGTCGGTTTTTTCACTTTTGACGGTTCAGTTCGGTTGTATAAGCAAAAAATAAGCTCGGATCGGTTCGGTGTGCGGTTTTTATGAAAAAACCGCACCGAACCACACTATATATATATACCTCTACAAATTTAACCTAATTTTCCCTTCTCCAGTTCTCCCCAGTCCCCACTCTTGCGTCTTGCCTGACGCCTCGCTCGACGCTCCAGTCTCCCCTTCTCCAGTTTTGATTTCTCCCCACTCTCGCGCTCGCCTCGCTTGACACTCTCCCCTTCTCCAGTTCTTCCCACTCTCATGTCTCGCCTCGCTCGACGCTCTCCCATTATCCAGTTTTCCCCACTCTCGCGTATCGCCTCGCTCGACGCTCTCCCCTTCTCCAGTTCTCCTCAGTCCTCACTCCTCAGCTCAAACCTCGCTATCTAGCTATCCCATTCTCCTCGGTCCTCACTCCTTAGCTCAGACCTCACTATCTAGCTCTCTCTTTCTCCTCAGTCCTCAGCTTAGAACTTGATGTCTTGCTCTCCCATTTTCCTCAACCCTCAGCTCACAACTCGACAGCTCGATTCCGGAGACAAGAGAGGCGACTTGCTCGACTGTTCGACGACTCAGGTGAGGTCTGTTTGCTGTTGCTTGATGATGACTCAGGCGAGATCTGGTTAGTCTATCTCTCTCTCTCTCTCTCTCTCTCTCTCTCTCTTTGATCTTCCATATTTTTTTATCTGCACTATTATTTGTTTAGATTATTAGTTGTTCAGATTATTAGTTGTTCAAAATACATCAAATTTCTGGTACTCAAATGACAAGCTATGTACTGTAAAATGTAACAAAACCATGACAGATTACCAAACTAAATGGATGTTCTTACAAGAGCTAATCCATTGGTTGAGCTAAATGGATGTTTTGTCTGAACTTATTGAGATGTCTGCTTATTTTGTCTAAACTTATTGGGATGTCTGCTTGTGTGACTATATAACTTAGAAATTAAGTTTGATTTGAGTTAATAGTCTCAGTTAATGATTTTTTTAGATGGAAAAATTGAAGACGAGAAAATCGGTCTTTGGTTCAAAGTCTCTTGAATTGCCATCGAGACCCTCAATAGTGGGTAAGAGAACATCGTCTAGGGAGCCTTCAATTATTTGGGATTCATTTACTAAGAATGAAGTTGATGAAGAAGGTAATGTAACATCCAAATGTGATTATTGCAAAAAAGTTTTCAAATCTCATCCTAGACATAATGAGACCTCAAGTATGCTAGGACACTTGGATATATGAAAAAAGAATCCTAATAGGTTTCTTGATCCTAAACAAAAGACTTTGGGTTTTAAAATTAAAAAGGAGGTTGGTGGTTCATAAACTTGTAATTTGGTTGCCACTAGTTATGGTAAGGATAGATGTAGAAAGTCACTTGCAAAGTTCATTATCCAAACTGAGCTACCATTTAGAGTTGTTGAGGCTGATTCATTTCGTGACTATAGTTATCTTATTACGGACACATGGACATCTATTCAAAATTTTAACTATATGGTGTTGACTGCTCACTATATTGACAAAGAATGAAGTTTACAAAAGAGAATTTTGAACTTTTGTTTAATTTCTAGTCATAAAGGAGAATCAATAGGTTTGCAAATTGAGAATTGTTTGCTTGAATGAGGTATTGATAGAGTTTTTATTGTAACTGTTGATAATGTCAGTGCGAATGATGTTGCGGTGACTTATTTGAAGAGAAATATGAAAAATTGGAATGGGATGGTATGGGATGGTGAGTTTTTACATATGAGATGTTAAATTTTAGTTGTGCCATTAATCTTAATGTATATTTTTTGTTTGTTCTTTAGAGTTGGTGACTAAAGAGGAGTCTGTAATCGTAATAGTGGAGGACGATGCCAAGTAGTATGACTTCATGTGATGGGTGAAACTGATTGTGATTGTGACATTTGGTCGTAAGTATCTCACTTAATCATTTTTATGTTTATCATGGATTAATCTAAACCTGAGTATATTACATTAAGATAGAATAGAAGCTGCATAGGTGATGATCATACTGATAAGTAGTTTTGTCATTTATATTTAAGAAAGTCTACTACACAACTAAATATACTTATATTTGGCTTATTTGTTGGTTTACATATTTATATAGGTAAAATGGGCAATTCAAGCTGGATTGAGGAAAGCAAATGCTACTGCTTCTATTCTATCATATTTTTAAGTGGTAGTTGTGTATTTTTTTTTTTGCAATGGTTAAGTGTATTAGAAATGGTATTTTTAAGCGTATTTTTCTAAGTCTTAGTTATGTAATAATTTTATAAGTCTGGGATCTTGAATTTAGAAATAATATTTTGTAAGTGTATTTTTCTGCTCATATTATCTTCAGTTTTAGTATAATCATGTGGACGGTTTGGTCAGGTTCGGTTCGGTTCTAATATTTGAAAAATAATATTTACGGTTCGATTCTAAAAATACCTCTAAACCGAATCGAACTGAACTGATTATACCCTTAATTTTTAATATTATGCAAGATTTAATTGTGCATAAAATACTGAATTTACAGAAATTATTGATGGACCAGACGCATTCTCCAAGGTAATTTTCATAAGATACGTCCATTAGAATAAAACAAAATTATAACAGATTCCAACATGAACCCATCATAAACGAGTGAACAAAGTTCTTGAAATTCAACCGAAAATGTAAATAACACAGTGAAACAAACATGAAAATGTGTGTAACCAACTATAAGATACCTTTCGGTAGTCCTGAAAAAGTTTCAAAGAGCCACCAAATCAATGCATATATAATTTCAGATACAGCAATACTACACAAGATTGCCCAACAGTAAAGCATAAAAAATAGACATTTAAAATTTCTACCATACTGCAAAAATAACACACCGCTATAAATAATTTACACAAAATTGCTTTAGGATTGTTGGAAAAAATACACGTACCTTGTACATTTGTCTGAGAATTACTTACAGTACTCAAAATTTAGAAACCGTCTAAAATTCTACAACAACAAATAAACAAAAAATTAATCTGAGCTTAGTACGAATATTGTGTCCTTAAGACAATTTTGCTCCCTCCATAGTCCATGGTGCACAAGGTGATGAGCAATTCTCTCCAGAGATAGAACGGATTTTCGTTCTTACAGAAGTTGCAGTCCAATTCATGAGAATCAGCGAATGCAATCATGGTTTGTAACCGCACACGTTAGTAAATATAGAGACGTATAAAGTGGAGAGAAAATTATATGAAATTTTTATTCTTCTTAAAACACATATAAGGTCACCGTATATATAGACTAATTCGTGGTCATTCGAATATTCATTATAACCCTTCGTTTTATTTGAAATAGTGTCAATTTAAAATTGAAAAGACACAATTGTTATAATATTTTAAGTCAGTACAAAACAAAAATAAATTTTCATTCAAAATTTCCAACAATCATAACATACCTGCAACGTAGAAGCAGAGCCAGTAGTCAGGCTCAATGGGGTCACTAGCCTCGCTCTTTGTATTGAGTATCAATTACATGAGAAACTAGCACTAGCGATCTTAATATGTTTTCTTGGTTGTTTGAGATCTAATAAGATGAATGAAAAGTCAAAGAAAGGATTAAGATTTTTCTCGCATTGAATCACAAGAGCAAATCGAATGGTTAACTATTGATGAGGGGACAAACTTGTTAAATTTGTACAAAGAGAATGTGCATAATTTGATAAGTTTCTCTTTAGAAGAGCTGAGAGAAGTGACAAATGGATTCGTCTGGAGTCTGAATATTAGGGAAGGCGGGGTTCAATTAAGCCCGCTTCTAGTCAAGATGATTCGAAACCCTAAACTCTCTGTTGCAAAGACCACACATGGTGACATTGTTAATTAGATTTTAAAGGGATCGAGAAACAAGGAAGAAGAAATAAATGGAAATTGCACGCTAATAATCAAAATAACGCCGTTCTGATGAAGTGAAATAAACTTAAACCAAAACGTCACAATTTTGAATGTTGAGAGACACAGAGGAGAGACTTTTTTCTGGTTAATATGACATCGTGAGAGGCTCACACATATTTCGTGATAACATGTCATGTTTACAACTTTGTAAAAGTTTACTAATAGAAATTGACCGAATGACCTCATTAGAACGTTAACTAAAGTTAGAAGATACAATTGAGAATTTAAAAAATGGGATGACTAAAATAGTTGGTGACTTAATAGTGAGGACATAAATGGTGAATTGGAAACAAATACACATGGTGGCCAAAAGTATAAGAGACTATTCGAATACTACTATGATGTATTCTTTTATATAGAATAGAATATAGTGTGAATAAAACCGTCTAGAGGAAATTTATTGAGTTAAGCTAAAAAAATATTATTTCATTTTAATACTAACATATATATTTTATCATAAAGACATGAAAAAAGAGAGACTTTCTTTATCCACATTTTTCTTGTAACATTTTAATACTCATTGGCTAATCCTAAAGTCCCAAAAACCTGGGTGGACTCGTTCTTTATTTATTTTTTGAACCGAGTCTTCCTCCTAATTACTTTGATCAACCACTGCACATAAGATTGGCGCATAAACATATCATTTGATTTCCCACTTCCTTCTTCATCAAATTTCCCTTCCCTGATTCAATCAATATTTAGTTCCCATGAAAATTCTGTCCATCCTCCATTCTCATCCATTCTTCTTCTTCTTCTTCGTATTTTTCTCTGTTAATGGCATATCCATGGCCATATCTGCTTCTCCACCTTCATTCATCCCTGATGTTAACATCACCCTCGACTGTGGCTCATCTGTAAGTGGAAAAGCAGCTGATGGGCGTGAATGGATGGCAGAGATCGGCTCAAAATTCGCACCCAACGAAGAACCCAAAAGCAATTCATCATCAACGGCGGTCATAGCCCTGATCCAAGGCAGCTCTGTTTCCGACATCCCGTACATGACGGCGCGTCTCTCTTGGTCCCAGTTCACTTACTCTCTCCCAGTTACTCCCGGTCCCAAATTCATCAGACTCTACTTTTACCCATCTACATACCCCGGCTTCAATTCTTCTTCTTCAAATGCATTTTTTACAGTCAAAGCTGGTTCATTCACTCTACTTAAAAACTTCAGCGCTTCTCTCACCTCTGAATTCCTCGATAAAGAGGCTTTCTGGAGGGAATATTATGTCAATGTCGAAGATAACCAAAAATTGGAAATTTCTTTCATCCCATCTCCGCATTCTTATGCTTTTGTTAATGGAATTGAAGTGGTGTCGATGCCGGCTGACCTCTATTACTCACCGCCGGGAAGAGACACTGCGCGTTACATCGGCACGACGTCGAGGTTCGAAGTCGGCACCAAATTCGCGCTCGAGACTGTTCACAGACTAAACATCGGTGCGGGCTTGATACAAGCCAAGGACGATACCGGGATGTTTAGGAACTGGTTGCCGGGAAACGACTTCGTTTTGGGCCCTGGTGTAATGACAGTGAACTCCACCATTTTGATCAAATTCACTATGATACAGAATTACACGGCCCCGGAGGATTTGTACAAAACAGCGGTGTCAATGGGACCTAACGGAAGGGATAATTTGAAGAGAAATTTGACGGTGCGTTTACCGGTTGACTCTGGGTTTATGTATTTGGTGAGGCTCCATTTCTGCGAGTTCAGCCTGGAAGTAACCAAAGAAAATGACAGGATTTTCAATGTCTATTTGAATCAACAAACGGACGGTGAATTTGTCGACGTTATTGGATTAAGCAAAGGGCTTGGGTCCCCTGTTTTTAAAGACTACGTTTTGATTGTTGGATTGATGGGAGTCCCTGGTAGATCCAATCTTACGATTGATTTCCACCCGATTGAATCCATCTTCGCCGATGCTATCATAAATGGTATCGAAGTCTTGAAGCTTAGTTATCAAGATAATCTCGCCGGACTTAATCCGGATCCTATTCTTACTCCGCCACTGCAACCGACTACTTTATTACCTACCAAGTCCTCTAAGAAATCAATCTCCATTGCAGTTGGTGTCATTATGAGCTTGGTACTAGTACTCTGTTTTCTGGGTTACCTGATTTTGTGGAGATTGAGGAAGAGGGGTTATAAAGTTTTGAGCTTTTTGCCGCCATGGTTTTGGTGCTGGCAAGTTACTGAAAAGGGGAAATCAGCGAGGACGAATGCTTCGTCTACATTACTACCAGAAGAACAGTGTCGGCGATTCAGTCTAGCTGACATTAGGGAAGCCACAAACGATTTTAACCCGAAATTTGTGGTGGGCGTTGGGGGTTTCGGGAGCGTATACAGAGGTTATATTGAGAAGGAAGGAAGGACCTTCGCGATTAAGCGTTCGAACGCGAAATCAGGGCCAGGTCGCCGCTCGAACGGTAAGGCAGGGCAAGGGGAGCGAGAGTTCAAGACAGAGATTGAATTGCTATCAAATCTACGGCATAAACACCTGGTTTCCTTACTTGGATATTGCATTGAAGAGGGTGAGATGCTTCTCGTTTATGAATTCATGGAGAAGGGGACTCTCCGTCAACACCTTTACGAAACCAACAATGACCTTCTTCCATGGAAGAAGAGACTAGAGATATGCCTAGGGGCGGCGCGTGGGTTATGCTACCTTCACACGGGCGTGGAGCAAACAATCATTCACCGGGACGTGAAGACGACCAACATTCTCTTGGACGATCAGCTCGTGGCCAAAGTTTCGGATTTCGGGTTATCCAAAATAGGTCTGAATAATACTGCGGTTAGCACCAACGTTAAGGGTACACACGGGTACTTGGATCCGGAGTACATGCGGCTTAGTATGGTATCGGAAAAATCTGACGTGTACTCGTTCGGTGTGGTACTGTTTGAAGTGCTATGTGCGCGCAAAGCACTGGATCAGAAACTGGAGGATCACGAGCAGTGTAATTTGGCACTGTGGGCCCGAAAATGCATAGAGAATGGGACGATGCATCAGATAATTGATCCGTATCTGATGGGTAAGATCGCTCCAGAGTGTTTTAAGCGATACGTGGAGCTTGCCGAGAGTTGCATACGTGACCACGTTAATGACCGTCCATCAATGGATGATGTGATGGAAAGGCTTGATTTTATACTGAAGCTGCAGGAGAACGCGGACGCTGCGAGTGAGGAGATTGCTCCTGGAAGTGGTTACTTGTACCCAGAAGTATTGTTCCGTATACCGTCATCCAATAATACTTCGCTGTATAATGTGGTGGATGAAAGCTACGTGTCTGATTATACGGGGACGGACTTTACGTCAACGACGATGTTGACTAGTGGAGTGACTTTTGTTAGTGCGGAATCCAATAGTGCGACATCTGGGCCCACGTTTACTGCAGGCCACCAATAGCGTCAGAAAAGTGGTTTTCTTTTGCTTTTTTGTTTGTGTTTGGCTTCATAATGATAATTTGCTCGTACTTGACGCTTTTTTTTTTATTTTTTTTTACATTTCAACCTTTATATTCCTTATCTCTTAATTTTACTTTGAAAAGATCTAATTGAATAAATTTATAGAATAAGTATTGCTTGTTTGCATGATTTTTTGTTAATATTTATTACTTATTAAAGTAATTTATTAAACTACTTGTGATTCTTAAACTAATTCTAATTCTATTATCACAATTAATGACCATGCACGATCCCTTAATGATTCTGATTTCATTCTAATTGTGATTCTTAAACTAATTCTAATTCTATGTAGCGAACCAAACTATTCTAAAGGAGTAATTTTGTTATAATACTAGGTGTTGGGCACGTGCATGGTCATTAATTGTGATAATAGTATTTTTTGTATAATCATATATAATTAGAGTTGAAACAATAACTATTAATCATTATACATTGGTCATATGAATAAAACATATAATAACACGCATATTTCATTGTATTTATGTATTATTAGTGTGATTTATTTACATTGAGGTAGACAATTTATAAAGACGTGCATTAAGGACAACCAACTCTATTTTACAAAAGATTTGATTGAAAGTCATAAAACATTAAGACATATAGATGAAATACGAACCGTAGGATCAACCAATCAGTTATAAAAAGAGATCTTCAAAAGGAATATTCCCTAAAGACGTTTATCAATTCTTTATCACATGCTACGGAAAATGAGAATAAATTATTATTTAATTTTAACTTCATGTATAAATAAAAGCATGTACAGTCATAAAAAATCAATCGAATACATGCAAATAAAGCTTTCGAGTTCTTATTCTCTTACTTCTCTCCCTCATTTATTACTTTCATTATTTGTTCCTAATATATTTTTCCTTTACTGGAAAAATCCTTTACAATGAGTTTATATGTGAATTAAAATTTTTTTAAAGTTTTTCTACTATTTATTTACATCGAGATGAATAATTTACAAAAGCGTGCATAAAGAACAATCAAATTTATCTTACAAAAGATTTGACTAAAGATCATAAAACATTAATGAGTAGTGACTTTCTCTATTTTATTCGTCGATTATGTGATGTCATCTCACCCAAAGTTGGATATAAGCCATGGAGTGAAGGATCATATCACTAAAATGCTTTTGTACAATTTTCAGAAGCAAATTCTTCCCACACATCATTTAAACCTGACTTTAACTTCTATCTAGTTGGATTAACGTCTCAAGCTTTTAGTTTTTATATTTGTTTCCGTTTAGTTTATTGTTCTCTCATATTCAACTTGTCTCTGTTAAGATCTCCTTGTAATTGTCTCTTAATCTTTTCCACTAATATATTTGCTTATATGAAGATCCACATTCACAGTAGAATAGGAGCCAACATTACGTTCGAGTTGAAAAGTTGTAGAAAGATATGAAAATATTATATAAGATAAAGTAATTTTCTTAATGTATTGATTATATCAGAATGATTTAACACATCAAATAAATCAGTTTTGTCTGAAATGTCTCTAATATCTAATGACATTAAAGCTAAATCATCGAAAAGCGTTCATTGTAAATTTGGAAAGTAATTTTCATAGTGCCGATGTGAACTAAATTGTCAAACCAGTTGAATAATTACAATTCAATTATAAACCCTTGCATGACCAAGATTTGGGTTCCATCATGTTAGCAAAATAAGCAACCCGATCATATAAAAAACAGAAGCTATGATAGCAAAAAACTAACATTTCCAAATGCAATTGAACCTCCCAAGCCTGGAAATGAAAGATAAGAAAACGTATTGTATGGGTCGACCAAGAGTTGGGTTCCATAATGTTAGCAGAACGAGCAACATGATCATATAAAAAACAAAAGCCTATCATTTCCAAATGCAATTGAACCTCTCAAGCTTGAAAATTAAAGATAAGAATACGTAAAAAAAAATGAACTCAATCATAATACTCAATTTCTATCTAATTTAAGAATCTATCACTTATCACAAAGTCACAAAAGACTTGAAAAATGTTTAAACATACACAAAGAAAGTAGAACTCTTAAAAAATTTAACCTAATCATATAAAACATCATAACAAAGGACAAAAAAACAGATTCAAAGAAATTTCCAATAGAAATAGTTCATTTCGTTAGTTTTCCATTCTTAGATTTAACAACATTATCTACTTCATACTTGTAGTGGAGCAAGAAACAACATAAGTAATAAAAACACATCAGACCAAATTTAATTTTAAACAATAGTATGACATAAATAACATAGATAATCCAAAAAGACGCGAAATCAGAATTTTAGTATAAAGTATCATATCTATACCCACTAAAGAAGACTTCCTAATTTTCATTACCAATTGTTTTCAAGTATCAACATCGTAACAAAATTGGCACATTAAAACCCCTCAAATACCATCAAGCATCATATTCACCAGTGATAACATAAAATAACAGTATAAGATGACAACTAAAATGAAAATCAAAGGCAAAAGGGTAAACAAAAGCAACACACAAAAAACTTCAATGAAAGGGTAAACAAGAACACCGAAAATAAACAACAACACGTCCATCACAAAAAATTGATCTATAACTCAACGTAAAAGAAAGATACAACCATCAGTGTAGACAAAAATCACAACACGGGATAACTATAGTGAAAACAAATTACAGTTTCAAAACAATAATCAACAAGCAGAACTCATATAAGAAATCATGATGAAAAGTAAATGACCTTGAGAAGAAAATGAACAAGAAAAAGAACATCAGAACATTAGAATACAAACATAACTAATATAAAAAAATTAGTACTTATAGGCAACTACAAAGACATAAACATCCAGTTACAACAAACAGAAAATAGTTCTCTAATAAAACCAAAATAAATACATATACATATAGCATAAATATCGTCAACTTTAGCTAAAGCATTATAATAAAATAAGCATAAAGGGCAAATCAATGCATTTAAAACAAAACCTGCTAACATTAGATGTAAAGAACATAAAGAATATATGACGGCTTTCCTTTTTTTTTTTATCAGTAAGGTTAACAGATTTTGCTGCCTCATTTACGTGCCACATAAGAAAAACACGAATCAAAAGAAATAGAAATAGAGAGAAACAAATTGGCCTATCATCTACTCACCCAAAATATTTTACGTAATTAGAAAACACACACACATATATATATATATATATATATATATATAGATCATATGAGCAAACAAGACAAGATAATCATCATTGCCTTCGACAGTCAAGTGCAGCAGCCAACGTGAAGCCATGCAAGTGATCGTCTGAACGCACGTAATTTGCCAACGTGATTTTTCACGAGACAGTAATTTTCTCACAAAATTAATATTACAATAACTCAAGTTTAAAAAAACATTTATCCTCTATCAAATATCAATTAAAATAAACTCAACTAAAAATAAGTTTAATTAATCACACCCTTACCTCCTAAATCAAAGTCATAAATAATTTAGAGCCTAGAAGTGTAAAATCACAATTTAAAAGCTAGTGATATCCATGACTATCACTATGAATCTGACCAATAATAAAGTAAATATAAAAAATTTCACCTTCAAAGTACCTTTATTATCCATTTCCCCACAAAAAACTCACTCCAAAAAGAGATAAGAAAAAACATAGACAAATATAGTGGATAAAAACAGAGACAAGGAAGTGGATTATCATCCATTCACCCGAAAAACTAACCGAGATAAAAATTGAATCCAGAAAGAAAACCATAGCAAAATAGGTGAAACAAAGTTTTCTCCCCTCAAGATACATTTCTCGCAACTGATACTTGTATATGACTGTTTGTAATATTTTTTACTGGTCAGTACACTCCAATAAGGAAAACATAATCTTAATCTTCTCAATTCATTACTCCGCCAACGGAGGATTTCCCAAGATTCCAAGAAATGATGGATGTGGTAGTTTTTGAATTTACTCTATAATATAGCGGCAATCCTAGCAAGACACTCTTGATTGTGAGTTCCTTCCATGTTTCCAAAGGGCTCTTCAACCAGACGCCAAATGATTTTGATGGCCTCTTATTGCTCATGAACATGTGGTTCTTTTGTTGGTAGTGCCATAATGAGTAAATAACTACTATTATCAAAATATATAATACGAATTTAAGTCTTACACAATCAAAATAAATAAAACTAATATTAAAATAAAAATATCAATGTAAGAATTCAACTCATCATTTAAAAATATTTTAATACGATACCCAATTTATCTGTGGTTTCAACTCACAGTGACTACCAACTTAGAGATAACAGAAGGCCACGATGCTCAAAATCTGAGCCATAAGAAATTTGACAAGTCAATATCAACAAATTTGAATACTTAAGCTAAAATAATGCTAACAAACATGAGCCAAAAACTAAAGCTAAAACATGGAAAGAAAAATAAAGAAGAAAAAGAAACACAAAGAAGAAGCAAGACAGAAGCAGACAAAAAAAAACAGAGCAAAAGAAAAAAGAAGAAAAAGAGAGACGAAAATGAAGAAGAGATACATTAAAGAAGAAGAAAAAAGCATACTCACTATAAACAACGAACGAAGAAAAGAAAGCATGACAAAAAAGCAAATAAAAAATGATATATGAAAATCAAATGAAAAATAAAACAGACACAGCCAATAACTTAACCATAGGAACAAGCACATAAAACCATGAGCTGTGAATACAATAAATTTTTAGAGCCAAACGTACATATAAGGTGCTGAAGCATAGAACAATTGATGTTGGATAACACGTGAATGTTCAATTTATAGACGTTCAAATGAAAAACAAACAAACTGCACTGACTAACATAGACAAAAAAAATTGATTTTTGAGAAGATATACTTGGAATATAATGCATGTCTATCCTAAACCTGAATAAAGAGGTATGATCGATCAATCATTGAGACAAACAAAACGAAATCCACCGATTAACTATCAAGAGAAAAGGAGCAATGTAATTGGTCATAATCAGTCAACAATTTAAAGAATTGTAATGACTAAGATACCCCTAAAGTAACACAAAATCACAGCCCATCTCACAACCCAAAATCATGATTAAGCCCAAAAACATTTTAAAGTACCATTAGAAACATAGACAAATAAACATAGAATCATAGCGTAAGAGATACTAAATTATAAATTCAGTAAGACAACATAGTCTAATTTTAATATAAAAAAATTAACACAAAATCATCAAATAAAAGCAACTCAGAAAATTTTCACCCACATTCACAACAAAAAACTATGCAAATACAAAAGTATATGATGGAGAATTTAAATTTCAATAATAATTATGTATTACACAAACAAACCAAAAAGAAAAGTCACCGACCGGCATATTATGATCCGTTGGAATAAAAACAAATAGAAAGAAGGGCAGCAAATTCTATAAAAAATCTTAACTTATAGTCAAGGATGAACATAAATCATAGAGATGAATAATATATTAAAGTTGTTGCAAAGATCTTTAAAGTCATACAAAGAACGATCATGAAATTATTATTCACAATTAACTAATACATAACATAAGATAAATTAACCACATAACATATTAGCGATGAAAAAATTTCCAAATCACAAATTGCGTCACTAAAATAGAAGAAAAAATAAAAAGAATAATTCAAATCAATGAATATACAACTGAACCATAACACATGGAAAGAACATCAAATTTTTACTCTATACAACACAATCAATAAGTATGTGGATGAGCTATTCCTCCCAGAAGTTGAGTTTAAAAAAGAATTATTATGATAGTATAGGCCTTTTTATAGTCTAAAACATAATCTATTGGCCAGAAGTTGAGTTTAAAAAAGAATTATTATGATAGTATAGGCCTTTTAATAGTCTAAAACATAATCTATTGGAATTATGAAGGATACTCCAAGCTTGCTTTTTTAATAAAGATCTATTAAAATCTTCAAAATCCGTAAACACTAAACCTACATAACTCTTACATCCGGTCATCTTAGTACTAGATATCCAACTCATACCCCTATTATCATTTGTCCTTAGACCACCAAAATCTCAGTAATGTAGCTTGTAGCTTAGTGCACACCTTCTTAGTTTGAAAGTTACCATAACATAATTGAGAAGTGATCCAGCTACTTATTATAATAAAATCTTTACCGGTCATCACTTTTTATTTAATCCCAATTGGTCGACTAGAGTGCCTTTACCAATAATCATTTTTTGTTTAATCTTGACTGGTTGGCTAGAGCGCATTTATCAGTCGTCACTTTTGTTTGATCCCGACAGGTCAGCTAGAGCGCCTTTACCAGTCATGACTTTTTATTTAATCATGACTGGTCGGCTAGAGTGCCTTTACCAGTCATCACTTTTTATTTAATCCTTACTAGTCGGTTAGAGCGCCTTTACCAGTCATCACTTTTTGTTTAATCCCGACTGATCGGTTAGAGCGCATTTACTAGTCATTACTTTTTGTTTAATCCCGACTAGTTAACTAGAGCGCATTTACCAGTCATCACTTTTTGTTTAGTGAAGTCTAGTCAGGATTTTCCGCTTTGATTAGAGCCCATTTCCCGTCTGACAAGCTGGTTTGCTCGGCAGACATCACTTTAATCATGACTGACAGGATAGAGCACCGCGCCAGTTATCATTTTTTCCTTCGTCGATCATTCCCTGGGAAAAATGGCCTTTATTTTTTATACCCTACAGAGATACAATCCCTCTTATATTCTTTTTGCTATTGATAGTAGATCTTTAGGTGCTCTGCTAATCCATTTCCTGTGGTCGATACATGCGTTGACATACCACTTCCGTTACTAAGTAAGGTCCCTCCTATTTGTGCTCGAGGGCCCATATCTCTGCATCTATCCTCTTTCGTAGGACTAGATCGCTCGTTCAAAACTATCGAACACTTGTCTTAGAGTTGTACTATCGTGAGCCGCGAGCTGGTGAGCCTCGTTTGGTAGGTTGGCCTGATCCCGTAGCTCTTCTAGGTCGTCTAGGTTGTGTTTCAACTCAATGGTGTTCTATTCTGAGTCGTACCGTTGGACTCTATGGGAGCGGATGTCTGTCTCCACTGGAATAATGACCTATGTGCTAAAAGCGAGCTTGTAGGGAGTCTCTCTTACCGCCGTCCTGCTTGTGGTCTTATAAGCCCAAAACGCATTTGGGAGCTCGTCGAGCCATAATCCATTTCTTCCTTCCAACTTGATTTCTAGGTTTTGTTTAATACTTTTATTAACTGCCTCTACTTGTCTGCTAGACTGTGAGTGGGCTAGTGAGGAGGTAAAGTGCTTGATTTTCAAGTGTTTACATGTCCACCTAAACCTAGCATTGTCAAATTGTTTACCATTATCTGTGACGATTGTGTGTGGAACACCAAACATGTTGATCACGTTCTTCCATATGACTTATGTGGTCTTAGGATCCATGATCGTGGCCAAAGGCTCCAACTTTAGTTTGGCCCTTCCTCATCTGTAGGGGCCTAATTAAATCCACGCCCCATTGAGCGAACACGCATGGGCTTGGGATGTAGGTAAATGACTCTGACAGTTGGTGTGGAATGTTCACGGTGCTCTAGCACTTCTTACACCTTTCACAAAATTCTTGGTATCTGAGACAATTGTCGGCCAATAACACCCCTACCTCTTTATCTTATGATGCAGAGCTCGAGCGGCGCTGTGGTAGCCGCATACTCCCTCATGGTATTGTGTCATAATGTATAGTTCCTCATCGGGCATGATGCACCTCAAGTAGGGATATGAAAAGGCTCTTTTGTACATGTTCCATCAATAAGGTAGCTAAACTGACTTGAAGCGATGCTTTCGCGCTGCTTTCCTATCCGAAAGGAGTGTTCCATCCCGTAGTACTCGAGTATGGGAGTGATCCACGATGGGGTCGTTGTACTGTTGGTTCCTAACACCTCCTCCCTACTGATGCTCGTACACAAAAAAATTCCATGGGCACAGTGCTACTGATTTCCATGTCGTAAGAGGAGGCAAATTTAGCTAACACGTCAGCGTTAGTGTTTAGGCTCCAAGGAATTTTTTGGATCATGTAAGAGTCACACTTTAAAGGAGGACCTGTGCTTGGGCCAGGTATTTGGTCATATTGTCCCCATTCATCTCATATTCCTCCTTGATTTTGTTGACGATCAGTTGAGAGTTGCTTAATGGCCTACTTGGCGATGCATCCTGAGGTATTGGGTTTCTTGAGGACCTACCGGAATGAAGAATTTATAAGAATTTGAATTGCATGGGCCTAGAAGTATGGACAAATCTTTCACGCAACCGTGACCATGGCAAGAGCCATCTTTTCTAGTTTTGGGTAATGTTTTTCTGCCCCTACCATGTCCTTTCTAACATGGTAGATTGGTTTCTAGTTGAAGTCATCTCTGATTTAGATTAGGGCGACACTGATGACTATTTCTGAAACCGCCTGGTACATGGATAACGTCCCTCCAAACACGGGTTTAGAGAGCAGCGGTGGGCAGCTCATGTAGTTTTTCAGAGCTTAGAAAGCTTCCTGGCATTCCTCGTTCCATTCAAAGGAAACATTCTTCCTTAATGTTTTAAAGAAAGAAAGACACTTATCTGTGGCCTGGGAGATGAAGCGATTGAGGGCAGCAACCCACCCCGTGGGGCATTGGACTTCCTTAACGCTTCTTTGGGGCTCCATTTCCAGCAACTCCTTTATCTTATCAGGGTTGGCTTCGATCCCTCATTGGTTGACCATAAAGCCTAGAAATTTTCCTAATCCAACACCAAAGGCGCACTTCAAAGGGTTCAGCTTCATTCGGTACATCCTCAAGGTGTTGAATGTTTCGGTGAGGTCTGTAATGTAGTATGCAGACCTTTGCTCTTGATAAGCATGTCATCCACATACACCTCTACATTCCTTGATATTTGTTCAGAGAATAACTTGTTCACCATCCTTTAATAGGTGGCCCCTGAACAGAAAAATAATCACACAAGACGCGTGTCCAAAGAGAACGAATCCTGAGAGGATGCGTGAACCACGAACATGACAAGATTAGGGGCTAAGCGGAAAAGAACACCGAAGTAGGTGACCTCATTAGAATGGGAAAGAACGCTGAAGCAGGAGGCATCGTCAAAACAGGAAAGAATGTTGAAGTAAGAGACCTCGCCAGAGCGAGAAAGAACGTAGAAGCAATAGACATCGTCGAAGCGGGAAAGAATACAGAATGGGAGACCTTGTCATAGTGGGAAAGAACGCATAAGTGGAATATCTCGTCAAAGTGGGAAAGAACACAGAAGCAAGAGATCTCATCAGAGCAAGAAAGAGCACAAAAATGGGAGGCCTCGTCAGAACGAGAAAAGAAGGATAAGAAGAAGAACTGAGAGAGATGAAAAGACTCGAAATGACAGACAAACATAGTGATTGATTGAGTAAAGCTAAAAATACTCGGATGATACATGTTGACAGATCACCAAGTGGCTGTGACTGATTGGTTCGAAACCATAGAAAATCATTAAGTGGCATTGATTGATTGACGACTAAGCGAGATAGAAAGGAAAAAGTGGGCCATACCCAGCAACATGACCCCCCACAAACGGGTGTGATCCTTAGGCATAATAAATGGTTTCTTTTTTTATTACTATTCTAATTAACTCATGATATTTGAGAAGCTTATATAAAGGCCAATGTACTAGAGGAAGCAAAAAAAAAGATGCAATACAACTCTGACACTGAGATTCTCTTATTCTTCTCTTACTTTTTAATTCTCCTTCCTTTTTTAATTAACACTGGTAAAAATTAGGCATTATCAGTATTCTCCTAACCAAACAAAAAAATCCTTTATATGTTGGTATTTTCATTGAGAGAAGAGAAACAACCTCAAAGATACCGTAAAAAACTAAACCATGCCTCTAACTAGGTCAAACACCGCCCTCAGCGAAGGGAAAGAAATTGAGGAGGAACAAGCCAATCACCCTTCTCCCCCAGCTGAGATGCTTTGGACCATCCTAAGCCGAATGCAAGAAATGGAATAGAGAAACGCAGTAACACAACATAATGCATGGCATACGATGCATAAGCAGGTTACTGCATTGCAACGGGACCTTGCATAGACACGGGAAGAAGTCAGCCAGCACTCTACCTGTGAGGGAAGGGAGAACTGCCAAGAAGGAAATGAAGTTAGGCGGGAAGATAACAATGAAAATAGTAGGAATGTACAGAATGAAGATGGGGAGGTTCAGTCCAAAGAACACGAAAAGGATGAGGCGGGAGAAATTTGCACACCAAAAGTCATGACGGAAGCTGTCATGGAGGAGATGACGGAATTGAGGAGCCTGGGAAACGCATGCAAAATTGACCTAGAATCACTCACTTAGAACTCCATTACGTCTAGAAATCCTAGCCACCCCGATTCTGAGAAAGTTCGTGGTGCCTAAATTCAAATGTTATAAAGTGAAGTCTAGCCCTGTCGATCATCTCAAATGGTTCAAGCAAGTCATGGAGTTATACCAGCATGAAGACGCATTGATGTGTAGGATATTCCCCACAAGTTTAAACAAAAATGCACTCAAATGGTATCACTATCTCCCTGCTCAATCCATTACTAACTTTACTGTCATATCCATTGCCTTCTTGGTACAATACTCTACTTACTGGGCAGTAATGGATGACTCAGACTACCTTCTGACGATATCCACCCAAAATAAAAAAGAAACACTTCGGGTATACACTTAGAGATTCAAGAAGGAAATGGCCAAGGTGGAAAGTTGTGACGACAAAGTGGTGAGACTAGCCTTTAGACGAGGGTTGGATCCAGAATTAGTCTTCTTTGAAAATTTATCAAAGATAAACCCCCTGACTATAGCGGAGACCATCCAGAGAACACAATCATACATCACGTTGGAAGAAAAAAAAGAAGTTTATTAAAAAAAAGTGGGAAGACGGATTAACGAGTCAAAAAAAGAAGAACGGAGCTCAAGTGAAAGCAACAAGCAGAATCAGAGAACTGAAAAAGAAGATGAGCAAGGAGACACCAAGCGGAAACCATCGCTCGAAGGAGAATCGCGGATGACATCCATGCTAGAGACAAGGTCTACACCCCATTGACTGTCTTAATTAATATAGTCTTGGAGATGATAAAAGACAAACCTTGGCTGAAAATACCGGTCCCACTTATAAGGGAGCCAGACCATGTGCATAAGTACAAATACTGCTCATTCCATAAGAGCAATGAACATTTTATAAAAGACTGCTTCCAGCTAAAGGAATATGTGGAGAAACTGGTGAAAGAAGGATATCTTAATCAATTAATGAAAAGGGAGGAACCACAACGGGAAGCTGAAAGAGAAAACCATGACGGGGAAAAAAAGATAACGAGAAGTAGCCGCTCTGAGTAGTCACCGTCATCACTTTAACTGAACTAGAAAGGACTACGAGAAAAGAAAGGAAAATGTACAGAAAAAACCACTATTGGAAGGAAGCTGGAAACATGATGACACGACCAATGAGAGAGGGAATCCCCTACTCATTTTTGGCGACACGAACTTGGAGCATGACGAGCCTCATAACGACGCCATTGTCATCTCAATACAAGTAGGAAATTGTTTGATAAGAAGAGTGTTGATTGACAACGACAGTTCCGCCAATATTCTCCATCGATTAACACTTGAAAAAATGTCTATGGGGGAATGATAGCTACAAGGTCTGCTGCAGCCACTGGTGGGGTTCAACAGAAATGTGAGCTACTTAGAAGGATTGATCAACCAACCAGTAGCGCAGAACCATTCAATTACCTCACCAAATTTGTGGGGCTTGACACATCGTCCCCTTACAACGCTATTTTTGGGGAGAACCTGGTTACATAAAATGAAGGTAGTGCCATTCACCTCCTACCAAGTGCTTAAATATCCATCCCCTGAAGGAATCAAAACTATGAAAGGAGACCTAGCTACCGGCAGGATCTGCACGGTAACCGTATTGGGATCATCGAGGAAATAGAAGATTGCAAAAATGGAAGAAAAGATGGTGGAGGGAGATGAGAAATAACAATCATAGAAGGCTGCATATGTGGGCTCTAGGTACGAGACAAGAGAAGAAATCGAACATATTTTCTTAGATGAAGAAACATAGAAAATGACGACTATTGGGGCCCACCTGAAGGAAAAGAAGAAGGAAAGGTTGACTGCCTTTTTACAGAGAAACAAGGACATTTTTGTTACCACCACTCAAGAGATGCCAGGTATACAAGAAAATATAATCTGTCATAAATAGAATACTGACCCTTCAGTTAAACCAATAAAGCAATGAAAAAGGAGTTTCACACCAGAAAGAAACATGGCCATTAAAGAAGAAGTTGACAAACTACTTAAAACGGATTTCATCAGAGAGATAGATTACCCAGAATGGCTCACTAACATTGTCCAAAAGAAAAGCGCGAAATGGAGGATTTGTGTGGAATTTACAGATCTAAACAAGGCTTGCCCGAAAGATGAATATCCTTTACCTAGAATATATCAGAGGGTGGATGGCAACTCAAGACACGAACTTCTGAGCTTTATAGACGCCTTTTCAAGATACAACTAAGTGAAAATGTTTCAGCCTGACCAGGAGAAAATATCTTTCATAACTAAGCAGGCAAATTTTTGTTATAAGGTAATGCTTTTTTGTTTAAAAATTGCAGGTGCAACCTACCAAATCTTGGTAAATAGAATCTTCCGAGAACAGACTGGAAAAATCATGGAAGTTTTCATAGACGACATGCTGGTGAAGATTCGAGAGCGCAAAGATCACATCGAAAACCTTTGTGAGGCCTTTTCCATCCTAAAAAATAATTCGATGAAGTTGAATCTGGAAAAATGCACCTTCGCAGTGGCGACCGAAAAATTCATCGGCCACTTAGTTATTCAGCGAGGAATTGAGGTCAACCCAGATTAAGTAAAAGTCATAATGGAGATGAATTCCCACGAAATCAAAAGGAAATACAAGGCTTAACGGGAAGGTTGGCGGCTTTGAATAGATTCCTTTCAAGATCAACCGGCAAGTGTAAGTCATTTTTCATAAAGTTAAGGAAGCATTCAGCTGCCGGATGGGATGGTGAGTGTGAGGAAGCTCTTACCAAGATAAAAGTATACTTGACAACTCCACCATTATTGTCAAAACCAATGCCAGAGGAATCTCTGTACATATACGTAGCCGTCTCACAGAATGCCGCCAACGCTGTTCTGATCAGAGAAGAAGAAAGGAAGTGAAAGCTGGTATACTTCATCAACAAAAGTCTGGTAGTTGTCGAGACCCATTACAAAAGGATGAAAAAAAATCAATACTGATCGTTGTAGTAGCCGCAAGGAAACTAAGACCCTACTTTAGGCACATATCGTAAAGGTACTAACGGATTCACCGATTAGAAATCTCATGCATTCACCCGAAATAGTGTGGAAGAGCGGTAAAGTGGGCAATCGAGTTAAGGCAATACGAGATCCAATACCAACCGAGAACATTAATTAAAGGGCAAGTCTTAGCCAATTTTGTTGCATACTTTACGTTTGATGCCAAAGAGGAATCGGAAAACAGATAACAAGTAATCAAAAATGGGACATGGGAGTTATACATTGACGGAGTGTCAAACAATAAAGGAGCCAAAGTGGGAGTGATACTACGAACTTCGTTTGGCGAAACACTCGAACATTCCATCTCACTTTGATTCAATGCCTCAAACAACGAAGCCAAATACAAAACCCTGATAGCCGGAATCACTCTGTTACGGGAACTAGTGGTAAATGAAATAAAAATATTTTGTGATTCAATGTTGGTAGTAAAACATGTAACATGGGAGTTCACGGTAAAGGACGAACGAATGATTAGTTACCTACAGTAGACAATGAGACTACTCAAGCAACTAAAAAGTTTTAAGATCCACCATATCCCAAGAGCGGAAAATGAGAATGTGGGCGCATTGGCTAATTTAGGGTCCTCACTACAAATCTCGCGAAAAAGAAGTGTACCAGTTGAGTTTATAGAAAAACCAAGCATCACAGTCCGAGAGGTAGCAGAAGTGAAAACTAGACTGGAACTAAGCTGGCAGGACGACGTAATACGTTGGCTAAAAAAAGGGATCCTCCCTCGAGACAAACTTCTTGCTAGGAAGATTCAACAACAGAGTGCCAAGTATTGCATAATCCAACGATTTATTGTATACGCCGTCTTTTTCAAGGCTGTATCTAAAGTGCCTAAAAGAAAAGAAAATTGAATACATGTTAACAGAAGTTTATGGAAGGGTGTGCAAGAATCATACCGGGGCAGGTCTCTAGCCCACAAAATACTGAATGAAAGGTATTACTGGCAAAAAATACACTGAGATGCCAAGCAATATGTAAAGAAGTTGGAAAGTGTCAACGATTTACCCCCATAATAAAATTAGCCATAGGAGAACTCAACACCATAACAAGTCCTGGACCATTCATGCAATGGGCTCTGGACATCGTCAGATCACTCCCAATGGCACCTGCACAGAAACGCTTATTGCTAGTTGTCACTGCCTACTTCACCAAATGGACTGAGGCAGAAGCCTTTGCTAGAATTTGTGAAGAAGAAGTAACGAGATTCCTGTGAAAGAATATAATGTGCAGATACGGAATTCCTCGGGTAATAGTGTCTGACAATAGACTTCAATTCACCAGAAAGATGGTGAGGACTTTTTACAAAGACCTGTAAATTATCAACCGATTTTCTACACCCTACTACCCGCAAGGAAATAGATAGGCTGAAAGATCAAACTGAATCATACTTGACTACATGAAGAAACGCCTACAGCCAATAAAAAGAAAATGGGTAGAATAATTACCAGCAGTACTATGGGCATGCCGAACAACTCCCAGAGAGGCGATAAGCAAAACACCATTTTCTTTGGCCTGCGAAATAGAATAATTACAATCAGAAAAGGAAAGCCTACTTCCGGAAAAGAATTAGAAGGCGCGAATTTTAGAAACGAGATTTGGTTTGAAAACGATCTTCCAAACAGAATGAAAGTTTGGTCCGTCTTGGGAAGGTCCTTTTATTGTCAAAACAGTAGGCGGAAGCGGCTACTATCACCTCATGACAGAAAAATGAGCAGAATTGGCAAAACCCTGGAACACCAGTTACCTTAAGAAATGCTTCATTTAAACTGTTGATTGTTAGTACAATGTACAATTTCTCTCATGTTTTGGGTGTGGGAAGAAGGAAGGAATTGACATAAGTTTTTTTACGTGGGAAACCCTTGAAAAAACAGAATTTTAGGAAAAAGGTCAGCGGCCTTGAAACCGAAGGTCTTGAGAACGGGAGAAACCTTCTCTCTAAAATGTGAAAAAAGGTCAGCGGCCTAAAAGCATACGCCCTTGAGAGTGGAAAAAACATTCTCTCTAAAATGTGAAAAAAGGTCAGCAGCCTAGAAGCCTAAGAACTTGAGAGCGAGAGAAACGTTCTCTTTAAAATGTGGAAAAAAGAGTAATGACCAAGGCCTAAAAACCTAAGTCACCGAAAATGGAACAAAAACCACTCTTTAAAATGAAAATCGGGTCGATGGTTTGAAAGCCTAAAACCTTGAGAGCGAGGATGCCTACTCTCTAAAATGAAAATCAAAACTGAAAGAAAGTCGGTGGCCTAGAAGCCCAAGCTCTTGAGACCAGGAAAAATCTTCTCTTTAATATGTGAAAAGCAAAAAACAATTGAAACACAATGGATGCAGGAAAGACTCATCCACTTTGAACGGGAAACAACTCAGAAGCAGAAAAATCACTGAGAGCAAAAAGACGTTTACATTTTGGAAATTGCTATTCAGAATAACTCGAATTAATGCTTTGAAGTACTAAAGTCTAAACTTAAATTTCTGTTTATAATACTTTAGAACTTAGAAATAATTGTTATGTGCTATTTTGAATAAATGCTATGTAACTGAGTTACTTAGTAATCATCTTCAAAACATTTGAAAAAACTATTTGGTTGAAAATATTTAAAGTACGAGGCATTTTTGTTCTACTTTACCCACTCAAATCTTTCTAAGTATAAAAATACTAAACTAATGAAACACGCCAAGAAGAAAAATACCTTTCATTGATAAAAAGACAAATTACAAAAGCCTAAAAAAGAAGAAAGAGCAAATTACAGAAGGAAAGCTAAGACTCGCCGGTACAAACGACTTCACCAGCATGAGGGTTGGTAGCGTCGTCATCAGTAACGGGAATGGTGGAGTCTTCAACGACAGGAATGGCAGAATCTTCAGCTACGGGAACTGAAGTATTTTTGGCAACAGGAGCATCCTCAAGAGAAATTTAGGAGGGAGAATTTCCTTCCCATCCTTGTAGCCCGTCAGAATGACCTTTTTCTCAGCTTTGTCGAACAAATCCTGGTAGATGTCTTCAGTCTCTCTCTTTCTCTGCTCGGCTTCCTCCCGAGCCACCTTAGCAGTAGTCAACCTATCTTCCACGATCTTCCGGTTCTCATAGGATGTAGTCTGACACCTCTCAAACTTTTCAAGCGCTTCCTTGGTGGCCTTTAAGGAATCCTCAAGCTTGGAGAATTCCGCCGCCGCAACTGCCACCGCTTGGGATAAATCCTCAATCCTGCCCTGAAGTTCGGCTTCCCACTTCGTGAGCTGCTCAATTTCAGCATCTGAGTCTCAAGGACCCCACGACAGCTTTCAATCTCCCTCTTCCATTGGGCAACTGTCTGCTCATTAGCAAGAAAATGCTCTTGAAGGGTGTTATGGAAAATGATGGCATGTAGAAAAGAACAAGAGAAAACCAAAACATTTAGCCAACAAAAGAGAATAGCGAGTAAAGAAAGTTAGAAAATGAATTAGTATACTTTCATTAAAACGTGACTGAGCAAGCAGAGCTTATTCCCGACTGGCATACCACGAGCAGTGGCCATGTCCGTATCAGACTGGACCCCGCGAAGCATGATGTGTGCAAAATGAGTGTCGTTGAGGAAGTTGATAGAAACAGGAACTTGTGGAACCCCATGAAAATTTCTTCAACTCCAAGGGTCCTCCCCTCCTCCCTGAGTGCCATAAGAATGGATAGGCACAAAATCCAACTGAGGAGGGGGCACACTAAAAATAGGACCGTTTCTGTAAAGCATCCGCTGGAGCAACATGAGTGAGGGGAATAGTTAAAAAGGAGGTAGGAGCAGCAAGATTCTTACCGGAATTAGGATGAAGACTCAGAACCACTTGGGAAGAACTTGGGGCCTCGCATCTTGGATGAACGTTCCTTTCTTCCTCAGATACGCGCCTCGACATAACGCTCATTGTAAGATTTTGAAAGAGACCCTCCCATTCCGCGTCTTCCCGTTCAGACCCATAAGAGATGGATGTACTAGAAATGGAAATCAAAGACTGGGATGTCAGAATACCTAGTGGGATTTCAGGAGAAGGTGAGGGAGATGATGTGGATGGGTGCAGTGGAGACATAGGCACTACACAGAAAGGTGGAGCTTGGTTATCTTCCGGGATAAAGGCGACGTTGATTTCCCATCTCAAATTTGGGAGATTGTCCCAATCCCATCCACAAATGTTGAACGCGATTACGATCTTCTCCCTTGACTCCTGGGAAAGATAGGGGGTTTGTTCATTTTACTATCTGCAAAGATAAATTAGTAGAAAGAAAATCAGTAAAGATAAACAAGAAAATGAAGAAACAAAAAGCAAAAAATAGGAACCAGAGCTCCGACGACTTACCGTAGACTCCCCATCCATGGGGAATCGTGCAGCGGCCATCACCGCCCCAGTTCTCTCCTATCTGGAGAACATCACGTTCCCAGCCTTTGTCCCCCTTTTGGGATCAAGATGATCATTTTTCTTTATTAGCACCAGGGCGAGGGTCCAGATAGTAACATTCAGACTCGGTATGGTACTTGATGATGTAGTACGCCCTAAGTTCATCTACTCATAAATCTAAACCATGCCTCCTATTAAAGACTTCAAAACCAAGTAAAATCCTATACTAGCTAGGGGTAAATTGTGATGGAGCTAATTTACAGGTGTGGAAGAATTCTTGAAAGAAATGGGAGAAATGAAGCTTAAACCCCAAAGCTATGTACATAGGGCTTAAGGTTATTTCACATGGAGGACTATAGGGATGTCCTACGACCCACTCTCACCTAAACCACACACTACATCAGAGGGAAAGATGTTGCAGTGGGAATCTAGAAAATATACTAACTCAGCCTGGTTTCTAACCAAAGGTACCAAGGGCTTACACTTAGAAGTATTGCCTCACGCCATAGATGAAGGAGAAGGGATTTCAGACAACAAAATGAAGAAGAAGAAGATAATAAGGGAGAATATCTTACCACAAGAAAATGAACGTAGGAGGAAGTGTTACAAGAGAATCCTTAAATAGGTTTCAGGTTAAAAAGTAAAAAAGAAGAGGAAGAAGAAAATGAAAACACGCTCCATACATTTACTTTTTGAAAATGAGAACCTGAAAGGACGTTTCTGGGAGGGCGCGACTAACAAGATAGAACCGTCACCTACGTCAATGAATGGCATAACAATAACTGGAAAAAGGAGCAAAATCAAAGCATGCACCGCCCGAAAATTGAAAACGGGAAACGAAGCGCCAACGCAGGAAAAAACACGCACCTCCCTCGATTTAATTCTGTTATATATATATATATATATATTTGTTTGTTATTCCTAAAGAAGTGCGGGTTCCTAAGAGAAGACAAGATGATCATTGAAAAGGCGCATGCAAATCAAGAACTCCTCATCATTACACATCAATAAGTGAAATTTATTGAGTGCAATGGGGGGAATGAACAGGGAAAAAACCATCCAAGACGCGTGTACAGAAAGAACGAGTCCTGAGATACTGAGAGGACGCGTGGACCACAAACATGGCAAGATTAGGGGTTAAGCGGAAAAGAACGCTGAAGCAGAAGATCTCGTCAGAACATGAAAAGACGCTGAAGCTGGAGACCTCATCAAAACGGGAAAGAACGCTGAAGCAGGAGACCTCGCTAGAGTGGGAAAGAACACAGAAGCGGGAGACGTTGTCAGAATGGGAAAAAACGTAGAAGCGGGAGACCTCGTCAGAGTGGGAAAGAAGGCAGAAGAAGAAGTCCTTGTTAGAGGAAGAAAGAGCACAGAAGTTGGATGTCTCATTAGAACGAGAAAGGAAGGATAAGAAGAAGAACAGAGACAGACGAAAAGACCCAAAATGACAAATAACGACAATGATTGATTAAGTACAGCTGGAAATACTTGGATGATACAGGTTGACAGCACCAAGTGACTGTGACTGATTGGCTCGAAGCTATAGGAAATCACTAAGTGGCCATGATTGATTGATAACTAAGTGAGACAGAAAGGAAAAAAGGGGCCATACCCAGCAGAATGACCCTCACGAATGTGTGATATGCCTAGGCATATTAAGTACTTCATTTTTTTATTACAATTTCAATTAACTCATGGGATTTGAGAAACCTGTTTAAAGGCCAATGTACTAGAGGAAGAAAAAAAAGATGCAATATAACTTTGACCTTGAGATTCTCTCATTCTTCTCTTACTCTTAAATTCTCCTTTCTTTTTTCGAATTAACACTTGTAAAAATTAGGCATTATTAATATTCTCTTGACCAAACAAAAAAATTCTTTACAGCCCCTACATTTTTTAGTCTGAAAGGCATCACTGTGTAGCAATAAGTTCCTCGACTGGTGATGAAAGAGGTTTTATCCTGAGCATCGGGTTCACTAGGATTAAATTGTATCCCAAAATAAGCGCCATGAAGCTAAGTAGATCGTGTCCCAATGTGGCATCAGCCAACTGGTCTATGCGGGGGAGGGGGAAAATGTCTTTAGGACAAGCTTTATTCAAATCCGTAAAGTCTACAGACCATCCACTTGCCATTTGCATTCTTGACCAGTACAACATTGGCCAACGACTCTGGGTATTCAACTTCCCTGATAAACCTGGTGGAGAGTAGTTTCTCCATCTTCGCAATGATGGCTCTGTCTCTTTCTACGTTCACACTCCTCATTTTTTGCTTGATTGGTTTAAACTTTGGGTCTAAGCTAAGGTGGTAGGTGATAACGAGTCGATTTATGCCTGACACGTCCTCTTGTGTCCATGTAAAGACGTTGCTACTGTCTCGGAGGAACTTCATGAGTTTCTCTTTATGCTCTAAGGTGAGCATCGACCTGATTTGGACCATCTTTTTCAGTTGCTCTGGTGAGAGATTAACATGTTCTAATGGTTCCATGGGTTTGCCACATTCCTGTTCCGTGGGTGGTTCGTCGATCATGGCCATTCTTTTATCGTCGTCCCCACAGACAGCGTCATCTATTTCTACCAAAAATCTCACGACGAGGTGGCGTGTATTCTCTCCTCCACGCGTGGATCCTTTCTGCCTTCAAATCTGCACAACAAAAATGAAAAGCTCTAAAGACGAAGAAAATCGGGGGTGATTTCCTCATCGAAAAGCCTCCAATGCCTAAGTCAATATTAAGCGTGTGCAAGCGTCCTGATAAAATCGTTCTGAAATAAAATATCATCATGAACCGAGCGGGAGGGGCAAGTTTTTTGTTTTAGTCGAGATGGGACGAGACGCAAAATTTGGGTCCCGTACGGGATGGGATGGGACACGGGACAAGAGTCATTGTCCCGACTTTGTCTCGTCATGTCCTGATACACACACACACACACACTTTTTTTTTTAATTTTAGCCTTAATTCTTTTGATTTTTAACCTGTAATTGATTTCTAACCTTTATAACATAGTCTAAATCTCTAAAAAAAATGCCCCAAACAACCCAAAATCCAAAAAACAAAAAGAAAATTCAGCCCAAAACAGTCCAAAAAAGCCAAAAAATGTAGTAAAAAATGGGAAAAACCCATCTTGTCCCATCCTGACCCCACCCCGTCCCGTCCCTCCCTCTATACGGGACAGGGCGGGACTGAAAAAATTGTCTCGTCCCGATCGGGACGGGATAAAAAGGCCAAAAACCCATCGCCTCTCGTCCGTGCACGCCCTAGTCAATGTCCTGAAGTAATTTTGACAGAGTTTTCCTTAGGAGAGTGTTGCGTGCCTTACACTGCTTGTAGAGGGGATATTTATACTTGGCCTTGGGAGAGGCATGCGTGTCGAGTAAGTTTCGGGTGAGGTGATGGCCCTTGTCGAAATGATGAGCTGAGGGTCACATTAAATGTCTGTCTCTTAAGCTGACATGCATTAAATATTGATTTACCTTTAGTCCTACCTGACGTGGTGGATGTGACCATTTGGTGGCTAATGCGACGCTTCATTAAGATGATTTGAAGTCGATCCGTGCCTGTTGCGAATGGGGGAGCGCCACATAGGGTTACTTTTGGTGAATAATGATGATGCCTAATACAGGGCTAGTCGAGCTCTTGCGTCAGACCTACCCCTCGAAGTCCCTTGGAGTTAAGTAGAAATGTCTGTCGCGGCATGCCACATGGTGCCATGTCATTGGCAGTCCAAGAATACCCATAACAACGAGGTGTTTTTTAGCTCAAACTCCAGTGTTTACAAACTGATTGGGAAGGGGAATATCAATCTCTTTTACCTCTTCTAAATTAGATGTATATTATTTTTAGATACTCCTGCCCTCGTACCCATCAATATAATGGTAAAATGGGAAGAAAACATAGGGATATTATTGAGAAAGGCCTAGCTTTCCTAGCTCAAGCCAAATTGCCATTATTTTTTTGGTGGGATTCTTTTTCTACTGTTGTTTACTTGATAAACAAATTACCCATTTTACTTGTCCTAACATTTTTCATTCTATTAACTATGTTAGTTTGAACAAGATGGCTTGGTTTGAACAAATATGGGATGTTAGTGATCAATTAAGCAAATAAAATCGTTGGAAAGTTGTCATACATACTCCTCTATCAACATCTTCAGCAATCAGACAAGTCAATTTTGACATCTAAGTTAATAATAGTAAAATAAGAATTTTCAATTTAACATTAAAGGTGGTATGCATTCATGTCCACGTTCAATGTCTTGTGGGGGCAGCCGACACATGCTCTTGACAAAATCAAACAAAGGGAGTACTGGTCTTACTTTCAACTAAATTATTGGAACAAGTTGTCATTTGGGGACTATTTTTCAATTCAGATGAATTCGTCACTAAAAAACATTTACATCTCAATCAAAATGCTCAATAAAAACAGACCATTCTTATTTTTCTTGAGGGATTTAGAAACATCTGCACTAAAAAGGAAAGTGTGCTTCTTTTTTCTTTTTGACAAGTCCACTTTGCTCTAATTGTTCTTACAAATTGTGTTACAGAAAGCTCGCAGATTGTTTGTTGATTATATCGCTTTTCGTAATGTTTGTTTGAGTTGATTTGTAATTAAATCATTTAACAAAAAACTTTTGTCATTAATAATTGGAAAACATAGCTGATTTTCTTCTTCTTAACAAAAACTTCTGTCATTTAACAAAAAAGCTGTGTCATTTGACAAAGTTTTAAGCCATATTATTTAATCCATCTTCTCTATGTATTTGCAAACTCGTCTCAACTGTACTACAGTAGCAATCAACTTGATGATTATATATGTTAAAAGGTTTATTATGGTCAAGCCGAATAAAAGTATCTATAGAGAATGTGATGAAAGAGAAAGAATTATTACTTCAGCTGGGGCCAACTTCATACATTTTATCTTCACTTGATAGACCATTTATCAATTGATTGATCTGGTTTCAATACGAGTCATAATACAAGCAAGTTAAGCATTTCAAGTTTGAAGCAAGTAGCAAGTTTGCTACTACTGCAAGCGGATCTACCTCTTCTTCTATTTGGCTCAACTTAAAACATGTTTACATTGACAACCTCTAAAAGAGAGTTATTTCCGCAGTAAATCAACATCATCATTCTCAGTAATTTTCACCATTTTCAGAGCAGAGAGAGATTCTGGTGGACAAATGGCGATGGGTGGCAGACTAACGATAGCGAGGAGCGACTGGGAGTAGTACCGTTGACAACAATAGTGAATTGCTTGAGAGATGGTTTGAGGGGAAAAAGAACTCGCAGCTTCGAGGGTTTCAAGGGAAAAGAAAATCTAAAATTGAGTAAGGATTTACAAGACCTTTTACGGCGGGGTTCCATAACCACCATTAGAGAGGGAAGAAACCGTCGCAATAGATCATGAAATATGACCATTACTGGCGATTAATCATTAACCGCCGTCAAGATTTCCACCACTTTTTTTCACTGGCGGTTATACCACCCGCCATCATATAACCGCCGAGATTACCTTAATTTTCTTCTAGTGTTTGTCACACTTTTCTATCTCACCAAAACTATAACCATAACATTATATTTATAGTACAACTCACATAACTTAGGTTTCATTGTAAACTAAAAACTCACTAGTAAACTAAAAACTCACTTGAAATATTTAACTTTTGTATTCTTCTAAGTTGTGTTTTCCAATAACTCAACAAGGCCTTTATAAGACTCTATTCTTGCCAAAAAAACTGAAAAATAATTAAATCTATCACCCATTAGCCTTTCATCTACAAACCTTTCATCTACAAAGACTCTTGACCTTTTATGTTTCCACTAACTTTTAAATTATAACTTCTAAATTGTAACTTCTAAAATGTAACTTCTAAATTGTAACTTCTAATTGAAAAAACCCACTAAAACATAACATTTAATGTTTATTCAACAAAACTCCCCCATAAACTTAAATGCTTCTACCATCCGTCATGCCAATCATTTTCTTGCATTTGTCGAGAAGTACTTTCAGTAGCGGTTTTGTGAAGATATCCGCAACTTGATCCTGACTTGCCACATGCACCAATTCCACACTTCCTTCCTTCACATGATTTCGGATAAAGTGAAAACGAACGTCAATGTGTTTGCTTCTTTCATGGTTCACTGGATTCTTTGCCAACTCAATTGCTGATTTGTTGTCAACTTGAATCACAGTTGCAGCTAGTTGCTTTTAGCTCTATCTTGCCCAACAAATTTCTAAGCCATATCGCATGACATACACACCAAGATGCTGCCACATATTCAGCTTCACACGTCGAGAGCGTCACGATCGGTTGCTTCTTTGAAAGCCAAGTAAATGCAGTATCTCCCATAAAGAACACATATCCCGATGTACTTTTCCGATCGTCTATGTCTCCGCACCAATCTCTGTCGGAGTAGCCAACCAACTTGTAATCTTCTTCTTTCGAGTAGAACAACCCGAGTGACACTGTTCCTTGGATGTACTGTAGGATTCGCTTCACCGCCTTCCAATATGAATAAACCGGCTCGTCCATCAACCGACTTATAATACCGACACTTAATGAAAGATCCATCCTTGTGCATGTGAGATAGCGAAGGCTTCCTACCAAACTCTGGTATCTACTCGCATCGACACGTTCTCCTCCATCGAACTTCGAGAGTTTTGCACCTGATTCAATTGGTGTTGATACCGGGTTGCAATTTGTCATCTTGTACTTCTTCAAAATCTCTTTTGCATGTCTCATGTGATACAAAAATACCTGTCTCTACTTGTCTAACCTCCAAACCAAGGAAAAACTTCATCAAGCCCAAATCTGTCATCTCAAATTCCCGTGTCATTGTACCCATAAACTCTTCTATCATCTCATCATTGTTTCCCATAAAAATGAGGTCATCGACATAAAGAGCAACAAATAACACGTTACCTCCGTTCTTCTTTGCGTAAAGGGCATGCTCGTAGGGACATTGCTTGAACCCGTTCTCCTTGAAATATGTATCGATACCTGTATTCCATACCCGCGGTGCTTGCTTCAACCCGTAAAGCGCCTTCTTCAATTTTAGCACCTTCTTCTCTTCTCCGATTTTCATGAACTCGGGTGGTTGTTCGATGTAGATATCTTCTTCGAGCACACTATTCAAGAATGCCGACTTCACATCCATTTGAAATATTTGCCATTTGAATTGAGCAGCTTGTGAAATGAGTAATCAGATTGTCTCCATTCTTGCAATAGGAGCAAACACCTCGTCATAGTCGATTCCTATCTTTTGCTTGTATCCCTTCGCAACAAGTCTCGCCTTGTACCGTTCTATCTCACCTTGAGCATTCATTTTTTTCTTGAACACCCACTTCACACCAATAGGCTGACTGCCTTTCGGCAATCCTGCTAGCTCCCATGTGTTGTTGCGGTCAATCGCCTTAATCTCCTCGTTCATGGTAGTTTGCCACTTCTTGTCTCGCACCGCCTCTTCAAAGCTGATATTTTCAGCATCTGCCAAAAGACATACAAGGTGTACCTCATTTGTCGCATCATACAAATCTTGAAAACTTCGCATTTTTGGTTGTTGTGGTCATCTTCATCATCGGTAGTTTCAGAGTTTGTTGGTATACTTGTTGGTGCAATGACTGATGATTCTCCAACGTCGATGATAACCTCCGTCTAATTATTCCAGTCCCACTCGCTTGCTTCATTTGCTCGCACATCACGACTCACCATCACCTTCTTGCTTATCGGGTCGAGTAGCTTGTACCCTTTTGTCTTCTCATCATACCCAATAAAAATATACCTTTTGCTTTTGTCTTCGAGCTTCATTCTTCGTTAATCCGGTGCGTGTGCATAAGCCACACTACCAAATACTTTGAGATGAGAAACTGTCGACTTTTGTCCGCTCCATGCCTCTTGTGGTGTTTGATCATCTAACTTCACATGTGGACATCGATTTTGTACATAGATGGAACATTGCACGGCTTCTGCCCAGAATTCCTTCGGCATCTTCTTGCTCTTGAGCATTGATCGAACCATGTCGAGAATAGTCCGGTTCTTCCTCTCGGCCACACCGTTTTGTTGAGGAGAGTATGGTGCGGTTAGAAATCTCCTTATGCCTTGCTCCTCGCAATACTCCATGAAAGCCGTCGAAGTATACTCGCCACCTCTATCGGATCGTACGGCTTTGATGTGTCTACCAGCTGCCTTCTCCACCATCACTTTGAACTTTTTGAACACCTCGAATGCCTCGGATTTTTCTTTCAGAAAATAAACCCAAGTTTTCCGTGAGAAATCATCGATAAAGGTAATGAAGTACCTTTTACCACTGAAAGATTCAGGGGCGATTGGGCCACATATGTCGGTATGAATCAACTCGAGAGTATGTTTAGCTCGATATTCTGCCTTCTTTTGAAACGAGGTTCTCGCTTGCTTGCCAAGCACACATTCTTCACAAAATTTGCCCTCATAGTCCATGTCCGGCAGCCCGTGCACCATGTTCTTCTTTGCTAACTCTTTTAGACCACCTTGATGTAGGTGACCAAAGCGGAGATGCCACAGCGACGCCTTGTCTTCTACGTTGACTCGCAAACACTTTTCTCGCACGCTTCTCAAATTCAGTTTGTACATCCGATTTCTTCCCATCTCGACTAGAGCAACCAGACGCCCTTGCTTGTCCTTCAAGTGTAGTACTCGGTCTTTTAAAAGTATCGAGTAACCTTTCTCCGTGAGTTGCCCCATACTCAAAATGTTGGTCTTGAGGTCTGGTACGTAATAAACATCTTGGATTGACCCTATTAAGCCATCCTTTTGTAAGTAACAAACCGTACCTCGGCCTTTGACCTCCACCTTTGATGCATCTCCAAATGACACATGACCATCTTCAATCTTTTGCATCTCTTTGAATAGGTACTCGTGACCGCACATATGGTTGCTTGCCCCCGAGTCGAGGTACCACAGAGTGTCATTGTTGATGTTGACTTCATTTTGAGCCATCAAGAGAAGGCCTTCATTTTCGTCTTCCAAGACTAGGTTGGTTGTTTCTTCCACCTTTTTATCGGCTCGACAATCTTTTGCAAAATGCCCCACGTTACCACAATTATAACATTTGTCGGAGTTGCAATCCTTCGCATAGTGACCATACTTGTAACACTTGTAGCACTCGATGTTGGAATAGTTCGACCGGCCGCCTCTTCCTCGACCGCGTCCTCTTCCACGCCAATTTGGTTGGCTCGACTGTCCCTTCTCCTTATAGTACCTCTCATGACTGCTGCCTTGACCACCGCGACCATTTTCACGACTTCCACGGCCACGCCCTCTACCTCAGAAATTTTGAGAATAGAATACCTTTTCGTCTTTGATTGACGCCTTGGTTTGAAGTGCTTGCTCGAGTGTCTCCTCCTTTTTTTCTTCTTACGTTGTTCGTGTGCCTCGAGAGAACCGGCAAGCTCATCTACTGTGAGCGTCGCAAGTTTGGAGACGCACTTGTTGGTTAATGATCTCAAAATATTTTCCACAACTCGCGCATCGGTTAACGCTTCGCCATTACGAATGAGTTGGTTCACCACGGCTTGTACACGCGTGATGTATTCAGATACACTTTCCGACTCCTTCATCTTCATGCTCTCCAACTCGCCATGAAGAGTTTGGAGACGCACTTGCTTGACTCGGTCGGCTCCTTTAAACACTTTTGCTAAAATGTTCCACGCTTCTTTTGAAGTAGTTGCACCAGCAGTCTTCTCAAAGCCCGACTCATCAACGGCTCGGAACAACATGTATAACGCCGTCTTATCCTTCGCTCGCGCCTCTTTCAATGCCTTGTTTTGAGCCGCCGTATATCCTGTGGTATTTGTTGGTTCTTCGAAACCTTCTTTGACCACCTCCCATGCATCTTGAGAGCCGAGAAGAGCTTTCATTTGAATACTTCAGTTCTCGTAGTTCGCCTTCGTTAGTCGTGGTAGCGGCATTTGACCCGTTACATTCGCCATTGGCTCTTATACCAATTTGTAGACTAAAAACTCACTAGTAAACTAAAAACTCACTTGAAATATTTAACTTTTGTATTTTTCTAAGTTGTGTTTTCCAATGACCTTAACAAGGCCTTTATATAGACTCTACTCTTGCCAAAAAAACTAAAAAATAATTAAATTTATCACCCCTTGACCTTTCATCTACAAAGACTCTTGACATTTTATGTTTCCACTAACTTTTAAATTGTAACTTCTGAATTATAACTTCTAATTAAAAAAACCCACTAAAAGATAACATTTAATGTTTATTCAACATTCGTAACTCCAATCCATTTCCTAAAAGTACTGAAATTACAATACTAAAAATATTCATGGCTTGGTCTCACAACAGAAGGCCACACTTCCTCAGTGGTGTATAAGTTGTTGAGCCAGCCTGGCAGCATTCACACCATGTCTCTCTTACAGCTGTAAGGCTAACTTAAGAGTCGTCTCCACTTCACCCATTGACGGCCTCTGAGCTGCCTGCTCAGCGAGGCAATCTTGTACAATTTTCACAAATACTTGCAGACAGTCTGCCGCTATTTCTCCTCTTATAAATGGATCGATGATCTGACCCAGTGTGCCTTTGCCTATCAAAGTGGGCATCCACTGCCTTAGACGTTGATCATCCCTCTTCGTCGTCATGTTATCTGGCTTACTATGCTCAGCTGCCTCTCGTAACAGCTGCCATGATCTCTTTGCAACGAGTAATTCAAGCATCAGCATACCAAATGAGTAAACATCGGATTTATCGCTCTTAATATTCTCAAGAAAGCACTCCGGAGCCATATAAGCACGTGAACCAAAAATTGTTGAATCACGTCTTTTCAAGGCCCTTTTTGACATGCTAAGTGGACCAAGCTTGGAGTACCCAAAAGCCGAAACTTTCGCAATTAAGTTTTCGTCAAGCAAAATGCATGCGGCCTTTATATCTCCATGGATAATTGCACGCTTTGCTCCCGTATGAAGGTAGTGTATTCCCCGAGCAGCGTCGATGCAGATTTTGAGCCTCTGTATCCAAGATAATTTCTGGGCACTGGCTGACTTATCATGGAGACGATTTAGCATGGTTCTATTAGGCATGTATTCGTAAACAATTATGCATTCACCGTCTTCCATGCAATATCCGATGACAGAGACAAGGTGGGGATGACGAAGCTGTGAAAGTAGCAAAACCTCGTTCTTAAAAACCTAAATTCCTTGACGGGAATTTTTCGAGTGTCGTTTGATTGCGATTGTGAAGCCATCAATGGTACCCTTGTATACTTCACCAAAATATCCTTGTCCGATCTGGAATTTGGGACCGAATCTGCTTGTTGCCTTTTCCATCTCAGCAAGTGTAAAACGACGCCCAATGATTTCTCTGTTAAGTTGAGCTTTTATGGAGAACTTGGATTGGACGACGGAACATGAAAGGAAGCTAGAGAGAAATTCCATGTTGGGATCGAATCTGCTGGTCCCTTTTCTATCTCAGCAAGTGTAAAACGACGCCCGATGATTTCTCTGTTAAGTTGAGCTTTGATGGAGAACTTGGATTTGACGACTGAACATGAAAGGAAGCTAGAGAGAAATTCCATGTTAGTATGAATGATTTTCAGGTTGATTCATGAACGTGAACCAATTAACCAATTACGTCAAAAGAGGAACATAGAAGCTTCTCATTATCGTCCAAAATAAATTGTCAATGGCAGAGGAAATGTGAGAGGCAACTACAATGGCTTGTTGAACTTCATTAGCCGGGCGTTTTCCTCAGTGGTATTATTAGTTTTTTTTATGTAATTTTACAATTATACAACTAAAATAGTTTTTCAATAGATTTAGGTAAACATCAAGTTTTTTAATTAATTAATAATTTTAGACTAAATCGACCATCATCTATGTATAACAAGTTAGATATTTAACGTTTACATTATCAGAATTCGTCAGTAGCTGTTTGATAACATGACACTAAAAATATGACATTTACCTTATTATCGAAACTAAAATATTTTCTTATCAGAATTATCTAAAAAAACTATAATCAATAATTGATTATCATTTAATTTAATTAAAAATAAAAAATAACGTTTGAATTGAAAAATAATAAATTTCAGAATATTTATAACATATTAAAAGTGTGAAGGATGTGATAATCATTTTTGGATAATTATATCCACATTTTTCTTGCTTTTCCTAAAATGACCATCAAAATTACATTTGCCACTCTCTTATTCATTGTCACTCCTAAATAATTAACTAGCTAAATATTATCAATTATATTTACTATTCTATAATTAATACGGTTTTGTGAATTTGAATAGATGGATGGTTGGACAGAAAATGATTTACTTAGATTTTTTCAATAGATTTATTTTGAAAATTCTCTATGTAAAATAGTTATTATAACAATAATAATAATAAGGAATATTTTAAGATTGAAATTTAGCTTTTGCTTTATTATTTATATTTATGATTGCTTAACTTAATTTATATACTTCCAATAAATGACATTTCTCATTCCTCGAATATCTTTTTTTATCTATAATGTACGTTGATTACTTAGTTAATATATCAACTAAATAATGCTTCTCTTTTTTTTTTAAGATTTAATGATTCAGTAAGGACATTTTTATCAATAAATGACATTTTTTTAATATATGTTGATTACTTAGTTAATATATCAATAAATGACATTTTTTTTATCTAAATAATGCTTATCTTTTTTTTTTTAAGATTTAATGGTAGACTTAGCACGTTATGCTACTTCTATTTCCTCTTATGTTTGTTGGATTGGAACAGTTTCTCCTTTTATGGAGGATCTTTGTATTCTGGATTAGCTCTCATAATATATAATCAGTTTAAAAAAAAAACCTTGATCATCGACATTTTTTTTCAATTAAATATAAATCTCTAGTTCTAAAATCGTTCATAAAGACACCTAATCTTTGGAAAAACACTCACATGCACCCCTTTCGTTAGCTAAGCAGTTAAATAAGATAACACGTGGGTGAGTGCTTTCCTTCCACTTTACTCCTCATACCCACTTCTCTAATCTCATTCTAATTTCATCGGTCATCACAAAAAGAGACATTTATATTTACTAGTTAATTTATACATGTAGTTCACGTAGTATGTGCATTTTTATCGTTTTAATTATTTCTCATACATTTTTTAATTTAGAAAAACAATTGGGAAATAAATATTTCACAATAAAACTACAAAACCAATCATTATTAAGATTTTCATATATCTTATTCACTATTTCTTCATTTAAATTAATTATATTAGAAGAACATACACACACTCAAAAATACAATTTTAAAGTCTAATATTTTTAGAATATTATTCCTTTTGATTTTTATGTGACACAATTGATTAAATCTTTTCAATATATTTATTAGCAAACAAAATAATTTAAAATAATCTACTATCTCAAAATAAATTTCAAATTAGAAGTAATAAAAGTAAAAAAAATTCTGCAAGCTATACACCATTTTAAGAAATAAAAAAGTTAAAAATTAACTAGCAATAATACACCACTTATATACTCAAATGATGATTTAAAAATTATAAAATAAAGATGTTTGTTCAAAACTAATTATGTTTCTTCTCTCAGTTTTTATATATTAAGATATATAAATCAAGAGGGTTAGAATGGAGAAACTGTTTAGATCTAACTCCAAATTTAATTTTATTAAAAGATGTTTAACTTTTCTATTTTAGCAAACTATGATATCACCAGCGATCATTTTATAACTTCCATTTTTAATAATTCATTTGGACATTTTTGTCTAACCAATTTAGATTTAATTCTAGATTTACTCTTATAACATTGAATATAAATTAATATGGTTTAAATTCAATTTGTCTCACGAATTTTATCATGTAAGTAAATAACGCCCACAAACTTTAAATTTAGTTTATTAGACCCTCAAATTTTATAATTAACAAATCACGCCCTTTAAATTTTACTCTGCCAAAATCGATAAAAGCTAAAAAATCAACTTTTGAGTTTACCCCAGCTCAAGCTTGTGTCAAGGCACAAAACAATAGATGTCGTTAATGGAAGTGAGAGAATCAAACCCACAGCTTTGAAACTAAACCACGAGAACTCATCACGAGTTCAAAAAGATAGTGGAGAAACCCATTGCGAGTTCTATAAGATGGTGGAAAAACCCTCACGGCGAACCTCCATGCTCAGATGAAGCACCCATGGAAATCACCGCGACTTGGTTGAACTGATGTCACCGCATTCACCATTTCATATATCCAAAAGGTCACTTTATTCTGTTCGGAGCAGCAGTTATGATTTCGAGTGGAATGGGGAGCTTCCGTTCTTAAGGGAAAGAATTCTCAGCGAAATCGACTCTCGACGAGCTTTCGATTAGGAATCCAAAAAACTGGAAATAAAAAGTTACAAAATAAAATGTAATATAACATATTTCAATTCATAAAATGTGGTAGTGACACATTACCGTCACTTAAATTATTAACGGTAATATTCATAATTTGATTTCTCATATAAGGACAAAGTAACGCTTTTAACGTCTCATATTATTATAATAATGTTTCGACATCATATTCAACCTAACAATCCCTAAAATTTGAGAGATATCATTAGATTTAAAGTTTTTGCAGATACTTTCATAATAAAAAAAAATAATTATTAGTTTTTATTAGAATTTGTAGAAAACAAACGAATAAAAAATATTTACTTGATTACGTAGCGGAATAGATAAAAAATAATGAATTATGTGCTGGATCTTGTAGAAAATCACGAAAATGAACCCCCCACTTGTTCCACAACCCAATAGCCCATGATTTTGTATGTGAAAACTTGATTTTAGTATTGGATGAACGATTTTCCTCAGGGAATATCAATATGTCTGAATTTCTTCTCCAAAAATAAAAAATGAAGTTTCAACCTCCATAGAAGTTAATGGTGGTTATTTATATTAACCACCATTGGTAGTTTTTCATGTACAAAACTATCAATCATCCATTTTCAAAATCGGGTCGGGTTGATCCATCATGGGCGATCGGATCTGAGTTTTTCAACATCTCCCACTCGCACATGATGGGATATAACAAATTTAACTATAAATGATTAAATATTCACATACTAATAAATTCATACGGGCAAATGAATCGTGCGACCCACGAGCACATGTAAGAGCTAGTTGCACTGAAGACTGTCAACTCGTCTCGCTATACCTCAGACGTATTTGTTACATCAGTTCAAACATCTATAATCCCTCAAAAGTGCAATGCTTGACTTAATCAAAACACGTATTCACAATCATGTACTAGCCAGTACGAGGCCGGTGAACACACTTTAGATGTAGACAAAAACGTCTTTCTTCCCTTCATATATAGCTTAGTTTCAAATAAATTACTTTCCTAAACATGTTCCATTAGGTCGAATTACCATAACCGTAGGTAACATACTAAAGTAGCAACATTTATTTGTCACTTCACTATATAGTCAAAAGTCACATAGGGCACAAAAATGGGGTTTCAAAGTACTTCAAAGGACTTATACAATGTGAGAACAATAATTTTATCTCACATTTTTCTTATCTAGTAGCAAAAGACACATGTGGTATGAACACGTGCGATAGTGGGTTTCTCTTCAGAGAAAGAGTGCATTCCTATTATAATTTATATTGAACCACTATAAAGATCTTAGCTCAGTCGCAGATATCAAAATATTTCTCGCTCCTCATAGTGTCTACCATAAGTTCTCGCATCTCATCCACCAACCAGGCTACATGATCGTGGGAATCATATCGATTCATGAATTAATATTTAGACCTCATCTTGATCTCTTGTCAAGGCAACAACCTAATTAAAGTACGTTTTGTTCACATTTCTCAAATATTTTAAGCATACAATGTCTCATCCCAGCTCGCTCTTCAAGCGCCTGAGGTGACCACTTGTATGAGTAAGTCGATTTATGCCTGGTGACATACATTTTTATTTTATCCAAACGAGATATGTGTGTTTTGTGCTACAAATAAATAAAATCAACATCAGGTTCATTAGTTAATAACATTGATACAAAATGCATTGAAAATTACACATCATATTATAACTTATACAAACCTAGGGATTTGATATGGCATACAAAAATATCTCTAGGGATTGGTTTTGTCAAGGGATCAACCATCATTTGATGTGTAAAGACATGTTGTATCACTATTTCCTTTTACGCTATAATATCTCGTACAAAATTATACTTAGTATCTATATGCTTCGTTTCTCCATGATACTTCAGATCTTTAGTATAAGCGATGGCTGCTTGACTATCACAAAATAAAATCACTAGTTTCGATGCACTAGAAACAACTTATAAATGTTGCATAAACCTTCTAAGCCACATTGCCTCTTGCACTACAACTGAACACACTATAAATTCCGCTTCCATAGTTGATAATGCAATGCATGTCTGCTTCTTGCTACTCCAAGATATGGCACAATTACTTAGCAAGAAAGCATATCCAGACGTTGATTTGTGTTCGTCAGGGTCAACACCTCAATCAGCATCTAAGTAACCCATTAGATGCAGATCATTTTCTCAATAGCATAAACATAAGTCTGTAGTACTTTTAAGGTATCTCAAAATCCTCTTAACCGCTTTCCAATGAGCTTGTCGAGGATTTGACTGATAACGACTTACTAAACCAACTGCATAATAAATATCAGGGCGTGTACACAACATAGTGTACATCAAACTTCCAATGACATTCGAATATGGGACTCTGACAATGCTTTCTTTTTCTTCTGGAGTCTTAGGACACATTTCATGACTAAAGATTTTACTCTCTGCTATTGGAGTGTCGATGGGTTTGCAATCTCGCATATTGAATCGTTTGAGTATTTTCTTAATATATGACTCTTGCGACATAGCAAAAAGTCTTTTAAAACGATCACGATATATCTGCACACCTAGTATAAATGTTGCTTCACCAATTTCCTTCATCTCAAAATGAGAAGACAACCATTCTTTAATAGTAATGACAAATTTTTTATCATTCCTAGCCAAAAGGATATCATCTACATCCAATGATAGAATTACAAAATTAGTCTCAATATGTTTGACGTAAACACAATGGTCTTCATCGATCATCATAAAATCATAAGAAGTTATGGCTCTATGAAACCTAAGATACCATTGTCTAGATGATTGTTTGAGGTCATATATTGATCTTAGATGCTTGCATACTTTGCGCTTCTGGCTTTTTGCAACGAAATTCTCAGGTTGTTGCATGTAATTTCTTCATCTAGTTCTCCATTCAGGAAAGTAGTTTTTACATCCATCTGGTGTAATTCCAAATCCATATGGATAACAATAGCTAAAATTAGACATATGGAGGCAATCCTAACAACAGATGAAAAGGTTTCCTCATAGTTTATTCCTTCTTGTTGAGTGTAACCCTTAGCTACCAAACGTGTCTTATATCTTTCTATAGATCCATCTTCCTTGCATTAATTTTGAGAATCCATTTGTTCCCAATATCTTTATGCCCTGGTGAAAGATTAACCAAATTCCAGACATGATTTGTTCTCATTGACTCCATTTATTCTTCCATTACCTTTAACCAATGATCTTTTAAGAATGATGAAAGAGTCTCTCTTACAGTTCTCGGCTCATGTTCATCATGTGGAGCAATCATAAAAGCTTCTCCCTCGGTTTCAAAACATCAACGAGGAATACTTTTATGAGCACTTCTCCGTATATAATCTTCTTACAGATTTGTATCATCGGTTAAATTATTACTCCCACTCGGATCAAGAAGATGAGACATATTCTCATTCATTTCAGATGTCTGGTCCATAGTAACATTAGTGTCAAGATCTTCTATCTCATATAAACTCAGATATTGAGTAACTTCTCTTTTACTAGGAAATTCATTCTCTAAAAATGTGGCATCTCTTAATTCAAATTTAGTAAAACTTCCATCAATTTGTTCACCAATGAACACATATCCTTTGGAGTGTTCAACATATCTTATAAAAATGGACTTCTTACCTCTCTGTCCAAGTTTACCATGCTTATGAGAAGAGTTGTGAACATAAGCTGCAGACCCCCAAGATCGCAGATTACTTAAGTCGGGTTTATGGCCCATCCAAAGTTCATATGGGGTGGAAGTTACTCATTTGGAAGGTACATGGTTAAGTAAATATGTAGTAGTAAGCAACACATCTCCCCAATATGAAATGGGTAAACTTACTTGTACCATCATAGACCTTACCATATCTAGAAACGTTCTATTCCTTCTTTCCGCAACACCGTTTTGTTGTGGAGTTCCAAGAATGGTTAGTTATATAAATATACCATTTTCATCACATAATTCTTTAAATTGATTAGAAAGATATTCACGGCATCGATCTGCTCTTTATGCTTTATCCCTTTGTCTATTTGATTCTCCACCAAATTCATAAATCATTTAAAGCAATACAATGCTTCATATTTATGAGAGATTAAATAGATATAACAAAACGCGTAAAATCATAAATAAAAGTGATGAAATATGAAGTGTCACGTCTCGTATTCACATTCATAGGACCACAAATATCATAATGAATTAATTGCAATGGATAATCAACTCTTTTTGCCTTTCCAAATGATTTTCTAGTTATTTTTCTGGTAAGACAATGCTCACACATAGGTAACTCTATCTTTACAGGTGAGCCTAATAGATCTTCTTTAGCAAGCATATTCATTATATCTTACCCTATATGACCTAATCTAGCATGCCATATATTAGCATCAATCACATTCTTACTGGACGATGTTATTAAAGAAAAGCAATAGTCATTACTAGCATTGTTATGTTTAGTGTCTAGAACAATAAACCCATTCAAAAAATAACCAAATCCATAGTACTTATTATCTAAATAGAATTTCGCACCACCTGAATGAAAATTTATATTGAAACCTAAACCTAGGAGAACAGTTACAAAGACTAAGTTTTTCCTAATCCTAATCAGCATAAGGACATCATGCAGGAATAAAGTTTGACCGCCTCGCAACTCAAGCTTGTAAGTATCAATTCCTTTAACTTTTATTGTAGAATTCTTTCCTACATAGATCAATCTTGCTCCACTAGGACTCAACGATACTCTATAAATGCTCCCACATCTCTAGTTATATGATCGGTTGCTCTTGAATCTACAGTCCATACAGGATAAGATTCAGTTAGTAACACACTACTAGAAACATAACAACGGTGAGAAGTAATATTAGAAAGTACCTTGTCTTTCTTGGGTTCATTGGGAGACGCAATGCATTCACGGGCAGAGTGACCTAAAATATCATAATTTATAGTATTTCATCTCACTCTTGTTCATCATTTTACCGCCACGTTTGCCTTTAATATGACGGTTGGTCTCAGGTTTCTTGTCTTTGTGCTATGGATTTGCACCTTTTATTTTCTTTCCCATATTGAAAAATTTAAAACTTCACTTTCTCTTAATACCGCTCTTTTGGGAACTTATTTTAGCAACATAAACTTGAGTAGAAGCGTTAGCAGCTTCCAAACGCTCAGCTTCTAATTCAACATGACGCGCAATATCAATACAAGTTTTCATATTTTCATTGTGTGTCATGTTGACTTCATGTGTTCCCAATTTTGAGGGAGGGAACGAATGGCAGCTTGAAATTGTTGTTCATCAGTTACTGCATGCCCAACACTTTTTAACTTTCTGATCATATCTGACATCTCTCTCAAATGTCGTTTCATTGTGTATTACTAGTGCTTCACATATGTGTCAAATTTGATCATGAGTTATCTTAATCTTGTTGTTGAAGTCAAACCAAATTTCTGTTTTAATGCATCCCACATATCCTTGGCAAATTCGAACTTTTCAAACTCACACATTTGATATTTTCGATGCCAAATATTAAAATTATCACCATTCAGTTTTCCACCCTTGTTTAGTTCAGCTATTATATTTTTGGATGCGAAAATCATATCAACTACAATATATAAACACAACAGCGCGTATAAATACTAGCACTTCCAAAGAAAAAAACACACATTCATATCTTAAAGTTATGGCAAACTTAACTAAGCCAATGATGATATGATATTGAGTATAAGATCGAAAGTTTACAGTGCTTACAATCATCTCCCATACAAAATATCAAATCATCATTACTTAGTTATATGCCCAAAACATATCACATATGAAAATACACTAATCTCATTTATCATAACTCTCACTCAGTTAATATCATAACATGAAAAGTATATACACAAAATAAAAGACTATATTAAACATGGCAACATATTTAGTTGGAATTAATTCTAAAAACAGTCATCATGTGTACAATAGAAATGGGACATCACAATTTGTTCAACACTTCAACATGGAACTCCATTCAGTGTATGGTCCTTCCTGTCGACTCCAAGGCCCAACTTTGCGCTCCGAAGATTTACAAATTATGATAATGCAGCTGAACGATGAATTCTAAAATGTTTATTTTGTTCCTCTCTTGATATGAGATCTTCTATAATACAATCATATTCTTCAGAGGTAAACTTTTTCATGATCTCTTCTTTATCTGCATTCCACGAGTTTGATAAGGAATTGAGAAGAATTTTGCATATATCTATCTCAACCTTAATGCCCATGTTTTGCACATCATTGTACATTTTGCTCAAATGTATTACATGTTCAACCCTTTTATAATGTGGATTCATTTTATACTCACAAAGTTCATAGTACAAAGTATATGATCCGTCATAATCTGGGTCTCAATCCATATTTTTTGTACTAACATACAAATAATTTGTACCAATTAAAAAACTTATATGTATGGTGATACGTTTGGATGACTTAGTTATACATAAAAAGAAACATATGAATCCAAATAATCACATAACTCGGAAAGACAAATTAAAACATACACTTCCGAAAACAAAAACCAAATCGCAGCGTGCAATATATCTCCAAATTAAGACAACTTCATTATACAAATTTATAAGAAATCAACCCGTTCAAATTGAAACAATAGATAGAACTAGATTGAATCTTGGGTATTAAAAAAATAATAAAAATTAACTGAAACACAAATGATGATGAAAAATCATAATTCCATTATGTGATTGCCATATTAACATAATTCATATAATACAATTCAAATTATGATAAGTTTGCAATAACTGCCACAAGCTAAAGCCTCAATTTTGCTTTAATAGTTTGCAATAACCGCTTAAACTCATGGAATTAGAATTAAACAGATGGCAATAACTCCATAAAAATTCAAATGAACGACATGCATAAGAGTTTTAAACAAATGCACAAATAACCTGTTTACACTTTCATAATTTCATTCACTGCATCAAAGAGCAATTGAGTGGCGGATGCCGGAACTGAGTGAAGATGCCGGATCCGTGAAGAAAGGTCAGAGAAGAAGCGTGAAGATGCCAGAACTGTGTCATCGAGATTTTCTTGCAGAGAGAGAGAGTGGGGGGGAGAGCGATTTGGTGGAGGATGCCGTGACCGTGTGAAAATGCCAGAATCGTGAAGAAAAGCCAGAGAAGAAGTGCGAAGATGCTGGAACCGCGCCATCAAAGTTTTCCTGCAGAGAGAGCAATTGAGTAGAAGAAATTAGAAAGGTGATGGATGAGAGAAAGAGTGAGAGACAGAGCGAGAATGAGATATGAGAGAGTGAGAAATGGAGAGAGATCTCCATAGGGATGAAAAGGAGAAAAAAAGAGGAAAAAATAAGGATGATTAAACATATATTAAAAATGGTCATATATGTAAATAAAAAAATAACATTTATGTAGAATGTACTACGACATGTGATGAAATGTATAATTTCCACTACTTACAGATCATGACTAAATGTTATTTGAGTCGTCCATTTTAATATGGGTGTTGTGTGTTTGGGCTTGAGCTCCTTTAAATGTTGAATTGGTGTTTTGATGTTGTTGGTTGTAAAGATTTTTATTTAGATTATCAACATCTACAGTGTCCGTTAACATTTTCACACTCATTAAAATGGTTTAAACATCAATAAATAAATGAGCCATACATTATTTGATCACTTAAAATTTAATCAATTATTTAGTCACTATAGAGTTACTATCATCCTTTCGGTGAGAACAAACTCATGCGTGGATTTAATCATTCTTTCACGTTAATGTAATATTAGAGCATGCCACTTATAAGAGAAAACTACATAAATGGCCGACCATATTCTTTTTACTAAATATGGCTGGTAGTCCCCACTAAAAATAGCAATTACCATATTGCCCCTATAAAAACTATGGGGACACGTGCTTTAAAAACCACACATGCACTATTCACGATGCAAATGCGTGCAACATGAACGTCCTTCACGTTTTTTAAAACATATTGAAAAAGATAAACTTGCACTGACATGCACAGTGACTAGTCACCTTGCACAACAACTATGCATTGTGCACTGTGTGCGACATCAGTGCATTTTTTTTTGTTTTTTCATAAAAAATAGCTCACACAAAGTAAATAAAATATTTACTTTAGGTAAGTAATTTTCATACGCTATATAATACTTCATGCAAGTAATTCAGATACGCCATATCACAATGATAGTAAGAAAATGTATTAACATATATAAATAAGTTGCTTATGACTTGTGACTAATAAATTAATATATTTAACACGTAGATTTACATGTAAGTAATTAGTTTACACAAAGTCAATAAGTTATCGAGATAGATTATTAAAATTGTTTACATTAGAATACAACATTTGTCTCTATCTCAATTTCCATAACCAACATTGAAACGATAAAGCCAAACTGTCAATAAAATCAACTTAAACTTTACTATAATCACCTAATTTATATGCAAAGAATAAAGCAAAAGTCATTAAAAACGAAGCAAACATTGGAATTCATAACCTAACATTAAAAACAAAACAAGTAAACTAACAAGTTACAAAACTGCAAAAAAAAATCATAATAGAACGGGGAATAAAAATGAAGGTTTTTCTGCAGAGAAGAAGCGTGAAGATGCCAGAACCGTGAAGAAAAGCCAGAAAAGAAGCGCAGAGATGCCAGAACTGCACCATCAAGGTCTTACTGCAGAGAGAGAGAAAGAGAGAGAGAAAGAGAAATAGATTGAGTAGAGGATGTTGGAACTGTGTAAAGATGTTGGAATCGTGAAGAAAAGCCAGAGAAGAAGCGTGAAGATGCCGGAATCGTGCCATTGAGGTTTTCCTGCACACACACACACACACAACGAGAGAGAGAGAGAGAGAGAGAGAGATTGCGTAGACGATGCTGAAACCGTGTGAAGATGCCAAAACTGCGAAGAAAAGCCAGAGAAGAAGCGCGAAGATGCTAGAACCTCGCCATCGAGGTTTTCCTGCATAGAGCGAGGGATTGAGTGGAAGAAATTAGATTGGTGAGGGATGAGAGAAAGAGTGAGAGACAGAGTGAGAATGAGACATGAGAGAGTGAGAAATGGAGAGAACTCTCCACATGGGCGTTTATGTAGAATCACCTGCTACATTAAAAATAGTCATATATGTACATGAATAACGAAAATAGAATTTATGTAGAATCACCTGCTACATGTAATGAAATGTATAATTTAGACCACTTACAGATCATGACTAAATGTCATTGGAGCGAAGTCCATTTTAATATGGGTGTCGTGTGGTTGGGCTTGGATTCCGTTAAATGTTCAATTGGTGTTTTGACGTTGTTGGTTGTGAAGATTTTAATTTTCTTGTCTCGGCTTCAGTGTTCGGCCATCTATTTTTTTCAGTGGTTGTATATGGGAGTGGGACTGCGTGGTTTTTGTTGAAGACGATACCGCCGCATAAAGGTTGTATGTGGGGGAAGCATCCGTTGAATGTTAAATTCAAAATCCTTTCAGTGTAAATCGTATCTCAATAAAACTCAAGATCTCATATTGAACATATCAGGAATCAAAACAATTATAGAGCGGAAGTGAACCAGAATCCATGACGATAGATTGATGTTTAGAGTCGAGCAGTTGGACTTCCAGATCTACACGATTATCTATCTGAGAGTCCCTTTTGATAAAGCCTCTCAGTTTTCTCTCTAACAATGAGATACATTAAAACCCCGTTATCATTTTCCGTTATCGTGTGACCTGTGGACCATAACCATTTATAGATAATTCATCTTTTAGTATTTCTTTTTTAACCCATCATAAAAATAGAAATTACCTTTAAGTCTCTACACATTAAAGGGTCCATAACCTATCAGATACATTTAATACCCAATTATTTAAACCTTAGTAGATCACTTTTAATTGGGTTTAACTTTATTTGAATGTCTGTAACACAATTATTTTACACATAAGTCCAATGTTAGATTAAGGATCCAACAATCTCTCACTAACACTATGTGTCAAACCTTATAATTATGTTTTGCCAAAATAACTGAGCGCGTTCAACTTTGCTGTCATTACCGAAATGTATCTATAACCAATCTGGTCCATCAATCATACCGACATTGGATCAAAGCGGCCTCTCTTACATCAATCGTAACTCAACCCATCAATGGTCACGTATATCAATACAACTGAATGATATGGATTATGATGTGGATGTGTAGCATGAAAATTTCATGTAATGTGATCTTAACATGTCTATTTCTTACTGGTCTTCTGTAAACCTTAGTGAGATCAAACCATACATAATTCAGAGTGTGAATACCAAGAACTTTATTTTTACAGAAAATAACCTTAAAATATCCATAAACCAAAATGACTGAAAAATATGTCTATATGAAAAAAGTGCATCTAAAAATAAAATACAAACTCCAACTAGAACTGAATATCCTCAACTGATATGACACTCGTGTGAGCAGTGTGCTCATGAAACACCTTTGGTGGCAATCCCTTGATAAGCGGATCCGTAATCATGGTGTTTGTTCTGATGTGCTCTGTAGACAATTGTCCACTCTGAACTCTTTCTTTAACAACCATGAACTTGATGTCTATGAATTTTGACTTTGTCGAGCTCCTATTCTTATTAGAATAAAAAACTACTGATTTATTGTTACAAAATATCTTTAGTGGTCTCTGAATATTGTCCACTATGTGCAGCCCCGTGATAAAATTCCACAACCATATTCTGTGATTGGACGCCTCATAACATGTTATGAATTCTCCTGCCATGGTAGAAGAGGCTATAAGAGACTGTTTAGCACTTTTCCATGAGATAGCACCTCCAGCAAGTAGAAAAATATATCCAACGATCTCAATCAGAGTCAGTATATCCAACGATCTCAATCTGATCCATTCTCCGAAATGTGAGCATGTAATCTTTTGTTCTTTGTAAATACTGCAAGACTCGTTTAGCTGCTTTCCAATGGTCTATGCCTGGATTGCTTAAGTATCTTCCCAATAATGGTCTATGCCTGGATTGCCTAAGTATATCAGTCACGTACGCAATATTAGGACATGTACAAACTTGGGCATACATTAGACTCCCCACTACCGAGGCATAGGGAATCTTCTGCATTTTATTTTCCTTAAAAGCATTTTTGTGGCACTGATTGAGACCAAATTTGTCTCCCTTAGCTACAGGGGTATCACCTGGTTTACAGTCTAGCATGTCATATCTTTTAAGGACATTTTTGATATAGCTCTTTTGTGATAATCCTAGAATACCATGAGAACGATCTTGGTGTATTTGGATTCCTAATAAAAAATAAGCTTAACAAAGATCTTTCATCTCAAAATAATTAGCTAGAAATCTTTTGGTGTCGTGGAATAAGCCTTATCGTTGCTGGAAAGAAAAATGTCATCCACATATAAAACCAGAAAAATATGTTTGCTCCCACAAAACTTATGGCATATACAATCATCGACTAAATTCATCTAAAAACCGAACGAGATGATCACTTGATGAAATTTGAAATACCATTGTCGAGATGCCTGAGTCCATAGATGGATTTTCGAAGTTTGCAAACCATATTCTTTGGGTCTCCCGACATAAAATTTTCTGGTTGCACCATATATATTGTATCTTCAATGTCACCATTGAAAAACATTGTCTTTACATCCATCTGATACAGCTCAAGACTGAAATGCGCTACTAATGCCATTACAATCCTGAAAGAGTCTTTCATAGAAACCGGAGAGAAAGTCTCTTTATAGTCAATGCCTTCTTTCTGTGTAAAGTCCTTTACGACAAGACGAGCCTTGTATCTTTCCACATTACCTTTTGAATCCCTCTTGGTCTTAAAAATTCATTTGCAACCTACGAGTTTCGCACCTTCTGGTAATGGAACAAGATCTCACACGTCATTGTCCTTCATGGACTTAATTTCCTCATTCAAGGCATCGATCCACTTTTGAGAGTTAGAGCTTTCCATGGCTTGACGGAAGTTGATCGGATCATCTTCCATCACACCAATGTCAACCTCATGTTCTTGGAGAAATACATTGTAATCATCTGGCACTGCACTTTTTCTCTCTCTAGTGGATCTTCTTAATAGCATAAGTTCTTAAGGTGCTAGAGTTTGTTCCTCCGGAACAATCTCTTGAGCAATATTAGGGACACAGTCCTGATCAATGCTAATAACACCTAAGGGAATATCAACATATTCCTCCTAAAGGATAAAATCCTGAACCGTATCTCCCCCTGCAAACTCGGCATCCTCAAAGAATCGGGTATTTCCCGTCTAAAAAATCGACCTGGTTGTGGGATCATAAAATTTGTACCTCCTGAATCTTTCAGAGTATCCAACAAAATAACAACTCACCGTCCGTAAGTCCAATTTCTTTTCATTAGGCTTATATGGTATTGCCAAAGCTGGACATCCCCAAACGTGCAAATGCCTTAGACTAGGTTTCTTGCCAGTCCAAAGCTCATATGGGGTTTTAGAAGTCGCTTTAGTTGAAACTCTGTTAAGGATATATGCTGCAGCCTTAAGTACTTCACCCCAGAGTGCTTCATGTAAAGTCGAATGACTAATCATACTCATGACCATGTCCTTAAGCGTTATGTTTTGTCTTTCAGCAACACCATTCATAGTGGGCGAACCTGGCATAGTGTACAGTGGGACGATACCGCATTCCTCTAGGAATTTAGCAAACGGTCCTGGACGTTGTTCACATGAACCATCATATCTACTATAGTACTCACCACCACGGTCAGGTCTAACGCTTTTAATCCTTTTGTTGAGTGGATTCTCAACTTCAGCCTTAAAATTTTTGAACATGTCTAATGACTGTGACTTTTCATGAATGAGATATATGTAGCCATATCTAGAATAATCGTCTATGAACGTTGTAAAATACTATTGACCATTCCAAGCCACCAAAGAGAATGGCCCACAAATATCCGTATGAATAAGTTCTAAGACGTCCTGAGTCATGTTGGCTTCAAATCTCCTTTTATTGCTTTGTTTTCCCTTTACGCAATTAACACAAACGTGAAAATCTGTGAAATCTAAGGGACTGAGAGTTTCGTCTAACACAAGTCTCTATATTCTTCGTCTGGAGATGTGACTTAATCTCTTGTGCCATAACGTACTTGAATTCTCACTGGTTAATTTTCTTTTAGTACCTCATGTACTTAATTGCAGGGATTCTTTAAATGAAACAATTGTTTCAAGTAAATAAAGATTATCACATCCTGATAAAAAATCGGAACCAACTGAAATTGAATCACGAAACAAACCAAATTTTCCATTTCCAAAAGAACAAACATAACCAACTTTGTCTAAAACAGAAATAGAAATCAAATTCCGTCTAAAGGACGGTACAATAAAAGTTTCATCAAGATCCAAATAATGTCCAGTTTTTAAAAATAATCTAAATTTTCCTATTACTTCAATCTCAGCCGTCTTGTCATCGCCCACGTAGATGAATCTTTCAGCATCATTTGGCTTTCAGCAATTCAGGTAACTCTGCGTAGACACACTGAGTGAGTTGTTGCACTAGAATCTATCCACCACGTGTGTCTAAGAACCGAACATAAATTAACCTCAGAACAAACCAAATTAAGAAGCATACATTTTTTAGCACGCCAAGCGTGATAGTTGGTGCATTGCTTCTTCCTATGCCCTTCAGCTCCACAGAAGAAACAACCATTACCTTTCAAGTTTACCAGTTTCTTTTGTTATTTCTTATGCGGTGCTGTATCTGCAACTTCATTATCTTTTTTCATTTTCATTCCCTTGCCCTTATCCTTAGATGTAGAGGCCAGGTAAGCACTTTCTGTCTTATCATGTTTCACTCTTTCCTCTTCCTGAACAAAATGTGAGATGAGCTCATTCAGAGACCAAGACTCTTTCTGACAATTATAGGTCACCTTAAACTGGTTAAACTGTGCCGGAAGGGATATCAAAACCAAATACACAAACAAGTCCTCAGAGAGTTCAAGCCTCAGTGCTTTTAACCTTGAAACAATGTGAGACATTTCCATAATGTATTCCCTAATATTACATTTACCTTTATACCTTTTTGAAATTAAGTCTGACAATAGTGTAGCGATTTCTGCTTTTTCGTTCTTGACAAACCTATTTACAATGTCTGCAAGGAAATTCTTAGCTGTAGTTATCTTTTCTGATATAGTGCCTCTGAATGCTTCTAGAATGGCCTTATTCATGACCAGCATATACATGCGATTTTATCTCTCCCACATTTTCATCTCCCTTTAATCATCAGAGGTACTCTTATCCTTAAGAGGTGCAGGAGAATCAGTCCTTAACGCAAAATCGAGATTCATGACTCCAAGAACTATCAAGAGATTATCTTTCCAGGACTTGAAGTTTGAGCCATTCAGAACTGGAATTGAATTGATGTTGGCCGTGATACTAGCAGGAGTAATAGTTGAACAGAGAACAATAAATAAAATAAGCTCACATAAATTCTGAATAACAATAATAATTCAAATAATAGTAACAAATAACCCATCTCAAGATACAGGGCACTCCATTAATATTATGACTTTGGTCAAAAATATTAACTTTGTAGTAATCAAACACTGATAAAAATAACATGTCAAACAAGAAATCTTCCTTTGGGCCGATTTATTATTCACATATAAAAAATCGAATGATCATCATGTATTTATTACCACAGAAACACATGTAATTCTGTCAAATAATTATCTTCCTTTGGGCGATAAATATTCATATAAGTTACACGCACGCATAACCTTTTATATTTCAAGACAAACCAATTTTCACAAGAGATGTCACTTTTGTGACATATTCCTTCAACTAATTTATCTTAAAACATATATAACAGACTAATGTTTGAATTTAAAATTGTTCTGAATTTAAACCTTAAATTAATTGATAAACAAGTAATTTTACGACATTTTGAAATTGTTTTGAAAATATTTTAACCAAAACCTGAAAATAATCAAAACATCTATTTGATAATCTTTAAAAAATTGATTCATAAAATTAATCAAGAATTGAAAAAAAAAAGTGTGAGGGCTGGCCAGCTTTCCCAAAATTGGCTGTGGGTGTCACCCACAGCCTATGCCTGATGACCGTGGGCTTTTAAATTTTTTTTACTGTTCACGGTTCGGGATCAACCCGACCCATGTCCAACCTCACCCTAGGGTTTTCACCTTGAGTGATTGGCGGCCATGGCCAAGGCCGCGACCAAAGCTGCGGTATCCATTGCAGTCGCGGCCAGGGCCACGAATCTTTCAGAAAATCGCGGCCTTGGCTGCGACTCTTGCCTATAGTCGCGGCCCCCGCCGCGACTGTTCCAGATAGCTGCGGTCGAGGCCGCGACTTTCCTTAACAGTCGCAGCTTCTCCTTGCCGGCGCGGCGGTATCAACTTTCATCGGCGGCGGTTTGGCCGCGACACATTAAAAGGCCCACAACTTATCAGATACATTAAAACCTCAATTATTCAAACCTTAGTAGATCACTTTTTATTGGATTTAACTTTATTTGATAGTCTGCAACACATAATTATTTTACACATAAGTTCAATGTTAGATTAAGGATCCAACAGTTATCCTTTCACAAATCCATCATCTCAATCTTGTTTCTTTTGTGGGATGGTGCAATGAACAACAAGAAAGCATATTTGTTTACGAGTATATGGTGAACGAGTCACTTGATAACACCTCTATGGGTTTTTCCATGGCCGTCTATCTTGGAAGCAAAGGTTAAGGATCTGAATTGATGTAGCTAGTGGAATTTACTATTTTCATACTGGATCGAAGCGTTTAATCATCCATGGCGATTTGAAGCACCCCAACATTTTGTTAGACCATAACTTAATTCCCAAGCTTTCAGGTTTCGGGCTTTCTAAGATTGGTCCGGCTAGTATGTCAACCAGTGCTTTGAAAACACATGAATTACGCCGTACTGGTAAAGTTGGTTACATAGATGCTAAATATTTACGTGATGGTGTAAAAACCGAGAAAGTCGATGTTTACTCAGTCGGTATCGCGTTGCTAGAGGTACTAGTTGCTAAGCACATATTTGACATACTAGAGATCATACGCGAAGTAGTTGATCTCAACCGCATCAATCACATAAACAAGTTCATATCTGCTTCTACTGAGAAGGGAACAATTGGTGAGATTGTTGACCCAAGTATGAGAGGTGAAATAGCACCAAATAGTCTACAAGTGTTTTTGAGAAATTATAATCACCCTACAATGGGTTTTGGTGAGCCTTTCGCTCTCTCAATTTCTTCCTTTGTCTCGTAGTGTTTCGGGGCCTTTAGAGAGATGTATCTTGAAATAAGAGTATCTATTTCTCAATATACACAGAAGTCGTTCTCAACAATTAAACCGGAGTTCACATAATTTGGTCCTGATTTTGAAGACCAGATTTTCAAGAAGAAGAACAAGAGTTCCAAATGGGATTTCTGTCGCAACTCTTTTCACGTTTGATGGGTTCCTCCACCTCCAAGCATCATCATCATCATCAATCTCATCAACTTCCTCAAAGAACACTTGGTCGTCGTATTTCACTCCACGAAATCAAAATCGCCACAAGAAATTTCGATTCCAGCTTGCTAATCGGAGAAGGTAGTTATGGGAAGACGTACAAGGGTTGTTTAAATGGAGATGTGGCAGTCGCCGTCAGAAGGCTTTCATCTTCTTCCACCGACACAACTAACCAGTTTAAAACGACGTGTTGCTGCTCTTGCAAATCCAACACCCCAACCTTATTTCTTTAATAGGATTCTACATCGACCATAAAGAAAGAATAACGGCTTACGAGTATTTGCCCAATGTTGCTCTCAATGAATACCTCTATGGAATTCAGCATAGCCATCTCTGTCGTCTATCATGGAAACAAAGGCTGAGCATCTGTATTAGTGTTGCTTGTGGAATACACCATCTTCATAGTGGAGCAAAGCGTGCAATCATCCATGGAGATTTGAAGCCCTCCAACATTCTGTTGGACGAAAACATTGTTCCGAAAGTTAGGGAATTCGGGCTTTCCAAGATTGGTCCGATTAGCGTGTCGAGGAGTGATGATTTCAAAAGACGTGAACCAAGAAATATTTGTTGTAGGTATCATTACATGCCTCATGAATATGTGTTTGATGGTGTACAAACCGAGAAAATCGATGTCTACTCATTTGGTATCGTGTTGTTCGAAGTACTCGCCGCGAAGCCCATACACGAGATCTTGCAGGAATTTGTTTACAAAAACATCGATCCTGACAACAAGGCAATGGATCAGGAGCTACGGCATAGCCACTTAAACAGGTTTATATATGATTCTATAGAGAATGGGAAGATTGGTGAGATTATTGATCCGTATATGAGAGATGTAATAACATCAGACAGTCTACAAGTGTTTCTGAAAATGATGCGGAATTGTTTGGCTTACGAGGCAGTCCAAAGGCCATCAATGGGTGAGGTAGAGGTAAGTCTTCAATTAGCCCTACACCACCAGGAGAGACCACACGCTGTCGACGGTGGTGCAAACGGGGCTGAATTGCAGTGAGTAATGAGTCTTAAGTGTTCGACTCGTCTCAAACAAAACCATGTTATATTTGATTTTCTTTTTTATATAATATTTTAACTTATTGCTTTTCGTATTTCCTTTACATGTATAGTAAAAATAATATCTATCCACACAACCAATAACCAAATAATAAATGACAAAATGATAGTTAAAGAAATAAGACTTCGACGTCCATATAAGCACGAGAGTTTGTTGGAAAATTCTTTGGTACGGCTTATGTATAGTACATGTATTATTTTTATGTATATTTAAGTAAAATCTATAAATATATACATAATTTACATTTAAATATAAATGAAAACAACACACATTCCGTATGGGAGTTGTACTATAAAATTGCCCAAATTTACCTTTTAATTGCGCAAAGTTTATTGAAGACCAATTTGGGCTATGAAAATGATATTGCGAAATCAGTTATCCTTATGTTGGGCCTCAACATAAAATGATTATAATATCAACGATTAAATAGGTCTATTATCAACTATTAATATTAATAGATGAGCCCATAATATTAATAGATGAGTCCAGAGAAGACACACGACGTACGATGACCATCTTCTTTCATTGTACACTGGAGTTAAACGAAATTCACTAACGAAGTCTTTTAATAAGATTAGAGATTCTTCTATCTCATTTATGTCGTTGATTCAAATTTTAACGGTGTAGATTAATTTAAATAAAAAAAAACATGCATGTATTTGACAGACCGCGTTACCGGTCGATTCCTTAGTGGATTACCTCATCGGTAGGTCCATTTCATGAGCGTGGATGAAGTGGAACGATCGACGCGTGTAAGCTCTCTGTAAGAAAAATTCACTGAAAACGCGGCATGATTATCAACCATACAAAGATAACGAGGGTTCACTTGATAAGTCACTGAACTGAAGTGCCTTAATTCGTAGTTTTCAAGTTCACATTGGGTATTCTGAACGACGGATTTCTGAATTTCCTCACTCAATTTCCAGTTGTCTGAACAAGAAGATATCGAAATGGGATTTCTGTCACGTTTGATGGGTTTCAGCTCAAAATCAAATAATTCCTCCAACTACTCCAAGCAGCATCATGAACTTCCTCAAGGAATATTGGGGCGTCGTTTTTCACTTGCTGAGATCAAGATGGCCACTGACAATTTCAACCCTAACTTGTTTATTGGAGAAGGTGGTTTTGGTAAGGTGTACAAAGGTTGTTTAGTAGGTGGTGTCTCAGTAGCAATCAAAAGGCTCTCATCTGATTCTTACCAAGGAATTGACGAGTTTAAGAAAGAGGTGTTACTGCTTTTGCAAATCCGCCATCCCAATCTTGTGTCAATCATTGGATCGTGCAACGACAAGAAAGAAAGAATTATTGTATACGATTATATGGTCAAAGCTGGGTCACTGGATATATACCTTTTTGATATTCCCCATAGCCAGCGTTTGTCTTGGAAGCAAAGGCTAAGGATCTGTATTGGAATTGCTGGTGGAATTCATTATCTTCATACTGGATCAAAGCGTTTAATCATCCACGGCGATTTGAAGCCCAACAACATTTTGTTGGACGGAAATTTTATTCCCAAACTGTCAGATTTTAGGCTTTCCAAGATTGGTCCGATTAGCATGTCGAGGAATAAACTAAAAAGACAGGTATCTAGAATTATCGGTACCTATGGTTATATGCCTCCTGAGTTTATGTTGGAAGGTATAAAAACCGAGAAAGTCGATGTTTATTCATTCGGAATAATATTACTAGAAGTACTCGTTGCTAAACGCATAAACAAAATCTTCCAAGAACTGTTCGACAGAGGCATTGATCTGGAGAACAGGAAGATTGATAAAGACCAAAGCGATAACAACATAAACAGGTTACTAGTTGCGTCTATAGAGGCGGGAACCATTGGTGAGAATATTGATCCGTCTATGATAAGTGAAATAGCACCAAAGAGTCTGCAAATATATTTGAAACTGATGCAGGACTGTTTGGCTTACGAGGCAGTCCAAAGGCCATCAATGGGAGAGGTAGAAGTTGGTCTTCAGTTAGCTCTCCATCTCCAGGAGATCACACCACATGCTGCCACCGAGCACGTTGACAGTGGTGCTCATGGGGCGAACCACAACACATGATGTGGGTGAACTTAAGTACTATATTCTAGAAATTTTATAAAACAGATATGTACCTATTTAAATGGGACATTTGGATAAATGGTTTGAAAACTGTTCAAAAACTTGAAATTTTGGTTCATTTTTGCTTATGAAAAGAAATTACTACCCCTCTACTGGAGTCTGGAAATGTCAAAATTAAACAGTGTTGACTATAGCAATGCGTCCTAATCACCCTGCTGTACATATTTAATTTTGTCAAAATTAAATAGTTTGACTATTGGATCCTGTAGAAGACGGCTTCATCAGATTTCACTTCTGATATTTGTCAGAAGAATACCTTAAGAAGGGATTCAAATGGGATTCGTGTGGCAATCCATAATTTCATCTTTGCTGGCTTGCTCAAACCCAAATTCCTCCAACCCCAACCAGCATCAATCCCATGAATTTCCCCAAGATGATGACTTTAGATGTACAAATTACCACATCACCATCGAAGATGATTCAAGCTCTGAAACATCTGATGATGAGGTTGTGGAAGCCCCTCCAGCGTTAGAAGATCATGGACAAGCTACAGTTCATGAGCTAAAAGAAGTCAACTTAGGTACTTCGGAGGAGCCTCGTCCAACCTTTGTTAGTGCACTTCTTACACCTGAAGATAAAGAAGAATACCTTAAGTTTTTGTTGGAATATAAAGATGTCTTTACTTGGAGCTACAAGGAAATGTCGAGCTTAGATCTAAAGATAGCGGTTCATAATTTAGCTGTGAAACATGGAGTTCGGCCCGTCAAGCAAGCACAACGTCTCTTCCAACCTAAACTCATCCCTCAAATAGAAAATGAAGCAACAAGCTAATTGAAGCCGGCTTCATTCGTGAAGCAAACAATGTATGCCCAAAAGATGACTTTCCTTTGCCTATAGTAGAACTAATGATTGATGCGACCACTAGGCATGAAGCACTATCTTTTATGGACGGGTCTTCTGGTTACAACCAAATAAGAATGGCTCCACAAGACGAAGAGTTGACTACATTTCGAACTGCAAAAGGAATCTACTATTATAAAGTCATGCCCTTTAGATTGAAGAATGCTGGTGCTACATATCAATGAGCGATGCATAGATTTTTTTTACGACTTGCTCCACAAAAATGTTGAGTGTTATGTTGATGCATGACTTTGTGGTAAAGACAAAACAAAGGAAAGACCATTTACAAGATCTCTGCAATATCTTTAATCGTCTTAGGAAATATCAACTCAAGACAAATCCGCTCAAGTATGCTTTTGGGGTTACATCAGGCAAGTTTATTGGCTTTGTGGTAAGATAGAAATAGACCAGTCAAAGATAGACGCGATCCAGAAAATGCCTGAGCCGCAAAATTTAATGGAACTTAGAAGTCTTCAAAGGCGTCTTGCCTACATTCGAAGATTCATATCAAATTTAGCAAGACGATGTCAACCATTCAATCGCCTAATGAAGAAAGACACCCACTTTGAATGGGATGAAACATATAGAAAATCTTTTGAAAGCGTCACGAAGTGCTTTGTTGTGAATTTTCTATAGTGCAAGTGTACACTATCATCGTCAAGTAATAAATTTTTATAAAATAGAGTATCGTCTACATGATTGATTGATATTAATAATTGAAATTAATTTAACCTTAATTCTACTTAAGAATGTCAAAAGGTTGAGATTTTTAATTAAACTAAACTTCTAATTAAATTATAACGATAAAGATTTGACAAAGTTAAAATTTGAATAGTTAAAAACTCTAGAGTTTTCGATTTCACCAGACCAAATATGCTCTAAATTTCAATTCTCAATCAATTAACATTTATTCAGAACATTGATAGTGAATTTCTCTAATATAATTATCAATCTTTCTCAAACATCGATAATCATGAATCAAAAATACGAATCATAGATCTCTGTCAAGATTCAATATTATGAAACTCATTAAGCACTAGAAATTATAGTTGCTACACTAAATTCATAATTATCTTTAACTTATGAAATTCTAATGGTGTTGTAAACAAAGAGCATATTCAATCATCATTTTTCAGTCTCAGAATTAAATCTAAAATTATGTAATAGCTGGTCAGACAATCACAAGCATTAAGAACGTATTATAACACTGAATAAACATCGATTAAATTAAAAATCAATATTTATGAACAATCATGGTTTGACTATATCGTAGCCCTAGATAAAAAAAATTAGAACATAATGAAATAAGAAAACATTCAACTAATAAAAAAGAGAAGAATAACTAGTTTTGAGGATGAAATTGAAGGTCAGAATTGTTTCCGAATTCGATCTTCTTGTTCTCCTCTCCAAAAGTCTTCTCCTTTTCCTCTCACATTTAGAAAATATCCAAAGACCCCTCTAAAACTCTAAGATATTCTATTTATACACTAGGATTTGAAAAGGGTAAATTTGGAATAAAAATCAGAAAAATAAATTAGTCTCGCTCCAGCGTGGCGATGCTGGGAATTCAGCGTCGCGACGCTAGCGTTTTGTACTGCCAGCGCCGTGGTGCTGGCATTCTATACTGCCAGCATCGTGATGTTGGGAAGCCAGCTTCGCGACACTAACTCTCCTGCCTAGTTCTGTTCTTTTTATGATTTATCTGAATTTTTTACTTCCAAATCAATTCAAATGCAATTGGATATCAAACCTACCAGATAAAGACAAAAATAAATATAAATCAATCAATAAATCTAAAAGAGCTAACAAAAATAAAGTTAATCTTATCTAAAATATGAGTGTAAAATACACTTATCAAATACCCTCAAAATTAACTTTTTGCTAGTTCTCGAGCAAAACAAAAAAAATCAAACAAGACAAACAAAAAAAACACTAATTCTGAAAAGCTAAAGAAAGAGTGACATAGTATTTTTGACTAACTAAACTTATCTTAGAGATTTCAAAATAGTAATAACCCAAGAAAAACTTCTGAATTATGATAATGTAAAGGTTTAACACAATTATCACCTTGCATTACAACTTGAAAAGTCCCGAGTGTGTGTGTGTGTGTGTGTCATCTTAAGCCCTCCAATCTCTTAAACCCAGATGAGTTTATACAATCAAAGTCTTGTAAAAGTGAATATAATAATCTATAAATAGATTAGAACTTTATAACCAAATTTTCATGCCACTCTCCACTAATGTAGGCAAACCACATCACTTAGGATCATTAAAACTTTCATAGGCTTGTAATGTATGGCTAAAGTTTAGGGTAGGATAAAAGATATTATTTTGGCTCAACCTTTACCCATAGTCAAATATGCATTCTAGGAATAAACAAGTTTAATTCAACTCTTCTTGCAACACCCCCAAACTTGTCATTCCACCACTTGAAATATTCAACAATTCTTAGTCATTCTTTTTCTTTTTTGAATTTGATTTCCTTAAGCTTCTTTTTTCCTTAACGACTTTTCAGCTAATAGCTCCCAAATCAGTTGGTCTTATGGTATTAGGTGTTAAAACACCCCTTCGAGCTTAATCACTCAAGTCCAAGAGGTTATGAAATCAAACTTATACATATTTCTTATATTAAAACTTCTCCCATTCACCCAAATTGTCATAGCTTCAAGCATATTCCTAGAACATTCAAATACTATGAGTAAAAATGGTTAAATAGGAGAAACTTTTTATGAGGTTGGAAAGTTGTCATGAGTGATAAAAAAATGGCTATGTAAGCTCAACATGGATGACTTGGGAAACAATTATGCACATGTTAGCTTGAAAAGCTCAAACGGTTCATAGATGGCCTAAATCATGCAGTAAGTGAAGTGTAGCCTAGAATTTCACCTCGAATCACAATCAAATTAGTTGTAGAGTTCTAGTATAATCATGTTGATTTCTTAGTGACATAAACATTCTCTAAGCATAAAGAAAATCAAACTTTCAAGGCTAGGTGCTCATTTTGTCGGGATTCTCTACAATGTAAATCAACAATTGGTTCAAACACACGTAAGCACAAATTCATCATTTTTCCAAAACTTATCAATAAATCAAAACCAATCTCATCATAGGTGTTTGTGTTGTTAACAACAGAACACCAAAAAAATTAAATTAAAGCCACCACCCCCAAACTAAAAACTTTCAGTGTCCTCAATGAAAAGAAAATATGTAAAAGGAGTAAGTAGAGAGGATTTCCTTGAATGATGATGAGCTATCATCCTCGTCATTCTTTACATTGTTCTTATTGTCTCCAACTGAGAGGAAAGTGGTGCATAAGCCAAATTCATCCATAGTTAATTTTTTATTAAAATCTAAAGAAAAACAATAATAAAATAAGCAAAGAAAATTAAAAAAATGAAAAAAATAACATAAATATAATCGGGTTGTCTCCCAGTAGCGCTTGCTTTAATGTCTTCAGCCAAACATAATGATCATCCAGACTTCACCCGTTATCCACTAATTTTAGAATCCCCTTTGATTTAGAAACTGATCAGTCTAAGACCATTTGTTACTCTCTCAAAATCCTCAGCAGCTTATCTTCTTGTTCACTATTTAACAAAGCAGAGATAATGACAGGCAGAGTGGATGTTTCTCCCATAAATATGTACTAAATGTGGAGGTCTAACATTGATGATTTTTCAATAAATGGTAGGTGTCTAGGTTTACCTTCTCCAATTTCTGCACTATCCACCCGCAAATAACTATTCATATCATTTGAGTGTTTGATTCCTTTGAAGAGATTAAAAATTACATGATATTGTTGCACTCTCAGAGTAAGGTCCCCTTTTTACACATCAATCAGAGTTCTTCCCATAACTAAAAATGGTCTACCAAGAAAAATTAGAAGTTCTTGGTTTTTGTCCATGTCAAGAACAATAAAATCAGCTGGGAAGATAAATTTATCCACATTTATAAAATCATCCTCAATAATCTCCAATGGATATCTGGTATACTGATCAGCTAACTGTAAAGATACCATCGTGGTCTTAGCTTCTCCAAGACCTAAATTTTTGTAAACTGAATACGACATCAAATTGATACCAGCCCCAATATCATATAAAGCCTTTTCAAAATATAAATTCTCAATGGTGCAAGGAATAGTAAAACTCCTAGGGTCCTTTAACTTCAGAGACAATTTATTATGCAAGATAGCACTACACTCCTCAATAAGTGCAACTGTCTCATACTCCTCTAGCTTTCACTTGTTTGAGAGAATATCCTTCATGAATTTGACATAGCTCGGAATTTTTTTCAAAGCATCAACAAAAGAGATGTTTATTATTCAATTTTTGCTTTTGGAACCGCTGAGGGTATGGAATAGATGGATCATATGGTGGAGGATTATTAGAAAATAATATTGACTTAGGCTTGCCTTTCTTCTTTTCTGAGCTATTGGCAAGATCATCACTCATTGTCTCATATTCTGCTTCAATTGGCTGAGAATTTTCAATAATGGATTTATGAGGTTCTGCAAACTCCTTACCAATGCGAAGCGTAATGGCGTTTACTTGTTCTTTTGAATTTTTCTTAGTGTTTCTCGGTAGAGAACCTTATGGTCTTTGTGTGAGTATTTCTGAAAGTTGACCCGTTTGAAGCTCTAAATTCCTTATCGACGTAGCTTGTCTGAATATTGGTTTCTTGCCTCTAAATCCTTGTTTCTTGTCTCTGAAGTGTAGCATCTGTTCTTGCCATAAATTGAGTAGTATTAACTGTGAGCTGGGCAATAGCATCTTCCAGAGAAATTTTACGTTGCTGAGAGCTGAAAACTTAGGATGAGTTGCAACTGGTGCATTAATCACATTCTGACTATATTTCATGAGAAATTGGGGTGATTTCTCCATACTTGATTGTAGGTGTTAGAGAATGGATTATTCTGCCTATTATAATTCCCAAAAAAGTTAGCTTGTTCAGATTGAGAATGAGCAAATGGATTATGAGCTTGACATTCAGTGCTAGAATGAGGTCCATTACATAATTTTCATGTGTCGCATGAACTGCACTAGCATTGGAAGTGAAAGAGCTAAATTTCTTTGAAAGTGTAGCTACTTGAGCTGTGAGGGTAGTAAGTACATCTACATCATGAACTCCATGAGTCTTTCTTGGTACATTACGCTCAGTTGGCCATTGATAAGCATTAGCAGTCATTTCTTCTAGCAAGACATAAACAAACTCATGTGTTTTACCCATCAAAGCACATCATGTTGTTGCATCCACTAGCGTCCTTGTTGAATTCCCCAAACCATTATAAAAAGCTTGAACTTGCAGCCATCTAGGTAGTCCATGATGTGGGAATCCTCAACATCTCTTTAAACATCTCCCATGCTTTATGAAGAGACTCCATATCATGTTAGGAAAATGTGGTGATCTCATTCCTCATTCTGGCTATTATAGATGGTGGAAAGAACTTTGCAAAAAATCTCTCAAATTCTGGCTTCCAAATTTTCTTATACACCATAGAGAACGCCTGAAAAATAAAAAAACAAATAAATAAATAAATAAACAACCGTAAATAAAACAAACAAGATTTGAAGTAAAATTCAAGATATGTAACTTCAATATTAATAAAAAAAAATCAATCACCGGCAACGGCGCCAAAAACTTGTTGCAAATTTTTTATAGTGCAAGTGTACACTATCATCGTCAAGTAATAAATTTCTATAAAATAGAGTATCGTCCATTGGATTGATTGATATTAATAATTGAAATTAAATAAACCTTAGTTCTACTTGAGAATGTCGAAAGGTTGGGATTTTTAATTAAAATAAACTTCTAATTAAACTATAACGATAAAGATTTGACAAAGATAAAATTTGAATAGTTAAAAGTTCTAGGGTTTTCGATTTCACCAAACCAAACATGCTCTAAATTCTTATTCTTAATCAATTAACGTTTATTCAGAACACTGATAGCAAATTTCTCTAATATAATTATCAATTTTTCTCAAGCATCGATAACCATGAATAGAAAATACGAATCATACATCTCCGTCAAGATTCAATATAATGAAACTCATTAAGCACAAGAAATTATAGTTGCTGCACTAAATTCATAATTATTTCTAACTTATAAAATTTTAATAGTGTTATAAACAAAGAACAGAATCAATTATCACTTCTGAGTCTCAGAATTAAATCTAAAATCATACAATAGTTGGTCAGACAATCACAAGTATTAAGAACGGATTATAACACTTAATAACACTGAATAAACATCGATTGAATTAAAAATTAATATTTACGAACAATCATAGTTTGTTTATATCGTAACCCTAGATAAAACAAATTAGAACATATGAAATAAGAAAACATTATACTAATAGTCATCAACATAGAGAAAGAAGAGGAGAAGAACTAGTTTTGAGGATGGAATTGAAGCTGAGAATCGTTTCCGAGTTCGATCTTCTTGTTCTCCTCTCCAAAAGTCTTCTCCTTTGCCTCTCACATTCAGAAAATGTCCAAAGACCCCTCTAAAACTTTAAGATATTATATTCATACACTAGGGGTTCGAAAATGGTAAACTTGGAATAAAAATCAGAAAAATAAATTAATCATGCTCCAGTGATGCGATGATGGATTCCCAGCGTCGCATTGCTGGCGTTTTGTACTGCCAGTGTTATGACGCTGGGAAGCCAGAACCGCAGTGCTGGCATTCTGTACTGCCAGTGTTACGACGCTGGCCCTCCTGCCCAGTTCTATTCTTTACGATTTTTCTGAATTTTTTACTTCCAAATCTTTCTAAATCAATTTTAAAGCAATTGAATATCAAACCTACAAGATAGAGATAAAAATAAACATAAATCAATCAATAAATCTAAAAGAACTAACAAAATTAAGGTTGAACTTATCTAAAATATGAGTGTAAAATACACTTATCATACTTGTTTCACCCTCATGTTTTGAGAACTCCGATACCGAGCAAACCACTGGTATTGTACATGGCCGCACAAGAAAAATCTTTAGGAGCTCTTTTAGAACCAAAAAAATGAAGAAGAAAAGGAAAAGGCATTGTATTACTTTAGTCGAACCCTAAATGGAGCTGAGTTGAACTCCTCGCCTATTAAGAAGACATGTCTCACTCTCTTCTTCACCATTGATAAGTTAAGGCATTACATGCAAGCGGTCGCTATACAATTGATAGCATGGTTGATCCCATTAAGTATGTTCTGTCTAGGCCAGTGATTTCTTGGCGACTAGCAAAGTGGGTTGTGTTCTTCAACAATTTGACTAGCATTGGAAGACTTCTTAGCAGATCACCCAGTGCCGTCAGAATGGAAACTGTCAGACGACCTTCCTTATGAAGAAGTGTTCTATGTCAAGACTTGCACTCCTTGGATAATGTTCTTTGATGGCGCGACAAGACGAGATGGAGCTGGAGCCGTGGTAATTTTCTTCACGCCGAAGAGGCAGATCTTACTATACAGTTTTATAGTAAGTGAATTATGCTCTAACAATGTGGCTGATTATCAGTCGTTAACAATTGGCTTTGAGATGGCTCTAGAAATTGGAGTTGACAGTCTCGAAGTGTGTGGTGACTCAAAACTGATTATAAATCAATTAATGATGCAATATGATGTGAAGAATGATGATTTAATTCCATATTTCAAGTATGCAAAACGACTAATGAAGAAATTTGAAAGTATTACCCTTGAACATGACCAAGAGTATAAAAACATCAAGCTAATGCATTAGCTAACATGGCTACAACTTTATTAATATTGGGTGAAGAAACTGTCAATGTGCCAGTATGCCAGAAATGGGTGATCCCATCAATTGATGATGAGAACGAAAAGTCCGATATAATTTTAGTATACGTAACTGAAGAAGAGGATTGGCGTCAATCAATCATTGAGTATTTACGACATGAAAAATTAAACAATGAGCCACATCGTAAAGTTGAAATATGCAGGCGAGCGGCACAATTTTACTTCAAAGACACCTTATATCGACGTGGGACTCTTCCTTCGATGCGTAGGACAAGAAGAAGCTCATCATGCATTATAAGATGTTCACTCTAGTGTTTTGGGTGCTCATCAATCAGGACCAAAGCTTCATTTTAAGATTAAAAGATTAGGATATTACTAGCCAACAATGGTACAAGATTCGATGGATTGTGCTAATAAATGTGATACTTGTCAGTTTCATGCCAACTTCATCCACCAACCGCCAAAACATTTGCATCCAACAATAGTGTCTTTACCATTTGAATGGTGGGAACTTGATCTCGTTGGTCCTCTAAATCCAAATTCATCAAGGGGACATTCTTACATACTTGCCAAAATAGATTACTTCTCAAAATGGGCATAAGGCATACCTCTAAGGGAAGCTAAGAAAGAAGATGATGTTAATTTTGAAAGAAAACATATCATTTACCGTTATGGTGTGCCTCAGTACATTTTAACTGATAACGGAAATCAATTCTTCAATAATATCATGGATAAGATTTAGGAGAAGTTTGATTTCAAGTAGTACAAGTGTTCTATGTATAACACACCAGTAAATGGGCTTGTAGTGGCATTTAACAAAACGCTTTATAATCTTTTGAAAAAAGTGGTGTCTAAAACAAAACGAGATTGGCATGAGAAAGTCGGTGAAGCTCTATGGGTGTATCGAACCACCTTTGGAATACCCACACAAGCTATAACATATTCTTTAGTCTACGTGTGGAAGCAGTTTTACCGCTTGAATGGTAAATTCTGTCACTTTAGATTGCCATTCAGGAAGGAATGACTGAAGAAGTAAATGTGAGGCTATGTTTAGAAGAGTTAGATGCACTTGATGAAAATAGTCTCGAAGTACAACAACGCCTTGAATGCTACCAAGCTCGGATGTCTAAGGCGTTCAACAAAAAAAGTACGACCAAGATCATATCAGGTGGGTGACTTAGTGCTCGTTATTTGTAGACCTATCATCGTTACTCATCACACTGGAAACAAATTCTCTTGTAAGTGGGATGGATCATATATTGTCCAAGAAATTTACACAAATGGTGCTTATAAAATTGCTGATAAAGATGGTCTGAAGATTGGTCTAATCAATGAAAAGTTTCTGAAGTGCTGCTAATCTTGAAAGATGACATGACACTCCTTGTCGCACGAGCCTAAACTTCAGGATGCTCATCTCATCTATGAGCCTAGACTTTTCATGATGCTAGAAGAAATCATCAATGAACTACGGTCTGACTTGATCTCATTTCTACAAGGGTACGTAGGCAGTCTAGAAGCAAATCTCCTTGGTCCAGTTCAACCAACAAAAATGAGAGAGAGAGAGAGAGAGTTTTATGCTTAAGGTTAGCACCCTAAAAATTTTATATAAGCTAATTGGGTTAAGAGTTCAACTCTTGCTTAAAGACCTAGCTATGATGGTGGGATTGATAAAGCTTAATTCAAAATATCCATTGTTTAAAATTAAAGAGATTACCCTATCAACTTTATCATATAGCTCATTGATGTTTATCAAGTATCAACTCTTTCACTTTCTACTCTCTCTCTCTCTTTAATCTACCCAATTCAAAATTACTCATCTCCATGATCTTAGTCAATGACATGATCGACAAGTCTTGGGCTGAAGAAGACGCTGTACTTAGAGCCCTACAGCTTAAGGGTGTTTTAGAAAATTTCCCAGACCGTGGAACCCAATTCGGACTGAATCGAAGTCTGGACGGTTTTTCCCTCATATTTGGGCGGTTCGCTCTTCATTTTAGAGAGTGCTGAACATTCAGTTCAGTCCAGAATCAGCTAATTCTAGACCGAACCGACTGGACCGTCCGTATATATATATATATATATATATATATATTAGGTTACACGGTGAAACAAATTTCTCGACCCTCTTTGTTCTCAAGCCCTTCTTCTTCGTTCAGTCTCATCGTTTGGACGCCTAAACTTAAACCAAAGCAGCTCGACGCCTCGACTCTTGAGGTAGGATTCTAGTTCTGTGTAATACCGATTTAGTTCTGATTTAGTTGATTAAGATCTGATTTAGATCTGTGTAATCTCAGACCCTTGAACCTCACTATGAGATTTGTTTTGATTTAGTTGATTTTAGTTTATTTATGTTAACAAATTGGTTCTAAGTTAATTGATTTAGTTGATTTTAGTTGATTTTGTTTTGATTTTAGTTGATATAGTTCTGATTTAAAATAAATGTTGTACAATTTATTTTAGACTAAAAAACCCACCCGGACTGACCAGTTAAAGTTCGGTTTAATCGATTTAGATTTTTTAGTATAATCTGGGAGGTTCGGTCCTCCATATAGGAGGAGGACCGTAATTTTTGGTTCGATCCAAATTTTCTCCAAAAGATCGGACCGGACCGACCGTGAACACCTTCTATAGCTCATAGATGTTTATCAAGCTAAGAAGCACTGACACTCCTATTTACACAGAGTGTGGGTGTCGGACATGTGTTGGATACCGACACGCCTCCAACACGCTCCGACACGTGTCTGATACTCCAAAAGAAGTATCCGGATTTTTTTTATTTTTTTAAATTTCGGACACGTGTCCGACACAAGACACATGAGGACACGACCTGGACACATTTCGAGGATAAATTTAAATATTAAAAAAGGTCGGAGTGTAAAAGAAAAGAAATAAACATTTAATCAGTGACATAAAAAATAAAGGGGTGTAAAACAAAAGAATAAGAAGACTAAGATTTTAAAGTACAATATTATAATGTTATATTTTTTTCACCCACTTGAGATTATTTTCGTGGCTTTTTGAAGAAGCCGTAAGTGGGAAAACCAAAGGAAAATGTTTTCCTTGTCTTCTACGTTCTTAGTCTGTAAGTGCTAGGCGAAGATTTCTTTCTTGTCTTCTTGAAGAAGCCATAAGTGGGAAAACCAAAGGAAAAGGTTTTCCTTGCCTGGCTTCGTTCTTGGTCTGTAAGTGCTAGGCCACGATTATGGTCTGTGTTACTATGTACGTGTGTCAGCTACATATCATTGGAGTAACCATTTTGGAGGCTATTTTATTCTCAGATGATGGTGATCAAGCTGTTGATGAAAATGTGGTGTAAATTTTAAATGATGGATGAATTTGAGAAAGAAGTTTTTTTGTTGTAATGTTTCTTTTGATGGTGATCAAGTTATTGATGAAAATGTGGTGAAAATTTCAAATGATGGATGAATTTGAGAAAGAAGTTTTTTTGTTATAATTAGTTCTTTTGATCTTGTAAATAAAGTTATATCATATTTCAAATGATGGATGATTTTGTTATATATTTTGCTTATATATAAAATTACAAAATTAAAAAATATTTATCTATTTATTATATGCAGTGTATCTCCATATTCTACTTTAAAAAAAATTATATATCGACATATCTATGTCATATCTTATCTGTATTATGTGTCAGTGTATGTGCTTCTTAGTTATAAGTATCAAATTCTCCACTTTCTACTCTCTCTTTGGAGTACCCAATTCAAAATCGCTCTTCTCCATGATCTTAGTGTACTTAGAGACCTACTTGACCGTGCATCTAATTTCTTCTATATTCATTATATTGCATTCTCATTGATAATATCGTTGATTCCAAGTTCAAAATTAATGGTTGTCTCACATTTCCTCATCATCAGATTTGTATTAAAAAAAATAAAGAAAAAAAATCAAATTTCGAGACTCGTTCACTCATCACGCCTTGATCACGTCGTGATCAAGTCTTAAGGGGTACTTGTCGGACATGAAATTTTGGGCCAATCACAATTCACCACGTCACAAGTTGTTGTGTCCATAACTGATCAATCAAAAATTACCATGTGTCATCTTTAAAGATCAGTCAAATTATACTAAGTGTCAAAAAATGATTTGACAAAGCTTTATTTGATGGCAAATGAGAAAATATCACATGTCTTAGTGACACAACAAGTCAAATAAACTAATGACATGTGTCATCTTAAATAGCCAGTAAAATGTTACCACGTGTCGCTAGATTTCCCTTAAAACTTCTATAAATAAGTATGAGTCTCATTTCACAAGGCAAAACTTTTTCCCAAAGACACAAAAAAACTCTCAGAAAACCCGAATAAACTCCAGAGTTCAGAAATAAGAATTTCAAAAAATCTACAAAGTTTCATCTCAAGTTCAAAACGTTCAAGTTACACAACAAATTCGATTGATCTCTAAACAAGTTTGAAACTTATAGATTCAAGAAGGATTCATCCAATTATTTTACCATCACAAGTGTAGAAGATTCAACTTTCAATTTGAGAATATCACTATCAAGTCTCAAATTGTATCAAGCCTCGAATTGAAGTTCACTACAGAAAAAGAATCAGATGATAATTCTTTATAAAGAATTCATAAATAAAAATTATACTCATCTAAATTATCAATGCAAAAATTATATTTGTCCATTAACGTTATTGTTCAATTGTTTTAATAACTAAATTTGTACGTACAGTGACATCAAGTGAAGCGAATGATCCTTAACAAGTATGTCATTTCTGGTTGACAGACCGCGGTACCAGTTGATTCCTTTGTGGATTTCCTCATCGGTAGGCCCATGTACTTCATGAGCGTGGATGAAGTGGAACGATCGACGCGTGTAGGCTCTCTGTAAGAAAAATCCATTGAAAACGCGGCATGATTATGAACCATACAAAGATAAAGTCACTTAACGACCCAGCCATGAGTCCTCTCACCTGCTGAACTGAAGTGCCTTAATTCGTAGTTTTCGAGTGCACATTGGGTACCCTGGACGACGGATTTCTGAATTTCCTTTACCATACAACTCCACTCGATTTCCAGTTGTCTGAACAAGAAGAGATCGAAATGGGATTTCTGTCACGTTTGATGGGTTTCAGCTCAGAACCAAATAATTCCTCCAGCTACTCCAAGCAGCATCATGAACTTCCTCAAGGAATGTTGGGGCGTCGTTTTTCACTTGCTGAGATCAAGATGGCCACTGACAATTTCAACCCTAACTTGCTTATTGGAGAAGGTGCTTTTGGTAAGGTGTACAAAGGTTGTTTAAAAGGTGGTGTCTCAGTAGCGATCAAAAGGCTCACATCTAATTCTCTCCAAGGAATTGACATGACGTTTAAGACAGAGGTGTTACTGCTTTTGCAAATCCGCCATCCCAATCTCGTGTCATTCATCGGATGGCAACGAAGATAAAGAAAGCATAATTGTATACGATTATATGGTCAAAGGGTCACTGGATAAGTACCTCTTTGATATTCCCCATAGCCAGCGTTTGTCTTGGAAGCAAAGGCTAAGGACCTGTATTGGAATTGCTGGTGGAATTCATCATCTTCATACTGGATCAAAGCGTTTAATCATCCATGGCGATTTGAAGCCCAACAACATTTTGTTGGATGGAAATTTTATTCCCAAACTGTCGAGTTTTGGGCTTTCCGAGATTGGTCGGATTAGCACGTCGAGGATTAAATTTAAAAGGGTAAATACTAATAGAATCGGTACATTTGGTTATTTACCTTTTGAGTATTTATGTGTCGGTATGAAAACCGAGAAAGTCGATGTTTACTCATCTAATAGAGGCGGAAACCATGGGTGAGATTATTCATAAGTGAAATAGCACCAAATAGTCTGCAAATAGTTTTGAAACTGATACAGGACTGTTTGGCTCACGAGGCAGTCCAAAGGCCATCAATGGGAGAGGTAAAAGTTGTTCTTCAGTTAGCTCTCCATCTCCAGGAAACACTACATGCTGCCACCGAGCGTGTCGACAGTGGTGCTCCTGGGCCGAATCATAAGACATGATGTCAGATATGGGTGAACTTAAGTATTATATTCTAGAAATTTTAGGATATATACCCATTTAAATGGGTCACTTGGATAAATCTTTGGTTTGAAAACTGCTCAAAACTTGAAATTTTGGTTCATTTTTTGCTTATGAAACAAATTACTATGGCTTTACTGGAGTCTGGAAATGTCAAAATTAAATAGTGTTGACTATAGCAATGCGTCCTAATCACCTTGCTAAACATATTTTATCTACTGTACTGTAACTTCGTTCCTTCTCGAGTAGTTTGGTGGGGTCAGAAGTTGGAATTTTCCAACAACAGAATTCCCTTCTTTCGAGAGTAAATTTCCTTGAGTTCACATTGGATCCCGTAGAAGACGACTTTTCATGATTCATCAGATATCACTTCTGATCATTCGCCCAGTTGCTTGAACAAGAAGATATTGAAATGGTTTTTATCGAAAAAAAAGATACTGTTATGGGATTCGTGTGGCAATCCATTATTTCACCTTTGCTGGCTTGCTCAAACCCAAATTCCCTCAACTCCAACCCGCATCAATCCCATGAATTTCCCCAAGGAATAATCGGGCGTCGATTTTCATTTGCTGAGATCTCGATCGCCACCAGAAATTTCGATTCTGAGTTACTGATTGGACAGAGTGATTACGGTAAGGTCTTCAATGGCCGTCTAAACGGAGGTGTTACCGTCGCAGTCAGAAGGCTTCCACCTAAATCAAATGCAATTCAGCGGTTGAAAAAAGAAGTAATACTGCTTTTACAAATCCGGCATCCAAACCTTGTTACTTTCCTCGGATTATGCGATGAAAAGAAAGATAACATAATTGTTTACGAGTATATGGTCAACGGGTCACTGGAAAATCATCTCTATGGTAGTCTCCATGGCCGTCTCTCTTGGGAGAAAAGGTTAAGGATTTGTATTGGCGTTGCTCGTGGAGTTCACTATCTTCATATTGGATCAAAACGTTTAATCATCCATGGCGACTTGAAGCCCAACAACATTTTGTTGGACGAAAACTTGACTCCCAAACTTTCGGAATTTGGTCTTTCCAAAATTGGACCAATTAGCATGTCGAGGACTAATTTGAAAATGCAGGAATCAAGAATCATGGGTACGTATGGTTATATGCCTCATGAGTATTTGTTTGACGGAGTTAAAACTGAGAAAGTCGATGTTTACTCGTTCGGTATTGTGATGCTTCAAGTACTCGTTGCTAAGCCCATATTCGAGATATTCATGATTATGCTGGAGGCAATTGACTACCAAAACATTGATCGAAACAATAGGGCGATGACGATTTATAGAGAGCTAAGCCGCAGCCACCTACACAGCTTTATATCCGCTTCTATAGAGAAGGGAACAATTCGTGAGATTGTTGATCCAAGTATGAGAGGTGAAATAGCACCAAGTAGTCTTCAAATGTTTTTGAAACTGATGCAGGAATGTTTGGCTTACGAGGCAGTAGAAAGGCCATCAATGGGAGAGGTAGAAGTAGGTCTTCAATTAGCCTTGCAGCTTCAGGAGCGGCCACAAGCTGCCAACCAGCTTGTCGACGCTGGTGCCAATAGCCTGAATCGCAACAAAGTATGAGGCTTAATGTGTTCTATTTTTTTTTTCGGAAACTGGCTAAATGTGTTTTAGCTATCTCTAGACAGTATTAAATATGAGAAATTTTATGTACAATATATATTCTGAAGTTCAATACTGACATAGAACATGTATATGTATGATGTATATCATATAAGAGTGTCCTCTTAATTAGGAGTGTACAGAATGTAAGATTCCAATACATTTCACTTTCGTACTTGAAGAATTTATTAAGATACAAAATGGTTTCTATCATCTTGGTTTTGCATGAGCTATAGAATCCTCATATTCAAAGTTTATATGTTCTCCTCAGAGGCTGCTCTTAACCAGAACGGTGGGTAATTTGCTGGCACTGTCTTTTTCTTTTATCTAAACTATTAAGGCTTGGAAAAAATCCAAGTGCGTGTACGACATCGCTGTTCACATTCAACTTGATTTCTTCTCACAGATTGCCAACAACATTAAAGAGTGAAAGAGATGAATGTTAGCTTGCATCATCTTGTTCTTAGTAGATGATGCCTCTGTGTAGAGGTGGGGAACCTGTATTTATGGCTATTTTACCATTTTGAATTCATACTACTGCTTTTAATTTCTACCATATTTCTCTTAATACTAACACACGAAAAAAGATGTTTGAGAGTGGTGGTCTATTCTTAAATGAAACTATAATCACCAATCTCTGAGAGTATTTTTTTTCCATGTAGTTTCTGAGCCATTATTGTGTGCTTTGGACATTATGCTCCCATAATATCTGCACACCTTGGTGGTTTGATAAGGCTGAAATTGATACAATTTTGCTTCTGGGTTTTTGTGTTTTGACCATATTTTCCTGAATTTTGTGTAATGTTAGGGAGGACAAGAGATCACCGATCTGAAGTCTGCTCTGCAGGTCATTTGTTGTCAAGTTATAATCATTTGCTGGACTTACTGTACCATGATTTTACTTTACGAGTATGGGCGTCGTTTTGAAAACAATGAACCTTTTTTCAATCTGAAGTTCAGTAACCCGTGTCTGGTTTTCAAGAGCATGGATGAGTTGACCGATCAGTTTTCTTCTCCGCTTTTCACTTTGAAAATGTGATGATTGTTGGTTGTGATCATAAATCACTATCTTGTGCTGCTTGTTTTCCAGGTAAGAACAATTAGCAACTCAATGATTCTATTATTCCACTTAAGATGCATTGGATGCAACTTGAAACAAAACGATTGAGTTAAAAAAGAGAGTCAAATGATTAATTTCATAGGCAGCATGGAGAAGAAAATCCAGAGAAGAAACAAATTGCCTATTGGTTACCCATATTTGTTTTGTCAAAGAGATAGATTGAAATGAATATTATATACAAACCTTGGTCTTTCTGGTGTCATCGATCACCTGAAGATGCTTAATCGGTAAAAGGGTATAAGATCGAGGATCATACTATCCTATCAATTCTTAATATTTATTAGTAAAAAGCGTATCTATACTCTTCAATTTATTAAAAGAAATGATTAGATAACATCAAGCTATCTACCTAATAAATAAAAATAACACCAAGTCATCTAAAACAACATAATATTAAGTACAGTTCTCATACATTTAAGTTTTGAAGAAAGAAGTTTCATATAAAAAAATTCAAAACAAGTAAATTTAATAATATTTAATCATCAAAATGAATATCTTCATTAGTTCTTCCATCATTGATGTGATTACCATCAATCACCTTATCATGTTCAGAATGATTACTTTCTTCAAATTAATCCAATCTCACAAATGTAGTCATGATTCATATCCCTTGAATCACAATCACCATCGATGTTTTGATCACCATCACTTAATTCATGTATTTCCATATCTTTTTATTTCTCAAAACTTTCAAACATATCATCATCACCAATATCAGAACGAAATATAAATTTTTACATAATTGCTAACAACTCAATTGATTTCCAATAAGACAACACATCCATCCATATGCAAACCATAAAAGAAGCATGTGAAATTGTAATTGAAATTTTTTATCAGAAGATTGTCATGAGCGTGATTCAGGATTGTTAGCGATCCTATGATCCGAATCGCGATCCTGAAATAATCTGATTAAAATGTGATTATTGTATACGAACAGGATCGTTAGGCCCTTGTAGGATTGCACGATCGAGATCGTGGACATGCTTTTAGGACAAATGATCTGAATCCATCCATTCATGATTAATATTCATATATTCATATGATGTAAATTTAGGATAACTATTGTTCTTATTATCACTATAATGTTTGGCCTTGATAACTATGGAGCAAGCTAGATGACAGGGTACCTCATTGACTGAGAAATTGACCAGAAAGAAGATGATGGAGCTGCCACTAGCTTACTGCCTTAACACTTGAAGTTCAATGACATATAAATGTAGACTAATTTAATGGATGTCTGTGTATATTTAGACAAATAAATTCCATGTTATGATTGATAATGTATATCAACTATAATTAATAGACTCGTTTAAGTTTTTTTAATAAGAAGTAACATGCGAAAATGAAGGACTCATTAAGAAATGGATGAGACTCGAGTCGACCGATCGAGTCAAGGAAATCACAAAGGTCGGATGTTGGTTATAGCTCTGATGTGTGGAAGAGTTCTTCTCCACCTGTATGTACATTCACGAACCTGATCGACACATTAAATAAAAACTCTCATTCAAGACAAGACCCACCATTTCACAGTCAAAATTAACATTTTGACGTAGGACAGAGAAAAAAAAAATTTGGTTTTATTTGTCAACAATATTAATTGAAAGTTTAATAGCAGTTAGTGCATAGTTTCAAATGGTGTTCTAGGTGGGAAGCTAAGAGAAGATGGGTGATGAGGAACCTTTTATATAGCAAAAAATTGAATTGGATGTTAATAAGAGCCTCCTCCCAACTAAAGCCATCTCATGTAGCAAAAAATTGAATAATCCAAGTCACAGAACCTTCATGATGAAAAGGGGACGTGTTAACAGAAACCAAATAATTGTAAATACCTGCTACAATTTCTTGACCAGAGGACTTAGCCATGGTCGTGAAAGGTATAGTATTATATATATATATATATATATTTGACAATCTCATGACAAAACACTTTCAAAAAACGTACCAAACAATTATTTCCCATGCAATGATCTTTGGCCAAATAGGTACCCTCATGAAAGATTGGTCTCGATGCATTTCACTCTACATTCCTCCCTCTCTTTTCACTTGGTTTGAATTCGGCTTCCCATCTGTTTGAATAAAAATGTGGAGTTAATATCACTTGTAAAACTCACTAAAATGATATATAAACACAACAACATGAACCAATAGACTGCCTTAAATTTGCTAAGCATAGTTTTACAAAAAAAAAATGAAGACATGAAATGACGTGTCTTATTTAAGATGAATATTGTGGACAACAAACCGTTGAGCACGTTTGAGATCCTTATCAATTTTCCTATTTTTTTGTTCAATGAATCTATTGTTGAGATGCTAAATTCACGATCAACTTAATTGTGTTGGTTAGTTCAAAAAATCTTTGCAGATTCATTGGTAATGGGCAATGTTATTTTTTTAAGGAGTAAACACAACTAAAATATAATATCAAAATATCTCCTTATCCAACAGGAAGGGGTATTTTTTTTAAGGAGTAAACACGACTAGAAGATTATGGTTTCGATGAGTTTTGGGGTAAATTCATTGTTGATATCTCTAATTCATATGTTTTTGCATCTTTTAGTTATGTGTGTTGTTCGGATTATGATTATTTTTCGTTGGGTTCCAATGTTTGACACGATAGTTGATCAATCATTGATCGTTAGATTAGATCTCGACAGTCCAGATCGTATCAAACTGTTGGGGGGAAAGATAAAAAAATCACTTTTTTTTTAATTTTCTTAACATTTCATTCCATCCGTCTTGTTCTATTTAGACGGCTAAAGATTGAACTTTCCTTCTGCAGTTGGACACCAAGTACAAAAAGTCATCATCTGTGTTGTTCAAAGTATATTAGGATTATAAGTAAGCTTCTCTAGGTCTGCGTTTCTAACAATGTGTTACATGGATAGCATGTGTTGGTTTATGATAAAGTGTGTATAAATGATCTTTTCGGTATGGGGAGTAATTTACAAACGAATAATAAAGATAATCATTTAGAGAAAAAGTGAGAGAATGAAGACGAGATGGTTTATGTAGAAAAACCTTAAAGGGAAGAAAAACCATGAGGAGACTGTTGATATTCACTTGTGTAAAAGATTTTACATAGTTGATGATAAGAGAAAAGGGAAAATGCAATGCATTTAGTAAAAGTTTCTTGGATTGCATTATTTTTTTCTCTTTTTACATGAGCATATATTTATGGCCTTACAATAATAAAAATAATAATAATAATAATAATAATAATAATAATAATAATAATAATAATAATAATAATAATAATAATAATAATAATAATAATAATAATAAAGGTGGATGTTCAGACCCCATATGTTTTTTATTGATGGGATCTTCTTCAGGTCTGGGCTCCCATGCTCATTTTATCTATTATATTGTCTTATTATTGTTGGATTAATTATGACCTTCTGATCCCTTCCTTTCCCATTCTCATTTCTCATCTATCTGGCTCAGCCGCAATCAATCACAGTCACTTGGCGATTTCCTAGAGTTCCGAGCCAATCAGTCACAGCCACTTGGTGGCCCGCCAACCTGTCTTGTCCAGATTACTCTAGAAGCGACGGTTCCTCATTCTTGAAGTGATGGTCCCCCGTTCAAATCTACCAAAATTAGATAGGTGTTGAAAGCATTCATGCACTCCGACGAATTTCGCCGAAGCGCAATGGGGGGCAAATGACATGTAAAAAAATTCACTATCACGAGGACAAAGATGATCGATCAAAGAAGTGACAAAAAGGTAGGCGAGAAAATAGGAACGAGGACTGGAGTCGTAAGAAACCTGTAAAAGGATAAAGAACAAAACGCGCGCCCTTAGAAAATGAGAAATAATGCTAGAACAGAAAGAGCACTAAAACGGGAAAAGTAGACCAGCCAATGGGAAAAGCTGACTGGTCAACGGGAAAAGACTGGCGGGGACACACACCTTCAAGAACAGGAAATGATTGATGGGGACCCGCACCTCTAAAATAGAAAAAAGAACCTAAGATATGGAGAACTACCTTGAACGGGTAAAACACTCGCTGAACTATGCAAGAACGAAAAAACAAATGTGCCTGGTTAAACAGGAATAGACTGACGGGGAACCCGCGCCTACAAGAACGAGAAAAGGCTGAGGGGACTAAAACCTCTAGGACGGAAAGGACCGGAAGAAGAACGGGAACAGATGAAAGGAATTCAGAATGACCACCAAGTGGCTATGATTGATTGGCCTGAACTCTGATGAACCACCAAGTAGTTATGACTGATTAAGTGGCTGACAGACTGAAGACAAAACAACTAAAAGGAATTAGCAAAGTAAATGAGCCACGCCTGAAAGTAATCCTATCAGCCGAAAGCATAGAGGGAATGCGATCATCCTTTGTATTCATCATCATCATCATCATCAAGCCTATAAGTACAAGCACATAAAAAAGAATGGGGGAGACCTAAGAAAACCTTAACAAAAGGCGTTGTCTTTTCTCTCTCCCCTCACGAACAACTATGTAAAAATCTTTACACAAGTGAATATCAACAATCTTCCCATCGTTTCTTTCCTTTAAGGGTTTTCCACGTAAATGATGGTATCTTTATTCTCTCATTCTCTTTTTAAATTATGATCTTTATTATTTGTTCATAGAGAGTTTTTCATACCAAAAAAATCCTTTCCACAAGGAACGAGTTGACCGTTTTTTGTTCTGTTTCCAATTTTAAACTTGTTGTCGTTCTCATATCTGCTTCAAGCCCGTTGCCATTTCCTCTTTCGTTGTTGAGGGGGCGTTTGATTTGGTTTTTGGAAATTTTTTAAGTTTTTCTCTCGATTCTCAACAAGAGCACCAAAATGTAAATGATTTTTTGGTATGGGGAACCCTTTACGAACGAATAATAAAGATAATAATTTAGAGAAAGAGTGAGAGAATGAAGACGAGATGATTTACGTGAAAACCCCTTAAAGGGAAGAAAAACCACGAGGAGACTGTTGATATTCACTTGTGTGAGGGATTTTACATAGTTGATGTGAGAGAAGAGGGAAAAGCAATGCACTTAGTAAAAGTTTGCTTGGGTTGCCCCTATTTTTTTTACATGACCTTATATTTATAGGCCTTACAATAATAATAATAATAAAGATAAAGGGGGATGATCACGCCCCCTATGTTTTCGGCTGATAGGATCTTCTTCAAGTTCGAACCCTCATGCTTAGTTTATCTACTATATTATCTTATAATTGCTGGATTAATTATGACCGTCTTATCCTTTCATTACCATTTCTCATGTATCATATATCTAGCTCAGCCGCCAATCAATCACAGCCACTTAGTGATTTCTTAAGGTTTCGAGCCAATCAGTCACAGCCACTTAGTGGCCCACCAATCTGTCTTGTCCTGGTTACTCTGGAAGCAACGGTTCCCCATTCTTGAAGTGATGGTCCCCCCGTTTAGGAAGCAATGATTCTCCGTTCTAAAAGTGACGGTTCCTCATTCTTGAAGTGACGGTTCCTCATTCTAGAAGTGATGGTTCCCCCTTCTGGAAGTGACGGTTCTCCGTTTGGGAAGCGTCGGTTCCCCGTTCTGTAAGCGTCGGTTCCCCATTCTGAAAGTGATGGTTCCTCGTTTTTGAAGTGATGGTTCCCCCGTTCTAGAAGCGACGATTCCCCCATTCTAGAAGTAACGATTCCCCTTTCTAGAAGCGACAGTTCCCCGTTCTGAAAGTGACAGTTCCCCGTCCTAGAAGTGATTGTCCTCCGTTCTTGAAGCGACGGTTCCCTCTTCTGGAAGCGACAGTTCCTCGTTCTGGAAGTGACAGTTCCCTGTTCTGGAAGTGACAGTTTCTCATTCCTTAAGTGATGGTCTTCCGCTCTTGAAGCGACGGTTCCCTATTCTGGAAGCGACAGTTCTCCGTTCTGGAAGTGATGGTCCCCCGTTCTTAAAGCGACGGCTCCCTATTCTAGAAGCGACGATTCCCCCTTTGTCCACATGGCATCGGATATTTTTTACTTGTTCAATGTGGTTTTATTTTTCTTTGAAATGAAGAATGATTTTACATATTTACATGATTTTAGGACTCAAAATGCGTGTTATAGAGTATTAATATATAGTTGGTTGTGGTTAATATAATTTATTTATGTTCAAAAGAAAAAAAAAAAGCTCCAGCCGTCATAGCCGCCAAGAGGCTCAGATATACATGAAAACGAAGGATTTAATACTAGAGAATTACCCGAGCATAGCTTTTAATTGATAAAAGTTTATTAAAACCCAATTTGGGATATAAAAATGATACCGCGATACTAGTAACCCTTATGTTGAGGCAAACTAGTTATTTTTTTGTCACATATTTAATTTATAACAGTGACATCACACATATTCTTTCTATAAAAAGTTATAATAATATCAATAATTACGTAGGTCTATTATCAACCATTAAAGAGGGTTGACTATAGCAATGCGTCCTAATCACTGCCGTATAAGGAAACTTTTATGATGAGGGGAAGAATTTTTCGACATCCATACCAATTACGTAGTGGTTCATTAATTACGTACAAAAAAATAATTTTTGAAAGGGTTCACCAATTACGTATTGGAGTTCAATTACGTATTGAGATTCACCAATTACGTACTGGGGTTCACCAAATACGTACAAAAGAATAATTCTTGGAGGGGTTCATCAATTACGTAGTAGGGTTCACCAATTACGTAGCGCGGTTCATCAAATACGTACAAAAGAATAATTCTTGGAGGGGTTCACCAATTACGTAGCGCGGTTCACCAAATACGTACAAAAGAATAATTTTTGGAGGGGTTCACCAATTACGTACTGTGGTTCACCAAATACGTACAAAAAAATAATTCTTAAACGGGTTCATCAATTATGTAGTGGGATACACCAATTACGTAGTGGGGTTCACCAAATACGTACAAAAGAATAATTCTTGGAGGGGTTCACCAATTACGTACTGAGATTCATCAATTACGTAATGAGTTCACTAATTATGTAATGGGGTTCACCAATTACGTACAAAGAAATAATTTTTAGAGTGGTTCACCAATTACATAGTGAGGTTCACCAACTACGTGTAGGGAATACGTACAAAAGAATAATTCTTGGAGGGGTTCACCAATTACATATTGGGGTTCACCAATTACGTAGTGGGGTTCACCAAATACGTACAAAAAAATAATTTTTGGTGGGGATCACCAATTACATAGTGGGGTTCACCAAATACGTACAAAAGAATAATTTTTGAAGGAGTTTACCAATTACGTAGTGGGGTTCACCAATTACGTAGTGGGGGTTCACCAAATACGTACAAAAGAATAATTCTTGGAGAGGTTCATCAATTACGTACTGGGGGTTCACCAACTACGTGATGGGGTTCGCCAATTACGTAGTGGAGTTCACCAAATACATACGAAAGAATAATCTTTGGAGGGGTTCACCAATCTATCCCGGCAGTTTCTCTAACCAATACCGGCGGTTTTGGCTCAATACCGATGATTTTTATGCCCAATATTGGCAGTTTCGGGCCCAATAACGGCGGTTTTGGGCCCAATAGTGGTGGTTTTTTTGCCTATAGCGGCCGTTTTGTGTCAAATACATCGGCGGTTCCTGGCATTTTTTTTTCCTTTTTTGGCGGATTTGTTGTTTTTTTATGATTTTGTACGTGAAATATTTTGGTGAACCCCTCGAAGAATGATTGATTTTGTATGAGAAATATTTTGGTGAAACTCTCGAAGAATGATTAATTTGGTACGTGAAATATTTTGGTGAACCCCTCTAAGAATGATTGATTTTGTACGTGAAATATTTTGGTGAACCCCTCCAAGAATGATTAATTTTGTACGTGAAATTATTTCTATGATTTACCAATTACGTACTGGGGTTCACCGAATACGTACAAATAATAATTCTTGGAGGGGTTCATTAAATACGTACGACATAATCGCTATACCTAATAGGTGAATCGCCTATTTTTTGCCCGTAAACGACATCTTGAAGGTGACTTCCTCGTCCATGATGAAGATATTGGTCATAAACCAATGATCTCGACCATCGTGTACCGGAATACAGATCTAGATTACACAATACATTTACACAATCATACTAAGTCAACAAATAATATCTTAACTACATTAAATTTGTTTACCGTAGTTTCTAGCTCAAGCGTTGGCGCGTATCTAACCACCATATTGTATTTTCTTACAAAATTAGGAAGCTCTACTAGTTTTGAAACACATTGACTCTGCAGTGGCACAACAAAAACATGATACACAACGTACATACAAACCTAAAATACGGAGGTTACTGAGTAGTAGATACTCACAACAAAGAATGTGGGAAGAAACCAGAATCGGTTGCTCATCGAGGCACGACGAGCCTCAATGGTCAAAATGCTGACAAACAAGCCTATAAGATCCATGCCAAGCCAATTTCTGGACCGAGAGTATTTAGGTCTCTCCGTTTAGCATGGAGGCTAGAATGTCTAACGAGAATCTCACTGCAAAAGATAGATAAAATACAAACTTAATGAAAATTTGACCGTGATGGTGTGTCAAATTTCGTTAGATTAGTGTGACTACTACCTATCCTCCAATATTTTCTAAAAAATATACTCCACTAAATGCTCATCTTTCACTTCTAGTAGGTCCTGCAACGTGTACGGACTCACTTTAAATACATTCTTATCGTGTTTAGTGATCGGTTTACCCTTCAAATAGGGTGAACTGAGTAAAGAATAATCTCTCATCTCCCCAGTGTTGTGCAACTTCATCGGAAATTGGCTTTCGGTAGACTCGGACAAGACTTGTTCGCCCTACCAAAACACAACCCCAAGTAAGGTGTTAAATTAATAGTTAGATTATACATGTTATATATATAGAAAAGATGAAATACAAATAAACTAAACAAAACACCTTTCGACGTCCTTTAGTTGTTCCAATCATAGATGGTCTCCTGACCAATAGTAGGTCAGCGAATGCATTGTCTGAAGCATCCAGCTAGATACACATTTCATCATTATCACCTTTATATAAAGGTCATGAAGAGACTAGTAGCTCTTCTTCGTGGGAGGGACTCATATTCTCATCAAAACCTTATTGTTCTTTACCTTGAGCCGGGGTGACGCGTGGCTCATTGTATTGGGCTTGAGAATTACTAGTGTCCCATTCCAAAAGACTCGCCAATGTTGTGCACATATTCTCTTGGACATCCATCATCTTTCTGCACCTCCATTAACTATGAAATATCCGCCCTCATGAAGCTAGACTCCACCTGAAGAGCGATCACTTGTGCACTTAAAGCACCTAACCCGACAGCTTGTTCTTTAGGTAGATCTGCACACACGTCCTCCCGAACCTCACAGTCGCCGGAACGGCTTGCGTGGTTGTATCAATCTACATTATACAAATATATGTGAATTAATAATAAATAATCAATGGTAATATAACCAACCAAATTCGAAATATTCTCAAACGCTTACCGCACAGCTTTTAGGCCAAGCTTCTCCTCCCCTTAATTTTACAAAATAAAATATTTTTGCAACGGCTCTATCATTCCACCTTAACGGCGAAAGCTGGTTCAGGTCAACATAGTTGGCAGCGCATGCCAACTTCTCCAGATAAAACAGCTGCATCGAAATGAACTTATTAGTAAATATATATATATATATATAGTTATAATGTGAAAGTAATACTAATGTACACTAAATATATTACCTGTATAAATAAAAAACATCTGGTAATGCTGTGGTGGTGGTGGTTGTTTTGATACCTCGCGACACCATCCACAAAATCTTTAAAACAAGCAGAAGCTTCATTCTTCTATTGGATGGTCGATGGTGAATTCACAACATGCAACCATGAATGATTGACAATTGGTTTTGATCGAGGAGATAACAAAACCCTGACGGTGTACAACACAAATGCTTGCCTCCAGTAGTCACTGTCATTCTCCCCAATCAAGAGTTTCGATAAGGCATTCACCAGAATATCACCTTTGGCGTTCACCCACTTCACCTTTAGATATTTTATCTCAATCACATCACCATCGAATTTGATCTCCTATCCACCATCAAATCCAATTCAGACGAATGATATTGAGACAACAATTCTTATACGAGTTCACATTCCATAAGTAAATTACTACCAACTTTTTCAATACCGACAAGTTTTCTCTATTGATGACCAATAATCAAGAGGTTTCACCTATAAAAAATAAGAATACACTTTTATAATTGGGTGAAAATACATGCCATGACAATACCGTCCATCCAAACCAATAAGTTGAAAGGCACAATATACCAAAAATATGTTGTAGACAAGCTAAAAATATAAAACTCCTTTCATTGTAGAGGGACCCAATAAGATGCTTTTCTATTCACTGTCTTTATCTAGTTGGAATCCCTGACAGGCACTACCACAACCTCATAAAGTCTCTCTCTCTCTCTCTCTCTCTCTCTCTCTCTCTCACTCACTCACTCACTCACTCACTCTCACACACACATTCACACATCTTCATTCTCTAGCTATCTCTCTTGCTTGAAAGCAGATTAAGAAGAACTAAAAGAAAGCAGATGTTGACAAAACCTTTTTGAAAACAACATAGATAGCTAATTTGTGAACAACATAAATCATGAAGTATTCTTCGGCAAGTATAATATGGTGAAATTCAATCACTAAGAATCTTTAGAGAATTCAATAAACATACAACTGTTTAAAAAATATAAATAACATGTGCTACAATGGTGGCAACTAGGCATGACCGATAAATTCAATTATATTGGAATGACTATGTATGTGCCAGAAAAAGTGAAATATCATATATCATTATATTCATGCTGCTACTACCTTCTCAGTGTCAAAAAGAAAATGCTCATCTTACTAAGTTAACATCTATTTTAACTACCTAAATAGGACAAGACAAGGATGAGAATATCTTCTTCCTCTTTTAACAACAATGCCTTATAGAAGTTGCATTTGAACTATGCAATGCCTGGTATCTCACTCATCTATTTCATTTCATCATTTCTATACAGCAAAGCATTGTAAAATAAGGTATCAAGTAAAATATTATTGATATTCAGAAAGTTAAATAAACACAGAAAATTCAATTAGAACAATTCGTAGTCAGTTATGTCATCCATATATAGTTAGCCATAACCTGAAATATTATAATTAAGCATCTCCAAAATTCATTCAAGTAGATTTTAATCATTTAGAATCAACTGAGACATGAAGAAATTAATCGCATGCCCTAGCGTTCAGAATCAAATCAGACATTAAGCATCTCCTAACGTTCAAAATTAACTCAGACATTAATCATCTCCAAAATTCATTCGCATGCCCTAGCTTTTGATCGTTCACGGAGGAAGAAACACACATATTGCAGACTGAAATTAACAACAAATATGGCGGTGATAGAGATTGAAAGACGAGCATACCTTTCTCGTGCCCTAGCTTCTGGCCGTGAAGGCAGAAACACACTTCATCCAGAAACCAGCTATTTCACAACCATAGCGCCTTAAGTTGAAAGAGAGAAAAAGAGAGAGACACAAAGAGAGAGATCACTGATGATAAAGAGGGATAGGAGGAACCGACCACGAACGTAGAGAGAGAGAGTCGACGATGGAGAGAGAGCCTGGACGACGGACGCACAGAGACGAAGAAAGAGAGCTTGGAGGACGAAGAGAGAGAAAGGCAGTAAATTGGGGTGAAAATCATTCATGCCCTAGAGAAAAGAGCTTAAGTTTCTAAGCTTCAATGAAGCTTTCCACAAAGAAGAAGTGGGAAGGAAGCTTTGGTTGGTGAAAGCTTGGAAGCTTTGGTGGGTGACTGGTTAAGTAGGTTCAAAGTCCTTAAATGCATCCAACGACCTAGATTTATCTCAAAAGATCTGATGGCGTACGTTTACCCAGCATCAATGCTGAGAGAAAAACTCTCCGCATTGAAGTTTGACCCGTCGTCTACATTATATCTACTCCAATGTAACTTCGGTCGTTGTCACTTGTCGAGTAGTTGGTGGGTTCAGCCTTGAAACGTTTCCAACAACAGAAGTCTTCTGCAGAGAATAAAATTGCTGGGTCACATTGGATCCTGTGGAAGACAATTTCAAATATTACTTCTGATCATTTGCCAAGTTGCTTGAACAAGAAGAGACTGAAATGGGATTTGTCTGGCAATCCATTATTTCAAGTTTGCTGGCTTGCTCAAACTCAAACTCCACCAACTCCAACCACCATCAATCCCATGAATTTCCCCAAGGAATATTGGGGCGTAGATTTTCACTCGTTGAGATCTCGATCGCCACAAGAAATTTCGATCCTAAGTTGTTAATTGGACATCCTGGTTATGGTAAAGTCTACAGGGGTTGTCTAAACGTCCGAGGCGCCACTGTGGCAATCAGAAGGTTCCCACCTAATTCATTTGCAATTCAGCTATTCAAGAAAGAAGTGTTGCTGCTTCTACAAATCCGCCATTCCAACCTTGTGTCCTTCCTCGGATTGTGCAATGAGAAGGAAGAGAGCATAATTGTTTACGAATTCACGGTCAACGGGTCTCTGGGAAGTCACCTCTATGGTATTCACCATGGCCGTCTATATTGGGAGAGAAGGTTAAAGATCTGTATTGGCGTTGCCCATGGAGTTCACTATCTTCATACTGGATTAAAGTGTTTAATCATCCACGGCGATTTGAAGCCCAATAACATTTTGTTGGATGAAAACTTGACTCCCAAACTTTCTGATTTTGGTCTTTCCAAGATTGGGCCGGTTAGCATCTCGAGAAATAATTTGAAAATGCAGAAATCGAGAATCACTGGTACGGTAGGTTACGTGCCTCATGAGTATTTGGATGAGGGAATAAAAACTGAGAAAGTCGATGTTTACTCGTTCGGTATCGTGATGCTTCAAGTACTCGTTGCTAGGCCTATATTCGAGATATTCACGATCATGCTGGAGGTTATTGACCACCAAAACATTGATCAAAACAATACGGCGGTGGCGATTAATAGAGTGGTAAGCCATAGCCACCTACACAGCTTTATAACTGCTTCCATAGAGAACGGAACAATTAGTGAGATTATTGATCCAAGTATGAGAGGTGAAATCGCACCAAATAGTCTTCAAATGTTTTTGAAACTGATGCAGGATTGTTTGGCTTATGAGGCAGTAGAAAGGCCATCAATGGCAGAGGTAGAAGCAAGTCTTCAGTTAGCCTTGCAGCTTTAGGAGCGGCCACACGCAGCCAACAGCGTGTCAACGCTGATGCTGACTTTAATGTAATTTTTAAAATAAATTCTAAAAATAATTTAATTTTGAAATTAATTTTAGACTACGATAATAATAATCGTTAGAATACATTTTTTATGAAGATGATTTTAAGTTGATAAAAGACGTGTTTACAAAGGACATCTTCAGTGCAAGGTGTTTTTTGTAAAGACGCTTTCAGTGTAGATGTTCATCACATTATAAATATCATCAACACAATCTTACATACAAAAATAATCTATCCTGCAGAACATTTTATAATTTTATCATACATTCTCAATGAAACAGCATACATTTTTAATAAATTATATTATTTTATATTTTATATTATTCTACAAAAATTCAAATATAAAAAATATAAATCGATCACGTTTTACACGATGTTATCTTATCATTTTTCTTAGACGTTTCGTATGTTTATACTTGAGTTACTTGTAATGATATAACTTCCTCTATAATAATTGTTGTTATACTTTTTTCTTCTACCATGAAAGATGAAATGAGTTAAAAATATATCTAGCGATTCTTGTGGGATTCACGGTGGTCGCGGCCGTTATCGCGACGTAACCGCCGCAAAAGGCCGTGACGGACCGTTACGGCCATAAACATGTATAGAATAAAGAAAAAGAGTAGAAGAAAAGAGAAGAGTTTTGGCCCTTGGTCTATTGGTCGTCAGATTCGCTGCTTGTTCGTTGAAGAATCTGTTCGAATTTGTTAGACAGAGCCACAGAGGTAAGTTGCAGAGTAATTTCGAGGAAGAAGACGAAAGGATTCGAAATGAGGAAGGCAGTTGTTTCTTTAAGTTGGAGACAGCTTTTTTCTTTCAGAATTTTTACATAATACATTCTCACTACCGTACATTAAATGTAGCTAACCGTTAGATCAATTTTTTGACCCTACATTCAATGATCTAAAGGTCGGCATACGCACAAGTATGGTACATGATATGTACCATAACAAATTTATTTTTTTAACTTTTTTGTAAGACTTATTGAGGCTTTCTCATTCACAACGTATATTTTTTAGAAAATTATAATTTTACGAGCTATTTTCTTTAGATACATTTAATGTACAATATTACGTTTTAAAATGTTATGTATTTAACATTAACAATAAAACCTAACCCTAACTTCCTCCTTCCCTCTTCGATTTGCAGCAGAGTAGAGGTGGGCTTCCTTCTCAGTCAAGAAGTTCGGCAATCAGGTAATCAAATATCTGCGAAAAGTCATAGAGGAAAAGTCATCTTCTTCGAAATCATAGCAGAAAAGTCGTCGAAGGGTTTCTATTTTCACAGAGGAAAAATTCTCGTTTTATATATGTAAAAATCACTGCAGACTACCAAGCATACTTCTTTCGAAAAATCACAGCAGAAAACCAAGCATGCTTCTTCGAAATTTCTACAAAATCGAATCGAAGTATTTGCTGAGTCGCAGAACACCAGAACGGTTCACACGCAGAACGCAGAACCGAAAAGGGGAAGGAGGGGGAAGAGTATTCGAAGCGGGAGAGTGATCGAGAGAAGGAGTGATCGCGAATAGGGTTAGGGATTTAAGGGTGGTTTGGGTATTTCGTGATAGGGTTAGGGATGTATAGAGATATTTCATTGCACATATATAAAACTACGTCGCTTTGGTAAGTTAATAGATGTTAGAGCTAAGATTTTTTTGTTAGTTTTAGATGGTTCAAAGTTTTGTTTTTTTTGTTAGTCTTAGATAGTTTAAAGTTTTATATTTTATAGTAGGGTTTAAAGTATTCAGTGAATATAGTTTGAGATGTAAAATTGTAATTTTCTCTAAATTTTTAATTCAACTGAAACTTACTATTTCCAATGCAAGGCTTTAAAATTAATAATAAATATTTAATTCACTCCTTAAATGTATCCCTCTTCTTTTTTTTACTTAAATTTAAAATTAATAATATAAAACTTTATCACACAATTTAATTATATTTATCCTACTTTTTTTAATTCTTATAAATTAATTGATTCTTAAAATAATAAAGATGAAATTATAAATACATGCACTATAATACAACATATATATAATATAACAATATATATAGACAAATAATTAATGTATGTGCGTTTTATTTTACTAAAACTAATAAGTTAAATAACTATTTTTAGTAACTTAGGCTAAAATAAGTGTAAAGTTGTAGTTGAATAAGCCAAAACTATAGAGAAAATGTTAAAAGTGTTACTAAATGTGATTGTAGCTTTTACAAATTGAAAAATATATAATTTTGATCAATTTACTAGAACTTGTAAAAAATTCACGTCGTGACACTCACGACCCGTTATGTAATGTTCGTTACGCTCAATTTCTGTGATACTGCGATAATGACGCGACACAGACCGTGACCGAAAATCATGAGGATGAGATTTAATGTGTTCTAGCTACCTCTTAACAATATTATACTCGAGAATTTTATGTACAACATATTTTTTAAAGTTCAAGTGGCATAGACCGTGAATTTATGGTGTATATATCATATAAGAATGTTCTCTTAATTAGGACAGTATAGATTACTTATGTGTTAAGTTTTCACTGCATTTAATTTTCATACTTGAAGAACTTATTAAAATAGGAAATAGATATGTGATCCTCAAACTTGGCACTCATTTTGTTGTAATAAATTGTAACAGTGAATCCCAAATTATTTTATATAGAAGGGTACCACTAAACATAAGAATGTAAATATTCTCTTAAATGTCAATTTCAATACAACTGCTTTTTCTTTTCTTTTTTAGTTTAATATTTGAAAATTTGTTTAATAGTTATGTTTGAAGTTTTTTTAGAAGTAAATTTTCTTTTCATCAACGGAATAAGAAATTCATATTAAGATAAATAAATTAGGATTCCTTGACACTTCTCGATTATTTTGCAGCGATTTCTAAAGAGTTAATTCTGATTTAAGCAACGTGACCATCCTAAATTTTTGATGTAATTGAGGTGAGCAAATAATATGATAACATGTTTTCATAAAAATAGATTGAATAAATGAAATAAACATTAATGGAATTAATATATATTACATTACAACATATGTGAAAATACACTAATAAATATATAAAAATGAACTCAATAGCTGTATTTTGGAGAAAGATACACATAACAACTGGTTATGCTATTATTCAAAAGGGTTAATTACAGTAAGAACCCGACCTTTGGGGGATCGTACCAAATAGTTCTTTAATCTTTAAAATCTTCTAAACAACACCCTCAACTTTAATTTTTTTCAGCAATACACTACCATAATTTCCGTAAAAAAAAAAGATGACGGGAGTGAATGAGCAATGGAGTAATTTTATACCCCTTACCACCCATCAAAACATTTAAAGGCTATCACCCACCAACCTCATATTTTTCCTATTTTGATGCCAAATTCCTTCCCATATTCTCTTTTCCCTTCCCTGTAACTCTTTCATTTTTTTTGTTCATTGTTGTTCCTCTCAGCACCCCAAACACCCTTTTTGTGGGCAATTCCCAAGTTCTTTTTTGTCAAAGTTACGTTATAAATTTTATGAGGAGTGCAGGAAGTATGACTCGAACCCTCAACTTCTAGAATATGAGTGTGAGGTTTAACTAACTACACCAATTCAAGTTCACGTAGTATAATTATTGGCGATATCATTAATGATGATTCAATAATGTGTGCATCTATTGTGAACATTTTTTCCCGTTAGAGCAAAAAACAGAGCACAAAACCCCAATACGAAGCTCGAGTAGAGGCTGACGATGTTGCGAGTGTCACTCGGGCCCGATGTATTTAGACCTTAACATCGATTTCCTGGTTCAAACGACATAGAGTCATGTAAAGGATTTTTTCCGATATGGGGAAACCTTTACGAACGAATAATGAAGATAATAATTTAAAGAGAGAAAGAGAGAATAAAGACACCATCATTTACGTGAAAACCCCTTAAAATGAAGAAAACCCGAAGATTATTGTTATTGGTGTAAAGAATGTTACACATTTGTTCATGAGAGAAGAGATGAAGGACAATGCCTTTAGTTGAGGTTTCCTTAGTTTCTCCTTTTCTTTTTACATGAGCATATATTTATAGGTGTTACAATAATCAGATTAATAAAAAGGATGATGATCACATCCTCTATGCTTTGGGCTGATGGGATCTTCCTTAGGCATGGGCTCTCATGCTCAACTTATCCATTATATTGTCTTTGTCACCAGCAACTTAATCAGTCATAGCCACTTGGTGGTTCCTCGTGATTCAGGCCAATCAATCTCAACCACTTGACTGTTAGTCTAAACCCTCATTTCTGTTCTGATGTTCTATCTTGTCCAGGAGGTAATGATTCTCCATTCTTGAGATGTCGGTTCCCGTTTTGAAAGAGATGATCTCCCGTTCTCGAGATGTCAATTTCCATTCTATTAATTTCTCCCGTTCTAAAGGTGATGGTCACCCCGTTCTAGAAGCGATAGCCGCCCATTCTAGAAGCGATAACCGCCCGTTTCAGAAGCGATAGTCATCCGATCCAGAAGCGATGGTTCCCCGCTTCAACATTCTTTCTGTACATGTGTCTTGGGTGGTATTTTACCTGTTCATTTGCCCCTCAATACACTCAATAATTTTACTTATTGATGTGTAATTTTTTTGTCATTTCTTTACTCAGCTATTCTTTTCTCACTGCACTGAAGGTCTTTCCTTAACATCTTTTATTTTCTGTTCTGAAGATATTCCCGTTCTTAGGACATTTCCTTTTCCATTCTCCAGACTTTTTCGTTCTAAAGACATTTCTTTTTCCTTTTGAGAACAGGGTACGTAGACGCTTCCAAGGACTTAGACTCATTTAGTGGAACCATGGCTTCGTTTTGATTTCCTTCTGAGAGTAGGACTTATGAATTGTCCCTTCCAAAGACTTACGCTCTTAGTTACTTCTGAGAGTATGACTTATGAAATGCCCATCCTAGGGACTTTTCAGGCCTTGGTTTATTCTCAGAGTAGGACTTATGAACTGCCCCTCTCAAGGACTTTTCAGGCCTTAGTTTCTTATAAGAGTATGACTTATGAACTGCCCCTCCCAAGGACCTTTCAGGCCTTAGTTTCTTCTAAGAGCAGGACTTATGAACTGCCCCTCCCAAAAAATTTTCAGGCCTTAGTTTCTTTTGAGAGTACGACTTATGAGCTGCCGCTCCCAAATATTTTTTAGGCCTTCGTTTTTCAGAAAGTATGACTTATGAATTGCTCATCCCAAGGACTTACGCCCTTAGTTCCTTCTGAGAGTAGAACTTATGAATTGCCCTTCTCAAGAACATACGTCATCGGTTCCTTCTGAGAGTAGGACTTATGAATTGCCCCTTCCCAGGACTTATGCCATTAGTTTCATCTGAAAGTAGAACTTGTGAATAACCCCTCCCAAGGACTTATGCCCTTAATTCCTTCTGAGAGTAGGACTTACGAATTTTCCCTCCCAAGTATTTACACTCTTAGTTCTATTGTCGAAGAAGAGAGAGAATTGACAGTCTGCACATTATCATACCATAAGTTTTGATTGAGAGCTCCAAATCAAATTCCGTGAGATTATTTCATAAGTTGACTTTTGTATCTTCTTAATGATATAATATTCACCGTATAATTGGATTCTAATAAATATAGTTTAATTTTTGAAGTTGACCGTTCTGCATAATCTGCTTTTCTGAGTAGTCTTCGTGAAAATTGTCATAACATTTTTTTCAAGAGTTCCAAATCAAGTTCAGAGAAGGGAGACACCGTAGGGGTGGACCCAGCAGGCGAAGCCGGACGCGAACCAAACTGTAATCTGGGGGCTTTTACTATCATGATACTCCGAGTAACCTTCACCAGATTCTCTTATGAGTCATCATCGTATGATCTCACATTCCCGCCATCTAATTCTTTGCCAGAGCTTGATCAGGAAGATAAGGTTCAGTGTTTGCGAAGCTTGACAAGGCCATTCTCCAGCCGAGGACCTGCAACGGTGTCATCCCAGAGTTGGTCAAGTAAGTCCATGGTGCACGTTAGCAGACTAAGGAAGTGTAATTTTAATGATCCTTCAGGCAAGAAGTTTAGCAGGACCGTCAAAAAATGAAGGGTTAAAGCCACAACCTTCCTTTACTTTGCCTTTTCTTTACTGATCTTTTCTAATCTAAGCTTTATGAGCTCATCTGGTCTAAGCTTTTCGAGCTCTTCTGAGCTTTTCTGATCTGATTTTTTTAACTCATCCTTCCTTCGAATAGTTTTCTTTTCTGATCTCAGAACTTTTCCATTTCTCAAGACCTTTCCCGGTCTCTAGACTTTTCTCATTTCTCGAGACTTTCCTATTGCCAAGCTAATTTTGTTCCCATTTCAAGCTAATTCTATTCCTGTTTTCAGGATTTTCTCGTTCTTGAGACCTTCTCGTTCTTGAGACTTTCTCGTTCTTGAGACATTTTCCGTTCTCAAGTTATTTCGACTCAAAACTTTAAATCTAATTAGAATAAAATCTCAATACTTTGTTTTATCATGAGTCAAATAAGTACTCCTCTCCTCTTCTTTTAAGAAGTTGATAATGATGTAAAAGAAATAAGCCAATCAATATGCAAGGAATGAGTTAACCGTTTTCTGTTCCGTTTCCAGTTTTGTACTTATTGTCATTCCCATCTATCTTTCAACCTGTTGCCATTTCTGTTCTCGATTTCATTGTTGAGGGGGCGTTTGATTTGGTTTTTGGCATTTTGGGAGGGACTTCTTTGAGTTTTTCTCTCGCTCTCAATCAAGGCACCAAATGTAAAAGATTTTTTCTGGTATGAGGAACCCTTTACGAATGAAGAATGAAGATAATAATTTAAAGAGAGAAAGAGAGAATAAAGACACCATCATTTATATGAAAAACTCTTATAGAGAAGAAACCCCACGGGAAGATTGATGTTATTCACTGATGTAAAGAATTTTACACACTTGTTCATGAGAGGATAGAGGAAGGGCAACGCTTTTAGTTGAGGTTCGCTTAGGTTCTCATTTTCTTTTTACATGAGCATGTACTTATAAGCTTACAATAATAAGAAAAATAAAAAAGAGGATGATCACATCCCCTATGCTTTCGGCTGATGTGATCTTCCCCAGGTCTGGGCTCTCATGCTCGGTTATCCACTATATTGTCTTTATCACTAGCAACTCAATCAGCTATAGCCACTTGATGGTTCTTTGTGGTTCAGGCCAATCAATCATAATAGTTTGACTGTCAGTCTAAACCCTCCTTTCCGTTCTGATGTTCTGTGGAGGTAATGATTCTCCATTCTCGAGATGGCGGTTCTCGTTCAGGAAGAAATGATCTTCCGTTCTCGAGATGTCGGTTCCCGTTCTGAGAGTGATGGTCCCCTGTTTTGGAAGTGATAGTCACCCTATTCCAGAAGCGATTGTCAACCCATTCTAGAAATGATAGTCGCCCGTTTTTAGAAGCGATAAACACCTGTTACTGAAGCGATAACCGCCCATTCCAGAAGCAATAGTCACATGTTCCAAAAGAGATGGTTCCCTGCTTCAACATTCTTTCTGTACACGTGGCTTGGGTGGTTTTTTACCTGTTCAAGTCAGATACATAAAAGTCAAAAATTCTCACATCCTCCTCTCTTCCCTCTTGTTGTTGCCTTGTTTGAATGAAAGTGGAATTATTGTATCCATCTCTTGGTATTCAGGCTTCCTTCGCATTTGTAATTTTTTTCTTTCATTTTAGAGTTTCATTAATTGGCTCTACATTCACTTTCTTTTCCGTTGTAAGCATGAAGTTTGTGAGACAGTTAATAATTTTTTTACTAGGTTTCATCGATGGCTATTTGTTATGAGTTTAGATTTGAAATGGCAGTGTAGATAAGTAAACGAGTGGAAATTACTTTCACTGAATCCCATCTATTACAGTTTCTTTCCCAAATTTCTTTTTTTGTCTTTCTTCGGTAAAAGGAAATCCCAAATAATTTGTTCATACAGAGTCTAACAGAGTGGTTTTGTCATCTGCTGCGTGTGATCGGCACTTTTATCGGCGACGTAGTTTGCTAATGGCTACGCCTTTCGAGTTAAAGTGACGAAGCTCGATTCCTTTTTGCTGGAGCTAATAGTTGAAGTTTTATTAAGTAAATCTTAGCTAAGTGTTGTAGGATGTGAATGAAAATTAAAAAAACAAAAGATAATGTGAGTAGAAACCAAGTCTATCACATGTCAAGTGGAGCTCTAACTTTTTGACACATGATTTGATAATGTATATTAGAAATCAAGGGTGTAAGACTGCTTTGTCCGAGTCTACCCTGCCACATGTCAGTTTTGGAGGGCTTGTGAAACTACTCTTCTTCATTTTTATGCACGAGGTGGCAGTTTTATTAAGAAGCTACCAACTCCGTGCATTATAGAAAGAGGCAGTTTTCATGTTGAAAATAACCTATCTTTTAGTCAAGCTGAATGCTCAACGTAGTGGGCAGTTTCTCCATGAAACTTCCCATTACGTTGAGATGTAAGCCCAATGAACTGTCGTACTTAAGGTTACCAATATAAACCTTAAATAACTTATGTCTAAGCATAATTTCAGATTGTAGATTGATTTCATAAGTTCCAGCCAAAGGGCTTACAAGGTCAGCTCATATGTCTATGCTACATACCCTAAACCGTAAATCCTCAAACCATTAACCCTAAAAACCTAAAACCCTAAAATCCAAAAAACTAAATCCTTAACCTTAAACACCTAACCCTAAACTGATACCCTAAAACACTAAAATCCTAAACCCTTAACCATAAAAATGCTTAAACCCTAAACCCTAAGTTCAAAGAAGAAAGATCTATTCTTAGGGGGTGTTGTATAGGCGGGACAATTTCCTTTTAGAATGTTCCCTCCTTTATTAATTAAAGAGGGAGAAGTGGGTTTTTTCAACAAGGGAAAAAATTGTGTCTCTCCCTTAATAAAGGTTCCAATTTTATTCCATGGTGTGATTTTTTTTGGAAAAACCAATTTTTGCATCAATACTCCAAGTGAATAAAAGCATTAATTGTCCTCCATTTTGGGAGTGATTTTTGCTTGAGTCAACAAAGGGAGAAAGAAATAATGTTCGGTTCTGTGAGGATTGAAGCATTTGTTTGCTACATCTTTGATCACGGTGGTTGTATCCTGCAAAGACATTCACCGTAGTCTCCTAGAAAATCGTGGAGGGTGAAAATTCATTTTTTGGACATTGCTACAGCAGGCCTCCATTGATTTAATTATTTTTTCCGTCTATTATTTTTCTTTTAATCATTCAATTGTAATCATTCAGTTGTAATTGTGTTATAATTCAATCCAAGTATTTTATTTTATCTTTTCTCTACGGTTCCAACAATCTAAAGATGATTTTTCAAACCGATGGAGTAAGACATTGGAGCTATGACGACTATCCTCTGCGTTGAGAAAAGAATCATTGTTCTTCGCACTGAGAAGCCACACGTTGTTCTTCATGCTGAGAAACCAGAGAAGTTTAATGGGGGAGATTTCAAGAGATGACAACAGAAGATGATGTTTTATCTGACGACACTAAACATGGCTCATATTCTGAAGGAAGAATGCCCTGTCACACCGATTGGGAAACAAATTAAGGAAATGATACATGCTTAGGAAGCATGGAAGCATTCTGATTTTCTCTATCGAACCTACATCTTAAACGGTCTTATAGACAGTCTCTATAATTTTTACTCGTCATTCAAGACATCGAAGGATTTATGGAAAACGTTGAAGAAAAGGTATAAGACTGAGCATGCTTCCTATAAATTCATTGTTGGGCGATTCTTAGAATATATGATAGATGATAAGCATACAATGGTTAGTCAAGTTGAAGAGCTCCAAATCATGTTCAACGAACTGATCAATGAGGGAATGCCAATTAGCGAATCATTCCAGGTGGCTGCAACGATGAGAAACTTCCATTGTCCTGGAAAGAGTTCAGGAGTTACTTGAAGCATAAGCGAAAGGCCATGACGATGGAGGAACTCGTGATTCGTCTATGGATTGAAGAAGATAAATAGAAGAATGAACACAAGCTGCTGCCTTCATATTCCATGGAGATGAAAGTGAACGTTATTGAAACTGGAAAGCCAAAAAATCGAAAAGCTTCAAAAGGAAGCCTATGAGCAGCAGCAGCGGAAACGTCAACAAAAGTATGAGTAACAAACGGATCAAAGGTAGTTGTTAGGTGTACGGTAAAGCCGGTCACAGAGCAAAAGACTGCCGATTCAAAAAGGATCACACGGTGGCAAACCCTAACAACGGTCACAATAACATGGTTAATGTGACCGAGATGGATGACCTATGTGTGATAATTTATGAATTGTGGATTGTCACTTATTCCACGAGTTGGTGGGTTGATACCGGTGCCACTAAACATATATGTGGTGACAAAAGTCTGTTTTCAACTTATGAAGAAGTTGAAAGTAAAAAATTGTGCATGGGCAGTGCCGTTGAGGCTGACGTAAAAGGAAAAGGAAAAGTGCCATTGAAGTTTACCTAGGGTAAACAACTCACTCTCATCAACGTCCTCCACGTACCAGACATTCGTAGGAATTTAGTTTCGGGATCCCTCTCACATAATAGTGGATTTAAACTTGTATTTGAATCTGACAAGTTTGTTTTGACTAAGGCATGAATGTTTGTAAGTAAGGGATATGTGGTTGATGGTGTTTAAGCTTAATGTTTCTGCTGTAATTTCTGCTTCAATTAATGAAAAATCTGCATCTTATGTTTATATTGTTGAGTTATATGATATGTGACATGCTGGATTAGGTCACATAAATATGAAATCTATGCAAAGAATGATGAACTTAGATATATTACCTAAATTTGACATAGAGAAAGGACACAAATGTGAAATATGTGATGAATCCAAATTCACTAGAAAATCATTTAAATCAGTAGAAATAGATAGTGAATTATTATGATTAATAACTAGTAGAGGTGATAAAAAATACTTTGTAACATTCATTGATGATTATAGTAAACTCTACTATGTATATTTGTTGCATTCTAAAGATGTGACTTTGGATATTTTTAAGACATACAAGTCTGAAATTGAAAATCAACTTGGAAAGAAAATAAATGTGCTTAGATCTGACCGAGGTTGAGAATATGACTCCACGACGCTACCTAAATTCTATGCTCATCATGGCATAGTGCACCAAATTACAACACCTTACATGCCTCAACAGAATGGGATGGCTGGAAGGAAAAATATAACTCTAAAAGATGTGGTGAACTGTATGTTGAATAGTTCTGGACTACCCCATAATTTGTGGGGGAGGCATTGCTTACGGCAAACACCATATTGAACAGGATTCCACATAAGAAGACTAACAAGTATCTTTATGAAGAATGGAAAGGGAGGTTGTCTTCCTATAAATTCTAAAAGTGTGAGGGTGTTTCACAAAGGTACAAGTACCGTTACCAAAGAGAGTCAAGATTAGACCTAAGACTGTTGGCTGTGTTTTCATTGTATATGCATGTAACAGTGCTACATATAGATTTTTGGTAATTAAAAATTTCTAACATAAGTACCAACACTATTATGGAGTCCGTTAATGTTGAATTCTTTGAGAATAGGTTTCCTTTTAAGGAAGGAAGACACAGTCAAACTACTAAGCGATGTATAGATGAAGGTACATCTATAATTCATATTGATGAATAATCTGAACCTAAGCCTAGAAAAAACAAACAAGCTAGAATGAGTACCTCATTTGGTCCAGAGTTCCTAATGTACTTTATGGAAGCCGAACCTCAGACATACAAAGAGGCGACATTAAACCATGTAACTCATTTTTGGAAGGAGGCTATAGATAGCTAGATAGATTTCATCTTTCAAAATAGCACTTGGATATTGGTTGACCTCCCACCTGAGAATAAACAAATAGGCTATAAGTGGATATTCAAAAGAAAACTTAGAGCTGACGGTACAATTGACAAGTATAAAACTCGGTTGGTAGCTAAAGGTTATCGACAGAAAGACGGTATAGATTTCTTTGATACATATTCTCCTGTGACGAGGATCACTTCTATTAGAATGCTGATCGCGATTGCAACTATACATAATTTGAAAATTCACCAAATGGATGTTAAGACTAGATTCTTACACGAAGAACTAGATGAGAAAATCTACATGGAACAACCTGAAGGGTTCGTGGCCAAGGGCCAATAACATAAGTTGTGTAAGCTTGTCAAATCCTTTAACGGATTAAAACAACCTCGAAGCAAAGGCATGGAAATTTTGACCACATTATGCTCTCGAATGGCTTCTCGATAAACGATTGTGACAAATGTGTTTACGTTAAAGACGCTAGTGACATGTTGGCATAGTATGTTTATACGTATATGAAATGCTCATAATGTGAACTGATAAGGATATAATATCTTCTACCAAGAAGATGTTGAGTTCCAGCTTTGACATGAAAGACTTAGGTCCAACAGATGTATTCTTAGAATTCAAATGAAGCAAACTTCTAACCAATATATCCTTACACAATCTCATTATGTAGAAAAAATCCTAAAGAAGTTCGGCCAATTTGAAAGAAAATCAGTTGTAACTCCATTCGACTCAAACTATAAGTTGAGAAAGAATGATGGAGTTGGAGTATCTCAGCTGAAGCACTCACAAATCATTGGAAGTTTGATGTATATCATGAATCACACAAGGTCTGACATTGCCTATTCAGTAGGAAGGCTTGCAAGATATATGAATAATCCTGGACGTGATCACTGGGATGCTCTAATGAGGGTACTTAGATAGTTGAAGTATACCATTGACTATGGATTACATTATACGACGCATCCACCTATGCTGGAAGGATTTAGTGATGCTAGCTGGATATCTGACAGCCTATAAACTAAATCACAAGCGATATATTTTTACCCTAGGTGGTGGAGCTATATCTTGGAAGTCTATGAAGCAGACTTGTATAACTCGTTCAACTATGGAATCTGAATTCATAGCATTGGACAAGGCTGGCGAAGAAGCCGAATGGCTTAGAAAGTTTCTAGAAGACGTTCCGGTGTGGTCGAAGCTTGTGTTAGCCATATGATACACTGTGATAATATGGCTACAATATTTAAAGCGAATAATAATGTATATAATGGTAAGTCTAGACACATAAGACGTAGACATAATATCATTACATAATTGCTCGTGAATGGTGTGATTTTCGTTGACTTTATTAGATTAAAGGAAATTCTGGTAGATCTTTTAACAAAAGGATTATCAAAAGAGCTTGTAAAGCTGATATCGAGGGGAATGAGCTTAAAGTCTATTCAATGAATTATTCAGGTGGGAACCTAACCTAGTTGACTAGAGATCCTAATATCTAGGTTCAATAGGCAAACTGGCAGGAATGATTCATGTAACACATGAAGAAACTTTGTTTCTTCCCATTCCTATGACGAAATGAAAGTGTGTTGTATGTCGACGATAAAGGGTATACTTAGTATTTAGTGACGTTAATATCTTGCTTACAAGAGGAGTATAGGAAGAATACTCTTAATCATCGTCATCTATGTGAGAATAGAAGTGGGGTGTCTTCTGTGAGAGAGTGCAATGCTCAATCTCTCTAAAATTCTCATGAGACAAAATATATGTTCAGGACCAAAATGAACAAAAACGTATGAACTCGAACGTATTAAGATGAGTTGAGTGTGATATTTATTGTCTTGGTTTTTTCGGAGGAAGGATAGTTCAAAAATGTTATTCACTGTTTTTCAGAATAAATCCGTTAAATCATCACTAAGGAAGGTTCAAGTCTGAAAGACACATCTACTGAGGCAAAACTCATATGTTTCTTTCTCCTGATGTCATTGTCTGTCTAGGACATTTTCATTCATGTGAGAGATTCTTGGAGCTAATAGTTTGAAGCTTTATTAAGTAAAGCTTAGCTAAGTGTTGTAGTCTGTGAATGAAAATTAAAAAAATAAAAGACAATGTGAGTAGAAACTAAGGCTATCACATGCCAAGTGAAGCTCTAACTTTTTGACACATGTTTGATAGTGTATATTAACAGTTGAGGGTGTAGAACTGCTTTGTCCCAGTCTGCCCTGACACATGTTTGATAGTGTATATTAACAGTTGAGGGCATGTGAAACTACCCTTCTTCATTTTTATGCACAAGGTGGCAGTTTCATTAAGAAGCTGCCAGCTTCGTGCATTGTAGAAAGAATGAAAACCACCTCTCTTTCGGTCAAGTTGAATGCTCAACGCAGTGGTAGTTTCTCCATGAAACTGTCCATTACGTTGAGATGTGGGTGGGGGTCGGTGGGTGGGGNAATTTTATTCCATGGGGTGATTTTTTTTTTTTTGGAAAAACCAATTTTTGCGTCAATACTCCAAGTGAATAAAAGCATTAATTTTCGTCCATTTTGGGAGTGGTTTTTCCTTGAGTCAACAAAGCGAGAAAGAAATATTGTTCGGTTCTGTGAGGATCAAAGCATTCGTTTGCTGCGTCTTTGATCACGGTGGTTGTATCCTGCAAAGACATTCACCGTAGTCTCCAAGGCAAACTGTAGAGGTGAAAATTCGTCTTTAGGATATTGCTATAGCAAGTTTCTACCAATTTAATTTTCTGTTTTTCTGTCTGTAATTTTTTTTAATCGTTCAGTTGTAATCGTGTTGCAATTTAATCCAAATAGCTTATTTTATCTTTGTTCTACGGTTTCACTTTTTTTTCATCCATTACCTCTTTTTGTGATTGATCCTTAATAATTCTGATTGCTTCCTGGAATCTGCCTTTTCCTTCTAGGCTTCGTACCTCATCTTGCATTTGTGCGCGTTTAAGGCTTCGATTGCTTAATGCAATCTAAATTGGATGGGTCCAAGTCAAATTGATAACGTTGAATTGCTTAATAAAAAATGATCGAGTTTTATTGAAGTTTCCTTCGGTCTCGCCTGAAAATATGTTTGCTTTGCCTGAAAATATGGAGAGAGAGAGGACCTGAGCGCAGAGGCAGGGTTTGAGATTCTAAAGAAAGAGAGATTGACAAAGCGATCAGAGCAGTCACTGATGTCCTACACGTGGTAATGAGTGTTAATTTACTCATTGCACATTAAGAGAATAACATATAAGTCACTTGTTTTGACCTCCGTTTGATTTTTGGACGAAATTTACAGTATGATGGATTGTTGAAAAAAAATTAAAGTTGGAAGTGTCGTTTGTAAGATTTTAAAAATCAAGGTGTCATTTGAAAATTCATCAAAGGTCAGGAGTATAAGGAGTTATACTGTTATTAACCTTACAAAAAAGGTATGTTATATAAACTATAACTATCTACGATACAAAAACAGTTGGTATTAATAAAAAACATAAAAAAGAAACAAAACTTAGAGGTAGCAAGGCACGTGTCATCTGAGGCTATAGTAGATTGATAGTGTCTGTGTTATTTCTGGCACTTTCTGACACGACATCAATGTAGAGTTAACAATAATAAATAGTGCATCATTAAGTGAGATTAGAATCAATAATTATTAATGTCAGAATGTTAGGTCAGAATCCAACGAAATATTTACTATAGATCATGATATTGCAACAGACAATTTAGACTTCGTCCTTAGAAAAATATTTATTTAAAAACTAAATGTAGTGCTAATTTATTTATCAAGTGTGTTTATAATGCAATTTTTCTTGATTTTTTCGAGGTAACAAGGAAACATGCAATGGATCCCGAGAGAAAACCCATCTGATCCTTTTCGTTCAAACTAAAGGGAGATGATGAGTTAGAGGACCAGATGTGGTTAAGTTCCGTAACAGCGTCGTCTAGAGGACCAGATGTGGTTAAGTTCCGTAACAGCGTCGTCTAGAGGACCAAATTTGAACATGGAAACAAAGAAAGTACTGAATTTCGTGGAACTTTACTGTAATGAAGTTTCCGCGAAGGCGAATGGAACTTTCAAGCAAATAATAATCCCGACGGGACCATCAAACCCTTTCCTGTAACACCCAACGGCAGAGATTGGATTGCATTCGCCTTAAACAGGCTTTCATTTTTTGGTCAATCGGTTCTTACAAAGGTAAATCCCACTGAATTCTTTCGATGACGGGGGCAATTCCGCGTAAAAGTTTCTGACAGGGAAAACGTTATTCAAAGACTGAGCACTAATTTGACAAACGAGTGAAGTGAGTCAGTCAACGGGTCAAATCAACTAGGCTGGTTGGTTCCTGTCTCTTTCGTCGACCTCCTGCTATTATCAACTTCTTACCTCTGTTTTGCTGTCCAGAACGAGAGAGATTAACGAAGGAGCCAAAAATGGCCGAGTCTGTTGTATCCTTTGTTGTCGAAAGGCTCGGCGACCTTGTAATTCAAGAAGCAGACTTTTTGAAGGGGGTAAGACATCAAGTGAAGCAAATCCAAGTTGAATTGAAGCGGATGCAATGCTTCTTAAGAGATGCTGACAAGAGACAAGCAGAAGACGAAGGTGTCCGAAATTGGGTATCTGAAATAAAAGATGTTGCCTATGATGTTGAGGATATCATCCAAACTTTTGCTTCCCAAGTATCTGTTCAGAACAAGGGAGGAGTCCGAAGGTATACCCATTTCTTTAAAAGAACTGTACAACTTCACAAAGTGGGGTCTGGGATTGAAGCCATTAAAACCAGGATCTCTGATCTAACCAGGAGCTTGCAAACTTATGGCATAAATGCTGTAAAAGAAGACTTCAGCTCTTTCTCTGAGGTTCAAAGAGAATTAAGGTGGTCTTATTCTCATATTATCGAAGAACATATAGTTGGTATAGATGAAAACATAAAGGAAATAGTTGGAGAGCTGGTTAATGAAGGTAGGCGTGGTAGAATTGTGTCTATTTGTGGGATGGGAGGTCTAGGGAAGACCACTATCGCCAAGGAAGTTTACCATCAAAGCAACATTAGGCGTCATTTTGAAGGATTTGCTTGGGCTTGTGTTTCTCAACAATGCAAGAAAAAGGAGGTTTGGGTGGGGATATTACTTAAATTGACATCTCCTTCGAAAGAGGAGAGGGATCAAATTCTGAGAATGACAGATGAAGAGCTAGCAAAGAAGCTGTATGAGTTGCAGCGAGAAAAGAAATGTTTGGTTATACTTGATGATATATGGACAACTGAGGCATGGGGAATTCTGAAACCGGCTTTCCCAGTTGGGATTGGGTTAAGCAGACTATTGCTTACCACTCGCAATAAAGAAGTAGCTAAGCATGTTGATCAAAGAGGACTGCTTCATGAACCGGGATGCTTCAATGAACAACAGAGTTGGGAGCTGTTCCGGAAGAAGGCCTTCCCTAGAAGAGATGATTCAGGTATATAATTAGTTTAGCTTATGCTTTTGGTTATGATGTTTTAGTGGAACATCATGAGAGACTCTGTTCAGTTTTAGTGTTTGGACTTTGCTGATAAGTTCTGTCTAATTGGTTGCTCCATGCATGTATATATTTACAAGTAGTTGTTCATGGATAGATTACACTAATCTCCCTTGTATTTTTCCTGGACCTGAATTATACGAACACACTTACATTTTCATAATGAGTGGAGTTCTTTTGCATCTATTGACTTAATGTTGAAGGTAAAGGACTACCTTCTCCAATTGTTTTATCACTATTTTTCATCCAACCATTGAAGTTTCAGCTTAAAAGAGAAGGAAAAAAAAGAATTGCAGGTGGGTATGTTGGGAAGAAACTTTATACCATGAACTTATGAGTTGGCGACAATGAAACTAGAAAGGATGTCCTTGTAGGTTCTTAAACGGATTGGTTGTCTTTGTAATTAAGACATGATACGTGTGACGTTGGTATAATTTACCATAAGATCATTTATTGACCCAAACGTCCAAAATGTAACTTCTCAATGAAGGCATACAATATTTACGTATTTTAGGGATTACTTTTGATTCGATCATTTCTTGAGTAGCTTTTAAATTATTTGGTTAATTGCCTGTACTTAAACAATTGGAATTTCTGAAATTTCTATTGCTTGGGCATTCGAGCATCAAACATTGAATTTATTCTTGTGGTCTTTTGGGCCTGGCTGCCTGCATTAATAAGTTGTGTTTACACATTACTATCCCTCTCATTACAGGAGAGAATGTGTGGCTAATTTAATGCTTAGTTACTAGTTTTAAAGGACAAAATAAGGCAACTAAAGAAATGAATGCTTATTTACAATTTCATATTTCTCCACTATTTGATAATGAGTCAAAAAAGAAAACCATTGAAAACATACGTATGGTTTCAGTAGGCAACAAACATTCAAAGAGACCAATACATGCTTACTGAACAATTTGACTTTGATTTAAAGCTTATTTGTGTTGATATAGACTATTTAAATATGCTTTGGGAAATCTTCAAAAGAACAATAATATCTTGTCATATACTACTACCTTGGCAAAGCTTTCATGCACCATCTCATATTGCTGCTGAATCATAAAATTCCTTTCTTATTACGGTAACCTACCATGGGTCCAAGATACCTGATAATTGCCAGTGGTATTTTGTTAATATACCATTTTTTATTTACTCGTTACAGCAAAATGTATATTAAGCCTTGTGTTCAATTGAAATTGAACTATTTGTTCCAGTTATGAGTTCTAATTGTGTTGGTTGTTATCCTTTATAGACTACAGAATTTCCAATGACATAGAAGAGTTAGGAAGGGAAATGGTCGCAAGGTGTGCAGGTTTACCATTGGCCATTAATGTGCTTGGGGGACTTTTGGCAACGAAGGAAACAGTGTACGAGTGGGATATTGTGCGGCGAAATATTAATTCATATTTTAGGAAAGGCCATGACCAACAGCATAGTATTTCTGATGTCTTGGCTTTGAGTTACCATGATATGCCTCCCCAATTGAAGCCATGCTTCCTCTATTTAAGTCAATTTCCTGAAGACTCTGAAATACCAGCCAAGAAATTAATTCGGTTATGGATAGCAGAAGGCATTGTGTCACCGCAAAACGAGAGTGGCAGAGATGAAACACTGGAGGAATTAGGCGATCATTACTTAGGTAGTTTGATAAGTAGATGCTTGGTTCAAGTTGGGATAAGGGGCTCAACTGGAAGCATCAAGACTTGCCGTATCCACGATCTTATGCGTGATTTATGCTTGTCAAGGGCAAGAGATGAAAATTTTCTACAGATAGTTAGCCATTGGGATGACAGTAGAACCAAGAATACCATCCCTCCACATACAGTATCTGAACCAGGACCGAGTGGTAGAATTCGCCGACTTGCAGTCTTTTTAGCTACATTCGTTGATGAATTTATCCCAGCTAAAAATGGGAAGAATTCCCGCCTTAGGTCCCTTATATATTTCCATGATAAGAAGTGCAGACTGGGAGACTGGAAGGTAATGAAGCCACTGTTCAACTTCAAATTTCTTAGAGTCTTAGATCTTGAAGGAGTAAAGGGATCAAATGGAGAGCTGCCTCAAGAAATTGGAAGCCTGATACTGTTGAGGTTCTTAAGTTTGAAGAATACTCGAGTACATTTCGTGCCGTCATCCATCGGTAATTTGGTCTACTTGCAGACTCTGAATCTACAAACGATAGAAAAATTAAGTTGGGGATCGGTCGTGCAAATACCTGATGTGGTATGGAAAATGGAACAGTTGAGGCATCTTTACCTTCCCAAATGGTGTGGAAACAAGACTGGGAAGCTACAACTGGCAAATCTTAGAAACTTACAAGCACTCATAAATTTCCCCGCAAACATATGTGATGTAAATGAAATTCTCAGTTTGGAAAATCTCAGAAAATTCGTGTTGAACGACTCAACATACTTTGAGAAGTTTGTTGAAATCTTCCAACCTCCAACTTACAAACTGAACCACCTTCAATCCTTGTCCTTGAAAACAGACATGCTTTCTCTCCCTGACAAGGTTGTCGATTTAAGACAACTAGCATCAGGATGTCCTCGTCTTCGCAAGCTTCACATAGAAGGGCGGATAGGACAGCTTCCAGACTTCCAACAGTTCCCTCCTTACCTTACAAAATTAACTTTATGGGGTTCAAGACTAGTCGAAGATCCAATGAGAACCTTGGAGAAGCTACCGCACCTAACGGTCTTAAACGGGTGGGAAATGTTTGTCGGGAAGAAAATGGTCTGCTCAGAAAGAGGTTTTCCTAAACTCAAATCTTTGCACCTCCGCGGTCTGCATAATCTGGAGGATTGGGTGGTGGAGGACGGAGCAATGAACGGACTTCGTCGTTTAGGAATTTCAGATTGCAACAGTCTGATGACAGTTCCGGAAGGATTAAGAACTGTCAGCACCTTAGAGGAACTGGAAGTAAGATGGATGCCTCTAGCATTCAAAAGGAGGCTTGAAGAAGGAGGGGAAGATTTCTACAAGGTCCAACATGTGACTTCTATTGTAAGCTTGAATTGAGCTTCAAGTTCAAGAATGCCATTATCAGGTGAAATTTGTTTTGGAGTTTCAGTAGACGTTTTATTTGCTGTTACTAAATGTATGCTTGTTATGGTGAATTTAGTCATTTATCTTCACGTGTATCGGCCTAACACGCGGATTGTTATTTTTAGACGGGGAGTAATATTTTTAATGTCTTCTACTCTGTAATTCTGTTGAAGGACTATCTATATGTATATAAGCTATTGTGTGGGTATCTTAAATATATATTGTAAGAGATTTATTTTAGAATTTATCTAATTCACCTAACACGTATTGCAGGTGTTGGATCAACTTAAATTGTATTTAGAGCTTAACGCCTTCCACCGATTAAAAAAAAAGTTCATTTGCTCTTTGATTTTCACTGAGGAAATGTTTCTTTTTCTAATGAGTCTCGAGGAGGAGAAGAAGAAAATGGAGTTTGGTGAGATTGAAGAAGGGATTGAAAGAATTTGTAGGAAGTGACGTCTTCTGCTCATTTGGACAGTGTGTGGGTGACCAAAAACCAATTACTCTGTTTTTCTTTTCAGTTAAGTACTTGGCCTGATGGAAGACAGAGTTGAAATCTTCTTAAAAAACTGTCAATTTAAAATATTTATGGTTGTTGGGTGTCTTTTTCATGTTGTCCAAATTTATTTTCCCATCCATATGTTTCTTGGTGTTTTTATGGATATTGTTCTGCTTTCATGTTGTCTCTGTCTTTGAGTCATTTGAAAAGGAAAAATAATATAAAGGGGTGTTCTCGCGGGATTGCGAAGATACCACGTAGAGCACATAAACATGATCCGACTAACTTCTATGTTGGGGTTGTCTCACGGGATGATGGAAGAAGGGAATGAGGTGGTCCTGAAGGGTTGTGAAGAGTTTGCTGTGGAAGAATTGCAACGGGGTCTCTACGGTTTCAAGTGGAAGAATCACAATGAAGGAAGTAAGGAGATGATTTTCAAAGGAGGGGTTTCGAATATAAGGAGTTTGTGAGACCAAATTAGATAAGTTGGGGTATTTAAGTAACTCACTTGATCTCATTTTAACATAGAAACACCCTCTGAGGGGAGTGTGAGTGTCCATAATGAAAAATAATAGGACTGTGAGTGATATTTTTAAATCTAGATAGAGTGTAAATGTCATTTAATGAAATCTTAAATCATAAAAGGTGTCAGTGAAATTTTTCCTATAAAATATGTATTTTCTTTTTAAATTCATAAGTGATATTTTTCTTGATTTGTTTTTGTCATATGACTATATATATGCATGAGAGCTCGATATGATTAAATCTAACTTTTACATAACTTAACTAAGAGCTCGATGTGATTAAATCTTTTGTAATCTTATTGCAGTCTTCTGATAATTAAATTACTATGTTTGTTTGGAGTGATTCTTAAATTATGTTATAGTTTTAATTTTTATGCAATTTTAGATTACAATCTTTTACAACATAAAATCGAGTGGGAGGAAATCGAATAAAGCAGGCTTAATTCAAAGGATTGGATGTCAAAGCATTGTTTCTTGCAGAGATGTGTTTTTGGTAATGCTATCTGTTCGGGGGCTCAACAATGGTGGTTTCAAAGAATGGGAGGAAATCGAAGCTTGTTGTGATTCCTTGGAGGTGGTTCAGGTTCTCTCAATGGTGGTTTCAAAGAATGGGAGGAAATCGAAGCTCGTTGTGATTCCTTGGAGGTGGTTCAGGTTCTCTCAAAGACTTCTAATAGATTGCGCGAGCCAAACGGTCCCTACTCTAAGTACAGTCCGATCGTTTTATTTACTCATAGTTCATGACAATCCACAAATTGAGATACAATTATTTAAATGCATTACATATTGTAGTTACAAAATGATAAATTCAGATATTATAATTTTAGAGGATAAATTCAGAAAATAGAATAATTATGAGCGCAAAAAATATGACTTTTCACTCTTAATTAACATTGCTTGCCTTAGTTTTCCATCCAATTAAAAATATATTGAATCCCTAAACTTGAAAAAACGGAAATAAACAAAAATGAGAGCCACAATTAAGGATTTTAAAAAGATTTAACCCATATCTAACATTATTATAAGTTATTGTAAGAAGTTAAAATAGTGATGCTTACATATAAATCTTTACTATATTAAAAAAGGTTTAATGAGAGAAAACTTTTCTTTTTTTATTCCTTAACCCCCATTAAACATATTATAGATTGAGAATTTTTTCACTTATTTTAATTCACTTTCTATTCTTTTAATAATACGTTATAAAATTTAGTATTTTATATTATTATATAATTTTTTTGTTAAATTTTTTTTATGTTATTTGTGAATAATCGTGTATAAGATTTTAGAGATGTTTATATCACAAAAAATTTGTTAGCCAGCCACAATGAGTTATTGTCTCTCTGTAAAAATTCTTTTGTACGTTGGTATATGATTTTAGTATAATTTAGTATTTGTATATGTTTATAGTTTTATAATAAATGAAATAATTTTCAATGTCCGCTATATGTAGTAAGATATTTGGTAAGATTCAACATTTTCTTCTCAAATAGTTCTTTTTTTAGTTTATTTTCATCAAATTTTACGATATACATTTCTTTAATTTCAAAATATTTGTCGATAATTTATCATTTCTAAATTATGTAATTGTAAATATGCTATCTTCAGATGATGCACGATATATTAAAAAAATTATCTACGATAAATTTAATTTGACTTCTATTATTTTAGTTTTATAACAATTTTAAAAACTAATGTATTTATTTTAACGTTAATTATAATTCTAAAAACTTATTTTATAATTTTAAAAATACTTCAACAAAGACATACTTTTCGACTCGTCATTTATAAAGAATCAGAATATTTCTATGCATAAAAGCATTTAGCTTGATTTTACAGTAAACTTCAAATTATTCTCATTAAACTCTTATCAAATATTTATAAATTAAAAATAGATAATATCTCTTAGACTTTATTAGTCAAATACTAATATGAAGGGATTTTGAGGTAAAATTAGTATCTAATAAATTTTTGTCAAGATTTCTAAATCATTAGATTATGGCAACTTTTTAAAAATATCCACATTTATAGATTCATGTACCGTAAATGCACTCTTACATTGCCTTAATTACTTTGAAATAGAAAGTTTAACATTCAAATGTATAAGTAATTTAATGAACTTAAATTTGGTATCCAAAAATATTGAACAAAATATTCCAAAACAAAACAAAAATTCCACAAATCACAAACAAAACCTCTTTAGATTATATTTGGTTCAAATTTTAAATGCAATAACTACCAATTAAAAACGTAAGTGCCTAATACTAATTATTAGTTTTTTTTATTGTGATTTAAATATTAAAAATGACATCGCACCAGTACTTACATGCATTTAATGATAATTTTTTGTGTATAATCAATATAATATTTGTAAGTGAATGACTTGACAATGTTATCTTGAATAAATTTAATGTTATTTACAGCATCGTAATTACAAAATAACGTAAATTATGTACATATATTTACATATAGTTTTAATTAACATTTAATCAACATTACACAATATAATTACCTACTTCGTATTTACATGTATTTACACACAATATTAGCTTCTTTACTTGATTTTTCACTTGTTAATTTCCTCATTTCTTGCACTTTTGAGATTGTTGGATATTATGATTAGTCAAGGTGTTTCTTATCCTTGCTTTTGTCATTATTCTGAATATTAGGAAGTTGATAGTAGAAACTTGTATATCGAAGTGAATATTAAGTGACAATGTTAATAAACATTATGGCATATCAATGGTTATATACAAGTATCACTATTATTTTAGTATATAATATATGTGATTTACAAAGAATATCATCATTTACATAATGGAGATTACTTATAAATATCAAACTATTATTGACAAATTTTCACGTTTATCAATATACATATTACATATGTCAATATAATTATTCAAATTATAAAATTTGTGATTTACAATGAAGATATTTAATATAAATATATTTACGCAAGCTAACAAATGATTATTGAAATCATACAATAGATTCGTTAATTATGTTTTGTATGCTATTATGAGGTTCAATATGCCAATTTCCATTGTGTAGATGAATCTCACAAATGGAAACTTAAAAGATAAACTTTTAAAACATCTTATTAAAAAGAAATAACAAAAATTAAAAATTAAAAACATCTTCAAGAGCATAAAATCAGAAAAAAAAACAAAGTTGAAAAATGAAAGGAACTTAAATCAATAGAACCATGCACGAACTTGAGAAACTAAAAACAAGAAAACATCAATGAGAAGTTAAAAAATATAAGACCGATTTTAAAAGAAATAAAAATAATAATAAAATTAGAATGTAGTAAAATTTGAAATCCAAAAAAGAAAACTCCCTTAAATATTATAATGAAAATATTAATTAAGGTAAAATAACCATAACAATAAAAACTACCTTAATGGTAAAATAATGAAATTATTAACTTGCATATAGGGATGATATTGATAACTATATTAATCAAAGATTAACTTAACTTTAGAAATAATAGCTACCTTAAATATATTAATAAAACACTAATAAAAAATAAGTAAAAAAAATTAATAAATGTATATGATGAACAGACACTTTAAATTTAATAGGAGGAGTTGTAAAAGTTGTTATTTGTTGCAATTTCTGATATAATAATGTATATGAAGTATATTGAAACATAATAGCACATTGATTATAGATTGAATTATAGGTTATAGATTTCTCAAATGCAACATGCTCATGAGAAAGTGGTCGAACACTTGGCTCTCATCAGTCATATCTTGTTCGCAGCGTGTGGCCTCTGTTGGAGCTGGAGGGCCAACTAAGACCAACTTCTACCTCACCCATTGATGGCCTTTGGACTGCCTCGCAAGCCAAACGATTCTGCATCATTTTCAGAAACACTTGTAGACTATCTGATGCTATTTCACCTCTTACACACGGATCAATAATCTCATCAATTTCCCCCTTCTCTATAGCAGATACAAGCATGTTTGGTTGACTATAGTGACTTAGCTCCAGATCCATTGTCCTATTGTCGAGATCATCGGTTTTGTCAAATAATATTGGATTCTTAATCTAACATTGGATTTATGTATAATATAATTATATGTGGCAGACTGTCAAATAAAATTTAATTCAATTAAAAGTAATCTACTAAGGTTTGGATAATTGGGGTTTTAATGCATCTGATAAGTTGTGGACCCTTTAATGTGTAGAGATTTAAAGGTAATTTCTATTTTTATGATGAGCTAAAATAGAAATACTAAAAGATGAATTACTATAAATGGTTATGGTCTCCAGGTTACACAATAACGTGGAAACAATTCTATTCTCCCTAATATCTCATCGTTAAAGATAAAACTGAGAGGCTTTATCAAAATGGACTCTCAGATAGATAACCGTATAGATCTGGAAGGTCAAACACTCGACTCTAAACAGCAATCTATCCTCATCGATTCAGGTACGCTTCCGCTCTATAATTGTTTTGATTCTTGATGTGTTCAATATGAGATCTTGGGTTTTATTGAGATACGATTTACACCGAAAAAATTTTGAATTTTACAATTAGTATTAGAGCAACACATGTTGAATCATTGAGAATCGATCTATTAAATTCTAGATCCATGATTATAGGTGTTTTTTGTGTTTATGTTTCGGTATCCTTGAATTTAATATTTGTTTGACAATGTATTAGATTTGAGAACAATTTTTCGGTATTTTTGTTTGTTTTTTGAACAACCGGAAGGCGGTCTCACCGTCTCCGGTGAAAGTTGATAACCGTGGCGGCGGCAAGGAGAAGCCGCGGTCTTGGCCGCGACTGTAGACAAGAGTCGCGGCCTTGACCGCGACTGTAATGGAAGCTGTGACTTTGGCCTCGACAGCAAGGACTGGCGGCAAACATGCTCGCCAGTCTCAAGGTGAAAACCCTAGGGTTGGACATGGGTCATGTTTGACATGAGTCGGGTTGATCCAACCCGTGAACAGTAAAAAATCTAAATGGTTGTGGGCTAGCCCACAGTCATCAGGGCAGGCTGTGGGTGCAGCCCACAACCAATTTTGGGAGGGTTGGGACACAATTTTTTTTGTTTTTTTTTGTTTTTTTGTTTTTTTTTTTCAATTCTTGATTAACTTTTATGAATCAATTTTTAAATAAAAATTTTAAGGGTTATCAAATAGATTGCTTTGATTATTTTTGGTTTTTTTGGGTTATAATAATTTCAAAATAATTTTAAGGATTATCAAATTGATTGTTTTCAATTTTTTGGCTAAAATACTTTCAAAACAAATTCAAAATATCGTAAAATTAATTGTTTATCAATTAATTTAAGGTTTAAATTCAGAACAATTTTTAATTCGAACAGTAGTATGCTGTATATATATATTTTAAGATAAATTAGTTGAAACAATATGTCATCAAAATGACATCTCTTGTGAAAATTGATTTGTCTGGAAATATAAAAGGTTATGTGTGCGTGTAACTTATGTGAATATTTATCGGCCCAAAGGAAGATAATTATGGGACAGAATTACATGTGTTTCTGTGATAATAAATACATGATGATTATTCGGTTTTACATGTGAACAATAAATCGGCCCAAAAGAAGATTTTTTGTTTGGCATGTTATTTATCATCAGTGTTTGATTACTACACCAAGACATCACTTACAAGTTAATATTTTTTGCCAAAGTCATAATATTAATGGAGTGCCCGGTGTCTTGAGATGGATTATTTGTTACTATTGTTTGAATTATTATTGTTATTCAGAATTTATGTGAGCTTATTTTATTTATTGTTCTCTGTTCAGCTATTACTTCTGCTAGTATCACGGTCAACATCAATTCAATTTCAGTTCTGAATGGCTCGAACTTCAAGTTCTGAAAATATAATCTCTTTATAGTTCTAGGAGTCATGGATCTGGATTTTGCATTAAGGACTGGTTCTCCTACACCTCTTATGGATAAGAGATACCTCTGATAATCTCTTGTTTTTTGTTTTTTTTATTTTTTTTCAATTCTTGATTAACTTTTATGAATCAATTTTAAAATCAAAATTTTAAGGATTATCAAATAGATAGCTTTGATTATTTTCGGTTTTTTTTGGGTTATAATAATTTCAAATTTTTTTAAGGATTATCAAATAGATTGTTTTGATTGTTTTCAGTTTTTTGGTTAAAATATTTTCAAAACAAATTCAAAATATCATAAAATTAATTTTTTATCAGTCAATTTAAGGTTTAAATTCAGAAGAATTTTTAATTCGAACAGTAGTATGCTATATATATATTTTAAGATAAATTAGTTGAAGCAATATGTCATCAAAATGACATCTCTTGTGAAAATTGGTTTGTCTTGAAATATAAAAGGTTATGTGTGCGTGTAACTTATGTGAATATTTATCGGCCCAAAGGAAGATAATTATGCGACAGAATTACATGTGTTTCTGTGGTAATAAATACGTGATGATTATTCGATTTTACATGTGAACAATAAATTGGCTTAAAGGAAGATTTCTTGTTTGGCATGTTATTTACCATCAGTGTTTGATTACTACACCAAGACATCACTTACAAGTTAATATTTTTTGTCAAAGTCATAATATTAATGGAGTGCCCGGTGTCTTGAGAAGGGTTATTTGTTACTATTGTTTGAATTATTATTGTTATTCAGAATTTATGTGAGCTTATTTTATTTATTGTTCTATGTTAAGCTATTACTCCTGCTAGTATCACGGCCAACATCAATTCAATTTCAGTTCTGAATGGCTCGAACTTCAAGTTTTGGAAAGATAATCTCTTTATAGTTTTAGGAGTCATGGATCTGGATTTTGCATTAAGGACTGATTCTCGTGCACCTCTTATGGTAAGAGTACCTCTGATAATAAGAGGGAGATGGAAATGTGGGAGATATCAAATTGCATGTGTATGCTAATCATGAAGAAGGCCATTCCAGAAGCATTTAGGGGCACTATATCAGAAAAGATAACTACAACTAAGGATTTTTTACAGACATTGAAAAGAGGTTTGTCAAGAACGAAAAGGCAGAAATCGGTACGCTCTTGTCAGACTTAATTTCAAAAAGGTATAAAGGTAAAGGTAATATCAGGGAATACATTATGGAAATGTCTCACATTGTTTCAAGGTTAAAAGCACTGAGGCTTGAACTCTCTGAGGACTTGCTTGTGTATTTGGTTTTAATATCCTTTCTGGCACAGTTTAGCCAGTTTATGGTGAGCTATAATTGTCAGAAAGAGACTTGGTCTCTGAATGAGGTCGTCTCACACTGTGTTTAGGAAGAGGAAAGAGTGAAACATGATAAGACAGAAAGTGCTTACCTGGCCTCTACCTCTAAGGATAAGGGCAAGGGAAAGAAAAGTAAAAAGGATAATGAAGCTGTAGATATAGCACCGCATAAGAAACAACAAAAGAAACCGGTAAACTCGAAAGGTAATGGTTGTTTCTTCTGTGGAGCTGAAGGGTATAGGAAGAAGCAATGCACCAACTATCACGCTTGGCGTGCTAAGAAGGATATGCTTCTTAATTTGGTTTGTTCTGAGGTTAATTTAAGTTCGGTTCCTAGACACACGTGGTTGATAGATTCTGGTGCAACAACTCACATCAGTGTGTCTATGTAGAGTTTCCTGAATTGTCGAAAGCCAAATGATGCTAAAAGATTCATCTTCGTGGGCGAAGGCAAGACGGCTGAGGTTGAAGCAATAGAAAAATTTAGATTATTATTAAAAACTGGACATTATTTGGATCTTGATGAAACTTTTATTGTACCGTCCTTTAGATGAAATTTGATTTCTATTTCTGTTTTAGACAAACCTAGTTATGTTTGTTCTTTTGGAAATGTAAAATTTGGTTTGGATCCTTAATCCAACATTAGACTTATGTGTAAAATAACTATGTGTTGCAGACTGTCAAATAAAGTTAAATCTAATTAAAAGTAATCTACTAAGGTTTGGATAATTGGAGTTTTAATGTATCTGATAGATTGTTGACCATTTAATGTGTAGAGACTTAAGAGTAATTTTTATTTTTATGATGGGCTAAAATAGAAATACTAAAAAATGAATTATCTATAAATGATTATGGTCCACAGGTCACACGATATCGTGAAAACCATTATATTCTCCCTAATATCTCATCGTTAGAGAGAAAACTGAGAGACTTTATCAAATGGGGTTCTCAGATAGATAATTCTGTAGATCTGGAAGGCCAACCGTCCGGTTCTAAATAACAATCTATTGTCATGGATTCAGGTACGCTTCCGCTCTATAATTATTTTGATTATTAATGTGTTCAATATAAGATCTTAGATTTTATTGAGATACGGTTTACAGCGAAATGATTTTGAATTTAACAAATAATTCTCGCCGGATCTCGTGTATGGGCTTCGCAGCGAGTACTTCAAGCAGCACAATACCGAATGAGTAGACATCGATTTTCTCTGTTTTAATTCCATGAAACTGATATTCAGGAGGCATATAATGGTACGTGCAGATAATTCTTGATTCCTGTCTTTTCAGCCCACTCCTTGACATGCTAATAGGACCGATGAAGGAAAGCTCGAATTCGGAAAGTTTAGGAATAAAATTTTCGTCCAACATAATGTTGCTGGGCTTCAGATCTCCATAGATAATTGCACGCTTTGCTCCGGTATGAAGATAGTGAATTCCACGAGCCACGCCAGTAGAGATGGTCAGCCTCTGCTCCCATGATAGGAAACGGCTATGGTGGATTCCATAGAGGTGTTTGTCCAATGAGAGGTTGACCATATACTCGTATACAACTATGTTTTCTTGATTTTCATTGCATAATCCGAGAAAAGAAACAAGGTTGGGATGGCGGATCTGTAAAAGCAGCAGTACATCTTTCTTAAATTGATCAATTGCATCAGGAGAATTAGAGGACAGCCTTTTGATTGCGACCGCAATACCTCCATCAAAGCAACAGCACTTGTACACCTTACGGTGAATACTTTCGCCAATTAGCAAGTCAGGGTCGAAATTTCCGGTCGCCCTTTTGATGTCAGCGAGCGAAAACCGGCGACCAATAATTCCTTCAGTAGGTCATGAGGTTGCTGGTGGTGGTGCTCTGAGGAATTCGCCTTTGAGGAACCACACAAACGTGAAATAGATTGTGATAGAAATACCATTTGAATCACAATCACAAACCAATGTGAATGAGTACATGAGGAAAGAGGACGAGACCCCTTCTTTCCTCAGGCCATGACAATTCTGAAGCTTGTCGTTGATTCTTTATTTCGTTTTTTTTTTTCAAAGATGAGAAGTCTTAACGAAATTCTTTCTTTATCACTCACGGGGGTAGGCTAGTTCACAAGGGTTGATTCGGTTCCTTTTTTTTTTTTTAATTAAAACAAACTCTAATATTTGATTTGGTAATATACTGAACTGAATTAATCATAGAAGTCCAATTGAATTGAATATATCAGTTCAATTAAGCGTCAATTTGAGAGCATTTTTCTTAAATGAATTTTAATACATTGTAAAACATAATTTGAGATTACATTTATCTGTCAAATGTCGTTGCTTGATGTATATTTTAGTATTAGAAGCAATTATTCAACAAATATCAATTCAATTGTTTATTAAAATACTTCCAAGTAATAAAGAAATATGCATCAAAATACAGTCAAGTGCTTCTTCCAAAACTGAATATGAAAAACTTTTCACCGACATTTTATCATTCAAACATATAAAAACGTTTCTTAGCCCCGAGCACTTTCAAACACACTACTATTAGTACCCATCTTACCGCAGTTTTCATTATAATCGTGCCCTTTAGACTTTAGTTATTTTTCCAAAAATCCCCTATTATGTATTTTAGGATAAAATATACTTTTTCCCTCAATAATTTGAGATAAATTTTAAATTTAACGATTCACTTTGAAAGGTATCAAATGATACTCTATGTTTATTTATCATTCCATGTTATACCTTCTGACATAATTTTACTAACAAATGTACACGATCTGTTAACACCTTGCATTGTTGGTAATTACGTGGATTTCTTGCGATTCATGGACACATCACATAGTCCCTTACTTTTTTAACATTTTTAATCAATATTGAGAGCTTGATATTCAGATATGGGTTTTCAATCTAAGCCTTAGTCGGAATCGGGAGCTTGAGTTTAAGATATGGTGAATCTATCATGAGCTCAACTTTGAGATTCTGAGATAGAGGGAGGGAGGGAGAGATTCTGATTAAGGAAGAAGAAGTAAGAAGAAAGATAGGTCTTTGTAATTTTAGTTGCCACATATTGCAACTAGTACACGTGATTGCCAACAAAGCAAGCTGTTAGAGGGCCATGTCCATCTGTTAGCGAAATAGTGACTGAAGATTTAACGTGGAACGATAATTAAACCTTAAAACGAATGAGACTTCCACCTCTGCATGAGCTCCATCACAGGAAAATCAGACCCAAATATGAAATGTGATTTACAAGAAACAATTTCATAAAAGAAATTGATGACAAGGGAGTAGAGAGTGATTCAAGTTCAGAATGGAGCCTCTCCTTCGAGCTCGTGCAAGGATGGAGATCTCCTTCATTGACAATGGAATGGGTTTTCTTTGAGTTGGGTTTCCTTCAATGTTTTTGTTTTTCTTAAGGCAAGAGTCTCTCTCCATTTCTAATAAACGGTAAACGTGAGAGAAGGGTATGTTTTGTATAAAATTAAAAAGTGTAAGGATTTAAATGGTTAATTATTAAATGAGATGTATGTTTTGCTTAAATTTAAAAGTGTAGGGATGTTTCTTATATTTTAACATTTTTAAAATAAAATATTAAATTGAAAATTTATCCTAAGCTACAAAAAAGTGTATTTTAACCTAAATAATAAGGGTTTTTTGTATAAATATACAAAATGAGTTTTATACCCCTTTTTGAAAATAAAGAATTTTATACATCTGGCCCACCAACTTCACATCACCACTTGCAATCTCTCTATTCTCTCATCATTTTTTCTTTCTCAATACACATGTCAAATCAATTTAATAATATTTTATTCTTCTTCTTCTTCTTCTTCTTCTTCTTCTTCTTCTTTATTTTTCAACGAAATTTTTTTTCTACTTGAAAGGTTTGAGTAGTTTTTTATGACTACTTGAACCGTTCAAGTAATTATTTTTTTGTCAGTCAACACTCATACACCAGGTGATTATTTGAAGAGTTCAAATAATTGTTTATGACTACTTGAACCCTTCAAGTAGTTATTTATGACTACCTAAAGGGTTCTAGTAGTTATTTTGTTATCAGTCAATTACTCATACACCAGGTGACTATTTGAAGGTTTCAAGTAGTTATTTATGACTACTTGAAGGGTTCAAGTAGTTATTTTTTTTAGTCAACTACTCATACACCAAGTGACTACTTGAAGGGTTCAAGTAGTTATTTATGACTACTTGAACCCTTCAAGTAGTGATGAGTTTACTGGACAACAAACTTCAGGAGGAAAAAAACTACTTAAAGAGTTCAAGTAGTATAAAATTACTACTTGATATAGCAGAAGCTTCAACAAAACCCTAACAATACCAAAATCTATTGATCGTGCACGATTTTCAGCAATCGATCTTTCAAAACGTGTTGAATCCTATGGAAAAGTCCAAAATTATGACCGTAACAACTTCTGAGCCTCTTAAAGTGCTTAAAATAGTATTTTTTGGACCCAAAACTTTTCTTAAACTGCATTTTCCGCATCATTACTTGAACCCTTTAACTAGCGAGCTTACTGAACAACCAATTTCAAGATAAAAAAATTACTTGAAGGGTTCAATTAGTAAAAAAATGAATACTTGAACTTTTTAAGTAGTCACGTGCTCACTGAAAAATTGATTGTAAGTTTAAACTGACTATCTGAACTCTTCAAGTAGTCACATACTTACTGAAAAATTGACTGTAAAATCAAACTGACTACTTGAAGGATTCAAGTAGTAAAAAATGACTACTTGAACCGTTCAAGTAGTCAATTTGATTCATGCAGTCTGTTATCCAGTGAGTGCGTGCCTACTCGAACCCTTCAAGTAGTAAAAAAAATAATTATTTGAACTTTTCAAATAGTCACCTAATGTTTGAGTTTTTGACTGATGAAAAAAAACTACTCGAAGTGTTCAAGTAGTCATAAAAAGATACTTGAACCCTTCAAATACTCAACGTTCATTTTTTCTTATTTTTAGACGTAAAAAAATGCTCAAGTAGTCATAAAAAAATTATTTGATGGTGGGCATAAAAACTACTTGATATTTTCAAGTAGTCACTAGTGTTTGAGTTGTTGACTGATCAAACAAAAAATAACTAATTGAAGGGTTCAAGTAGTTATAAACAACTACTTGAACTCTTTAAGTAGTCACCTGATATATGAGTAATTAACTGACAAAAAAACTATTTGAACCCTTCAAGTAGTCATAAACAACTACTTGAACTTTTCAAGTAGTCACCTGGTGTATGAGTGATTGGCTGACAAAAAAAACAACTACTAGAATATTTCAAGTAGCCATAAACAACTATTTAAACTCTTCAAATAGTTATAAATAACTACTTGAACCATTCAAGTAGTCATATGACATTTGAGTGTTAACTGACAAAAAAATAATTACTTGAAGGATTCAAATAGTTATAAAAAACTACTCAAACCCTTCAAGTAGAAGAAAAAATTTCATTGAAAAATAAAAAAGAAGAATAATAAAATATTATTAAATTATTTTGACATGTGTATTGAGAAATAAAAAAAATGATGAAGGATAGAAAAATGATAAGTAATGATGTAAAGTTGATGAATTAAGAATATAATTTTTTTTATTTAATCTGAATAACTCAAATATTAATGGAACAAGCAGTTAAAACAAATATTAATCAAACAAAATATGTTTGGGCATTCAAAACTCCCCGAAGCATACTCGACCAATCGACCTTCGTAGACTGAAAGGATGAGCAACAAGCAAGGCCCGCCAAAGCACCAAAACAAATACGCCTGGAAACCCAACGCCGGCATCAAGATCAACGAGACGGTATGACCCCCCCTACTCTTTTATTGTTTTTCCTCCAAGATTTGAGAGCAATGGATCCCTTTGAATCTGTTTTTGTAAACCATAGAAATTGCTCCTAAAAATCGAAACTTATTGGTACAGGAGGTTGGGGGAAAGTTGAAGCCGTATTCCGAGATCACAGGAGTATGCCCTCGTTGTAAAGAACAGATTGATTGGAAACGCCGGTACGGAAAATACAAGCCTCTCTCAGAGCCTGCGAAATGGTAAAAGCTTTTTGTAATTTCTTGTGAAATTTTTTTCCTACTTCTTGGTATCGTGGAAATTTTATGCGATTGAAGTCCATGTTGCAGCCAAGGATGTACGAGGCGGAATGTTCGTCAAGCTTACCACAATCTATGTTTTGGTGTGTTTCCGCTCTTAGTGGTCTGTTTGCTTTCTCGGAAAATTACTCTTCTTCCTGTTAAAAAATTGCTGACATTTAGGAAGGAAAATGCAACCTCTCTGCGACACAAATTACATTGATTCAAAGCATCTGTACCTTTTGTATGACATATTATTAATTTTTCTTATTGGGATTTGATTAAACTCAAGGTTGTGCAAAGGAGCAGGGTGTATGCGCTAAGTGTCGTTGCCGTGTAGACCGAATAGTTGGAAGGTTAGTCTGATATTTGATAGTTAAGTTAGGTTTTAATTTTGTACAATTGTTTTGAGTAGTAATGAGCGCAAATGCTTGTGATAATTTCTTTTCCTTTAAATTTTGTATTTTTTGCTGATTGTAAGATTTTATTGATGTCTGTTTGTTTTAAATTTATAGAGATGCTTCAGAAGTAGAGGCTGAGGAAAAGGTGCTTCAGGAGGTTTGTTTTTAACCTTCTGATGGTGCATCTATTATGAGACTAAATTTTGGTTCTTCTTTAGAAGCTTATTGTTTTGGTGAATTTACTTGCTGCAGGCTATTAAGAATGCTCGGGAAAGGGACAGAAGGGCTCTACTACGCGCTGTAAGCTCCATATCTTTTTCTTTGTTGATTGCCTATGGTATCAGAATTTGGAAAGATCAGAGAAGTTAATTGAAGCTATGTAGATAGAGTTAACATTATCAGGATAACTCACTTAGTATTTTGCATGCAACGTATAGGTAAACTAATTAGAATTTATTGGAAGGTGTTTGTATTTGATTCAGTTATACCTAGTTTTTTTTTAATGATAGAGGCAGCATTATTCTTTTGCCTATTTGTTTTGTAATAAGTCTTGTGAGGAACCATTTTTCTTAAACAGATGAGCAAGGGAAAAACGAATAGTTCAGATAAATCCTGGGCCACAAAAGAAACTAATGTCTCAGACGATAAGAATCCAAATTCTGTTCCTTCTCCACTGGCAGTCGAGTCTGCTGATGAGGATGATGAGTATGACGAGGATGATGGCCGTGACTCCGATCATGGCTTAGGACCGAATTTGCAATCAAGAGAGGGTGTGGATATCTCACTAGATAATCTTCGTATATTGGATTCCTCTGAATAATTATATGATTTTATAATTTGATGAAAAAAAATTTGTTGTTAAGAACTATTAGAAAGTGTCTTATTGACTGAAAAAGTGTTGAGAATATGGATATTACTTTTGCTTATTTACTTTACATTTATCGTTTTTTATCCATCCTCAAACTTATTGGAGAAATTTTATCAATTATTATAGATGATACTGTAATTTGTACATCCATTATCACCTCTTTCCCAGGCTGATCATTTTCTCTGCAAATGCTTAGTACATGACTGCTTGAAAACCCCATTAAAGTAGAGTTCCTTTCATTGCCATTTTCTACTTCTAGAAAGCAGGAACATAATGGTCTGAATTTGAAGAAAATATCATAATCCCTTCTTTAAAAGTACAATTACGAAGGGAAAGAAAAGAGTTGCTACAAATTCAATCTCAATATCAATTTTATTGACCATTTTTCTCAAACAAAAGAAAATCAAGAAGCTCCCAAATCGAATAGACCATTTTTTCTCAAACAAAAGAAAATGAAGAAGCTCCCGAATCGAATCGAATAGATCACCGGCTTCATTGTTAGCAATACCAGCACTTCCAATCATTGAGCAGCAAAGCCTTTGCACGCAGCCTCGTTGAGAAGGATATGGAGTCCAGGATGCTAAGTTTGTCCAGTTGATGAACATATATTATTCATCCTTTGCACACAAGCGCTCTATATTTGACAGAAACGGATTACTCTTGGACTGATATATTGAAAAATAGCTATAACAATCAACAGCTACAAAAGAGAGATTTCAGTTCCATTCCAGGCAAAGGCAGATCTTGATAATATTGGCCTGGTTAAATACTCAACAATCCCAACGTCAGAGATCATACAATTCAACTTGTGTTGCTTCTCAAGGAGCGATTAAAATTAATTTTCCTCTTAATTCTTCCATATCTGTATATAATGCATCCTAATAATTACTATATGGTGCAATTTTATTGACGATTATCAGATAGATAATCGTCATAAGTTTGTCACAAGTTCCGGGCATAAAGCAACCGAAGACAAATTTTTTGGCGCAAACTATACGATACAACATATGAATGACAAATTCTACTTGGGACTCTAACCAACTTGTCTTTTTAGTTCCTAAGGTAGGAGAGGAATGACAGTGCCTTATGCAACACTGAAATGTCAATAGACAATAGAGTATTTGGCTTGGAGGTTAGATACTTCGCAGTTTGTATTGGATGGATGTACAATCAGTATAGTTTCTCTTCTTTCCTCTTAAAAGAATTTACTCCAATACCTAGCACTTGAAGGATCCTGAATTTATGAAGCATACAGACTTGGGCTAGAACCATGGGAATAGGGAATAGGATTTACTCTAATCATAAAGCGCGTTCTAATAGATTGAAAGGAAAAAAGTTCTTGCCAAAAGTGCAATAAGTACTCCAGAAATAGTAGAAGAGAGGGAAGAGTAAATACTCAAATATTCGTAAGCCAATATCATTGAGGTCCCCCATGCTGACATGCTGAAAAATCTAGGACCCAACCCCCTATATAAACCTTTCCATCCTTCCTCTTTAATTAGGGTTTTAACTACATCTCTTGCAGTGCTTCTTTTTTCATGCCCCATCACCTACAGTGAAGAAACAATCAATCAGAACAAAAGAATATATATATATAGGCAATAACTTGGCCATAAGACTCATAACAGGAGTCTGTTATGCAGTCAAAAGCTTAGATAAGAATGTCTTCTTTCTTTTTTCTTTTCTTTCTTTGACAGTAGAGAGAGAGAGAGAGAGAGAGAGAGAGAGAGAGAGAGAGAGAGAGAGAGAGATCTTAGCACTTTCTTAAAAACTTGTTTTGACTTTTTTAATTAACTCCCTTGAATCATACAACTTGATTACAGATAGGACATTCATTTCCCATTATACTTCCGTGTACTATAAAAATCAGGGAAAGATTTCAGAAATGGGATTGTTATCGTATGAAATGAACAAAAAAAATACGTCATTTAAAGTCAACAAAGAATATGAAAAGTCAACTAAGATTATGAATACCTGTAAGCGAGTCTTGATGGTGTCTAATGGTGTAGTAATGGAAGATGCTGTTGCACCAGCAATTATCCCACCGGTAGCTTGAATTAACATTATTTCCCCCTTGCCAGGAGCAGAATCTCCAGAATCAGTGCTATGGCCTAGAAGCCTGCCAATGCCGCCAAAAGGATATTTTTTTAAGGATTATAGAATCATGCAATTCTATCGAAGGCACAAATAGTCAAGGAAATATTGATATTTATAAGCGGCTAGACTTCATAACCATAATAGCAAACTAGCTCGTAGACATCTTTGGCAAAGAAAAGCTTAAAGACAGGAGCTCAATTACTATCTGCATGCTGCGTGATGCTTAGTCTCATGGCTCATAGACAGAAGAGTAATGCCTAAAACCAATATGAAGACATGAATCTTCTGTCTCCTCAATTGAGTCCTTGCAGATCGTTTTCCCACATAATTTCCTCTCCATGAAGTCAGCTAAACAAAATCATGAGTAATCCACCTCTAAAGTGAGAGCATACATAATAAATGGGAATAGAACTCAAAACAGCTACTATGTTGATCTAAACGATCTATAAACCTATCTAAAAGACATCATATATGCATCCATCAACAGGAAATAATATATTATTATGAAAGAAAATTACTAATCAAGGGCCCGATCACTTTCAGTCATTTAGCACATAAAATTAAAAAGGGACACTGGACCGGCATTAACTGGATTACTGATATAAATTCAGTGCCGCAGGAAAAAGTTTCTGCTAAACTAAGCAGATTACCATGTCTCACCTCCAGAGGATGCGTTGACTTGAACCATAACTTGCCCACCATACAGCACTAGATGGAGAATAAGTCATAACAGATAAACCAAAGCCTCTATATAATCCCCGGATCCCATCAGACTTTATAACCATGCGAGCAACGTCTATGCCCCCACTATATCTTGCATGACCGGAGTATCCTTGCACCATCAACTTCTGGCTAATCTGAATGATTCCAGAGTTAGCACAACTTCACCAAGTGTGTAAATGGACAAAATAGAAAAAAAAAAAAGATTGCCTCGTAGGATAAGAAATTTACATACCACATCAATTGGAACAAACACAGCTTGCGAAAAAAGAGATGCAGACATGCCCGCTAATCCATTTGCAATTGCTGCTTGCAGAGGTTCAGAAAATTTAGTAGGCTCTACCAATTTGAAGGTACCCACTTTTATTGTCTCTAATGCAGTAATAAAAATGATCCTAGCAGGAATTGCACCGGTGATTACTGTGCCAAACCCCCTGTACAGACCAGGAATGCCATCAGTTTTCAGAATGCCTCTAATAACAGAAAATGCATTTTTCTCCACAGCGTCCTTTGAAGCAACCTGAAGCCTTGTTTTAACAACAGAGACCGGGTATAGGGCAATTGTAACCCCTGTAAAGAGGCCAGCTCCTACTACATAAAACTTTGTTTTATCAAGCCTGCAAATATGAGTGGATTATCAGTATAAAGTTCTAAAATATTTCAGAAAATGATAGAGAATTTTGATTTCATAGCAGATCTTGCTAGCTAATTAAAGAAAAACAAAGCCAGAAAGACGATATCTAAATACAGGTAGATTTGGAATACATGGAGAATTATAATAGGTAGCATAGATAGTTAATGAGAACCTGGAAAGTGCCTGAAAACCCGGACAACTCTGAAGGTATGAACCCGGAAAGTGGAACTTGAACTTTCCAGTTCAAGCACACAGAAAGCACAAATCTTCACATTTTTTTACTGAAACGTATATGCATTTTTTTAAATTATTCAATGTGATTATCTATCATCTTCCAGAACATAAGACTAAGTACTTTGAGAAAACCCACTTCACTGCATCCAGAAGACATCCACAAACTCTAAAGTTTCACATAAAAGTCCTACTCCCATTTCAAAACCAAAAACCATTAGGCACTCCGATTGCCGGTAGTGTAAATTAAGGACGTATCAAATCGATTGAGGCTTTATTTGTCAAATCATGGCTTACCAATTAACAAAGAACCAAATGGGCCAAGTATTTCACTTTACAAAATGCCATCTCAGGCTGGGTAATGGAACACTTGAACTGGCGTCTCCCCTTAAAAATTCAACCCAGATTTCCAAAAGAAATTAATTAAGACAATGGTTATTTTATTCAGAAGCTTCTACTCTTCAATCCCACGATCAAGTATCCGACCAAAATATAAAATATGATCCTTTCCCATTCAATTCTCTTTCCTCTTCATCTTCCTCTGCCATGGAACAATATCACCATGAAAATTGGAACCTTTAGTACTTTTCAAGCTAAGAATATTTGCTTGCATAATTTTGTTCTAGTTCTTTTTCAACTTTCACTAATTGAGAAAATAATTGTTTTTTTTCAATTCTTCTTCTTCTTTCCTCGATATTTTCTTTATGGGCAAACAAAGAAAGCAAAGCAATTATCCGAAAACAAACAAGAAACGAATAGCAAAGTAGACAAAAACCAACTAAAAACATATAAAGAAAAGCATCAGCAAGATACATTTGCATACGTTCTTAATCATTCGTACTAATACAAATTAAGTTACTACAACAACAAAAACAAACACAACTATAAAGTTGACCTGATGGAAAATGAAACTGAATGAAACAGAGAAACAAATCGAAGAAAAGAAACGTACTTATCCCAGTTAATCTCGGTCTGACCGAACGATTGGGGTCGAGAGCTAGAAGCATCCATGGGAAAGCCTTACAGGATCGAACAGACTGAGTCGGAGAAGCAAATCAGCAAACCGAAATCAGGAACGCATTTCTTAAAAGAACTTGGATATCTTGTTCCTGATTTCAGAGGGATTTTGCTTCTGAAGCTTACCGGAGGACGTTGAATCTTGTTGCGTTATAGCATGAAATTGAAAATGGTTTAAGAAGGAGCTTTTTTGCGACTTTTGTCAGGTTCAGCCTTGGAGCCAAAACAATTCGTCTCCCCTAAAACGCATTTTTCTTTTTCAAAGCCAAATTTCAGTTTAGCCAAACGCGGTTTTATTGTCGTCTTATGACGGCACAATCTTCTACACTCGCGTCTTGTTTTCGTACTCATGACACCCAATTGAATCACGCCACATCTTCCCATCATTTTTTTTATCATTTTGTAAGTTTTCAGTTAATTCGTTGATTGAAACTACGACGTTAGAGTTTGTTTGGACTAGCGGACTATGATTAATTAATCATAACTAAAAACATAAACTTTTATTTTTGTTGTTGTAAGAAGAAAAATATGATGGATGTTGTAAAGATTAATTTGATAATAAAATGAATAAATAATGAGATGATAAATTAACATTGAGTTGAGAGTCATATCATACATTTTAATTCCAAATCTCCAGAGAAATAATCAAATTTTGATTTCGTCGTGTTACTAAGATAACGATATTTCATTATTAGTAATTCTAGATCGATAAATTAATAGACTAAGTTTTAAGTAATTAAATAACGTGTTAATCATTTATATATTGATATTTTATCACTCATTAGAATATTTGCTAAATCAACTTATGATGATTCACACATCACATAGTTTATAACTTGGTCGGTCCATAATTTCTCATTTACTTTAATATAAAAATGTTCTCATATCTGGTTCATTGTAAGATGATGTCAATATAATGTGTTACAAAAGATGATAAAATTATCTAAGTTTCAACCTTATATATGGCATAATGAATTGTCTAATTCTAATGTCATTGTGAATCTACCTATACTATATTATAAGAGATTTAAAGGGGAGAACGTTTAAATTTCTCTTTTTACCCTTTAAACTTTCTTGAAATTATACAAATTAGTTAGTTCACCTAATTTTTCATTTAACTCATTTACATAATAAAATTTGTAAATAATTTGCAAGTTACGTATTTGTATAATGTAGTGCTGTTAGAAACATGAACATTCGTAAAAATCAATTAATTTATATACAAGGAATAGTATAGTTAATAATGTATTTGTTAGTAAATTATAAAATTTGTGTTATGCAATATTCATCTTATTAGTAACATAAAAATTCATAAAATAAATTTAGAGAAATATTCTATTTATTTTTTAACAATATATTAATGATAATATCATTTATTAGGAATGCACAAATTGATAAAAAAAATATCATTTTCTCTAATATTCAAAAAGGGATACTGTAAAATATAATTTCAAGCATCGATCTAATTTTATATATGACATGCAAGTTATAATATTTGGTGAGGATCTCCTATAATTTAACTAGGGAGTGTGATCAATACATTATATAATTCAAAGTCTAATATAAATTTTAATTCATAAGTATTAAAAATTAATAAATAATATCTTATTTTATAGGAAGAAATGATATGAATATGTTTAAGTCTTTCTTTACGTAATTATTAAATCAATAATGAAACTATATTTATCACGCGGAGTGTATATACGTTTTTGTTAGTTTGTAAAAAGAAATATGAAGAATGTTGTTGCAAGAGGGAGAAAATAGTTTTTTGATAATTAGAAAAAATAATAATAAAAAATGCTTGGACTGGAAGCAATTTGCAAAGGTCTTGAGGGATCTTATTATTGCAAAGGTTAAGAATGGATGTTATTCTTGCAAAGGTATGTTGTAAATGATTTTTTCTCCCTTACTGTATTCAGAAAAGAATACAAGTATTTAACTACGAAATAAAGAAAATGAGAGATGAAAAATGAACAATATGATAATGAATAATTGAGAGCTCTTTTTGTATTGAGAATAATTGAGAGCTCTTTTTGTTTGATATATATAGATGCATATATAGGTTTTCTCCTCTATGACCATTTACAACCATTTTGCTAGATTTAATGAATATTTAATAACATTGTAACTGCTTGATCAAATCGTGAGAAATGGAGTAACTGACGCCTAAATCTGATTCTATTTTGACCGCCACGTCACTTTTGGTTGACTTCTCCCTTCTCCACGTTTGTCTATGTTATTCTCTTTCTGCCACGCTGGCAATACTTTCTCGTAGGGATTAACCAATCACGTAAATTTGACCTTATTTTGTGTATTGGTTGTAGACCGTTTATACAAAATACCATTGGTTTAACATGCCATTCATTCAAGGTGGATGATCTCATAACTCTCATCATTACTTTTTGTCCAGTGCCATTTCATCTTTCTGAATGTCATCATTAGTTTTCTTGGGTGAAAGACAAATGTTCACCCGTTCAGCTCTTATTCACTCTTCCACCAATACAATTGTGCCACATATTTGTACATATTCACCTTTTAGTCTCATGCGTCGTTTCATTTTGACAGTTATTACTTTTACCTCTCAAATTCGTCGTTTGACGTATGCTAAGATTATATTTAGAGATTTGTACCTTCTCTTTCTTCACGCACACTCTTTCTCAGTAAGTATTCTTCTTCTTTTTTTCCTCATCTTTAAGCTTTCTTCAATGGCTTCCTCTTTCTCCCCTACTGTCCCCAGGATAAAAAATAGAGAAGAATTTAATCGTTGTGTCTCCCGCTATTGAAGATCATTTCCCGAAGGGATAGACTGTTCTTACTTTGATGGCAGTCTTGTATCCTGCGATCTTAAATTTCAGAACCATGTATATAGCTTTAGGCTTTCGCTTTCCTATTTCCCCTCTTTTCCAGCAGTTTTCTCATTACCATGATATTTCCCCTGCACAGTTTACTCCAAACACATATAGGGTTTTGTTAGGTTTTGAGTCTTTAAACCATTTGTTTGGTTTAGATTTAGGCTTAAATGAATTTCACCTGTTATACTCCATTAGGGAGAAAAATTGTCATCAGTACGCTGCCCCTCGCAGTGGTCTTGTCAGCGGTCCTCTAATTCTGGACTTGCCAAAGGGTGACAAATGCTGGAACGCTGAGGCATTTCAGATTGTCGATGACTGGAGAGATGACCGTCACTCCCACATCCCCACTGAATCGAGGTCATCTAGTGAATGACTATGCCCCTCTCCATTTTTATTGCTTATTATTTTTATTTTCATTTGACTGATTGCTTTTTTCTTTTTACAAACAAACATAAGAACATTCGTCCTTATGAGACCCCTGACAATCGTTCCAAGATCAAAACCGCTAACCGCATTAGCACTCGTGATTGCCAGTGTCTGCTTGGCCCTGAGCGCATGCTTCCTTTTGTTGCTCATCCTCTCCCTAGGCCATTAGCATTACATCCTGCTGCCCCAAAACCTCAAGTCCCTTGGGCTGCCATACAAAGACTTCCTTTTATGCCTTCTTCCTCTAATTCTTATACTTCTACTTCTCATTATATTCAAGAAGCTTTCGAGACGAGGCCCATTCAACTCTCTCTAAAATCGTTCTTCTTCACATAATGTGTGCCCATTGCTGGCTATTGAGATTCTTCTCCCTTTCTTACTCCTACTGCTTCTCTCCCTCTTCGGCTTGACTCTGTTGGGTCGATGAGGTTCGTTCCAATCGGGTCTTCTTCTCTCAATTTTGGGTTGGGTTCTTTTGAGCCTGTTAATAACCTTCCTTGGACTCTTTTTCCTCCGAGCAACGGCCCAAGGATTCCTTTTGAGGTAAATTTAATGGTTGATCGTGAGTCTTCTCATCAGATTATGAGCCACCTTCAATGTTCATCCAATTCTGATCAGCTGGTCGAGGAGCCAGTTGAAGCCTTAGAAAGGCATCAATCACTGCCTCCTTCAGGTAACTTATATTCATTCGGCATTTCTAAATTTTTTGTACTTGTTCCTTTCATACTAACATGACTTCTTTTCTTTCAGACTGCATTGTATCACAATGCTATTGTGGCCAAGCTTAATAGCATTGGTGGCGAAAATTGTTAGGCACGAGCAGTAAGTGTCAAACATCAAGCGTCAGGTGGCTCCCAAGGACCTTGAAATTGGCGAGCTGGAGATCGAGCCTGAAGCTACAAGGCTTTTGATTGAGGAGCTGATGGCTGAGACTGACAAACGCGTCTAAGAGACCACTTAAGAGCTTACTAAATGGCTTGAGACATCTATTGTCGAGGCTTTGCGGAAAAATGAGGAAAAAGCTTATGATCAATACAATGCTCAATTTAGAATGTTGGAGAAGGGCGCATACACCATCAGTTATCTTGATGGTATTTCCCGGGCGTGTCCACAATATGAGTTGATAGAAGAGATTCCTCTTCCCGCTGATCAGAATGTCAAAAACAACACTGCCCTTCCCCTAAAATCTGTTGTTGATTCTATTACTAAGGAAGTTATTGCTAAGGTAGTTCGCATGCCTCATGATTTTTCAGTTAATCATATTCAGCTTGATTAATTTCTTTTTCCTACTTTCTTGTAATTTTTTACTTTTCCCTGTACTTTTTTACTTTTTCTGCAAGAAATATCCATTTTTCACTTCTGAGTTTTCTATTGTAAGCAACTTGCCTGAGAATTTTTCTCGAGTTTAAGCTAAAACTCTATTCTTACTTTGTGCTTCACATGACTATTCTCCTTACTCTCTTGCATCTATAAGTCAGCTCGGTACATTTAGCCTTTTCGTGTCTAAGTTGTTGCTTGGCACACTTAAACCTTTTTCCATGCTTTGTGTCTAAGCGGCCGCTTGACACACTTAAGACTTTTTTTCCTGTTTTTGTGTCTAAGTGGCCGCTTGGCACACTTAAACTTTTTTCCTTGTTTTGTGCCTAAGGCTTATGAAGATCCACACCTTCTTCATTAGTTAGCCTGTATGATCCCTTTCTTCCCACTACTCAAACTATGTAAGGTCATTCTCAGTTTGACCCCATTTTCCCCTCATCTGACTGCACGATCCTTTTGAGGACTAACTCACCAGGTTGAAATCTTCTTGCCTTTGTTCATTTTGTAAAATAAGCCCGCCTGCACTGAATGTCATTTCTCAGTCTGATGAGAGTTATTTCTCTGCTTTCTTCTAACAAATCCAACTGATTTTCTAAAAGTTGGGAGTTTTCTTGCTGGCTGATTCCTGATGTAGCGGCTGAACATCTAATCTTTGTTGGAATGATGGTTTCCCTTCCATATGCCAATGCAAATTGTGTCTGCCCTATTGAATCCCTCAGAGTGGTTCGATAAGCCCAAAGAACTAAAGACAGTTCCACGACCCACTTTCCTTTTACCGCTTCCAACCGTTTCTTCAATCCTTCAAGAATGGTTTGGTTGGACCACATTGCCAATTTGTTTCCTTGTGGGTAATATGGAGTTTAATGTAGGAATTTGATCCACAGTCCTTCGTAAAATTCTTTAATTCTCTTTCTGGTAAACTGCGTCCCATTATCTGAAATGATTACTTTGTTCAAGATAATGCCATCAAAACATGTGTAACGACATTTAGTTTAGAAATTTATAAAAATACATTTTTCTTATAATTATCTTTTCTGAATTATTATTGAATAATTTAATATAATTTCTGAAAATTTTATATTCATTAATGAGACTATGATCTTGTATTAGACAAGAAGATTGAGATATAGATAATGAATAAAATAGTATGCAACACATTAAAGTATGAAATTTTTAAAGAATAGTTGCTAGTACGAGTCGCTAAGCATTTTGAATGCATGCGATCTAGACCTGGCTCGCTGATGTGGATACACATCTTAATGAATGTACTTTATATGATTAGATCATGTAGGATAAGACCGATGTGAATTAATATCTTTATTAACTTACTGTTTATCATACACATCAATCAGATGATCATATGTAGATCAGTTTAAATACTGAGTAGTCATGAACTCATATACATGTCTACTTGATCTTTTGATTGACTCGTTAAGGTTTATTTGTAAAACAGGCTAGTGACTTTTATTTTTGAGATTCAGTGAAATGCATGGCTGGGAATATGATTTTACAAGATTTAAAATCCAAGTTTTCCTAACGGATGATATATTGGTTCTATTAAGTGTTGATTCTAGAACTGAATGATTATTGAGCTCAAATTTATAATACAATTATAAATTAGCCGTTCGCTAGTGAATACATGGTATTTAAGGATCAAGAGGTAATGAGAAGGGTAAGCTGATAATTTTGTCCAGCTCTAATTTACGAACCAATAATTGGAGGGTAAAACTACATGAAGTGATTATATATCGATTAGTCATGAACTAATTGATGATGAGACAATAGATTTATGAAATTAAATAATATTCAATTATTATAAGATAATAATTTGAATTTCAATTAACTAGTATGTTAATTTTGAATTAACAGATAAGTTAGTTGATATGTGTTATCAGATAAGTTAAAAATTTTAAATTAACTGATATTTAGAAATTTATTTGATTAAATAATAAAATTGGAAAAATTTGTCACGTGGCATATCAGACTACCACACGCCAATCACTGATTTTGAATCAGAGATTGGCGTGACACACTGTAGTGCCACATGACACTACAATGGTGGGTGACATACTGCAGTGTCACACGGCAGTACAGTAGTACGTGACACACTACAGTGCCACACAGCAGTATAGTGGTGCGTGACACACTACAGTACCACACGACATTGCAATTGCGCGTAGACTGTAGTGGGTCTGACTAAGTGGCACATTTTTTAAAACCCTAAACCCAATGAGCTTTGACCTAGAATTTAAATAGATAATATTCTATTGGCCTCATTAGTAATCAATTGGCCAATCAATCAATTAACTAAACCTTTGTGAATTCTCTCTTAGAGTTCCATCTCAAAAGTCATTTTTCATATCTCTAGATCTCATGTACTGAGTACATCTAGAGATAAAAAATTGTTCTTGATTCATTCTACGAGACCACACACGATAGGGTGTTCACGTTTCGGTAAAAAAAGCTGAACTGAACTGAACCTTTCACGTCTAAAGAATCAAATCAAACTGAACCGTGAATTTTGGTTTAGTTCGGTTCTTCGATTCGGTGTTATTAAATTAATTTTTTACATAATTTTTAAATGATGTTATTGAAAAAATAATATAAAATCAAAATTTGGTTTCGGTTAGGTTCGATTTGATATGAATTTATAAAACATTATGAATTTAATGTTTCGGTTTAGTTGGATTTGAAACCACCAAAAATTTGAACCGAACAGAAATTTTGGTTTTCTCATTTTTTCTAACCAAACTGAACACATATAAAAAAACTGATCGAACCAGTAATTTTTGGTTCCGTTCAATTCAGTCGGTTTTGGGACAATTTTGAACACCCCTAACACACGTCCTAGTGTGTTTAATGATTGGTTTGAAAGATCTAGGTATGGATTTCAAAGTATGTTCATCGTGGAATCGAACGTTCATTGTTTTTACTAGAAGATAGTGATGACGCTTGATAGACTTTCAAGAGGTAATATTATTTTCTTTGAAGGTCTATTAATTTAATGTATAGATATATAACATATCCGTATGAAAAATAGTTTTTCACAAAATTAATTTTTGGGATCTGTGGCGTCATGATTGTTTTGCAATCAATAAAATTCACAAAACCCATCCCATATCGCTGCGCGCGCGCGATTCCAACAATTGATATCAAAACGGTCTTTATATATGTATACATTAAATATGTGGGTTTTATTGCATTATTCAATATATATTTTGATATATATGAATGAATGACTGATATTTGAATGTATGGTTAATAATGAATCATTAATTGTATAGAAACTTTTGGGTTTAGGTTTTGTTCTTATTTTTCTTTAGATATTCTGTAAGCCGTTTGGGGCATAGAAAATTTTTGTAATTTTATTTTAAATATTATGTTGTAAATTCCGTACGTGAGAAGATGAATAGCGCACGAGACAGATGCATAGGAGAAGAGAAGGAAGAGCTCCCAGCGCGGGGCGTGGCATCGGCAGTGGCACCGGGAGTGGCGCCGCCGGCAGTGGCCAAGCAGCCAATGGTGGCGTTGGGACGGTTGCTCTGCCACTGCCGGTGGCAATCCTTGTGATTACCAGGGTACAGGGAGCAGATGCCCTGATATCGTGTTACCCTATCCCTGTGATGCTTCGCAAAAATCCTAATCCTATCTTTTTATCTTTTAATTTTAAAATTAATGTAATTTTAAAAAGTTGGTTATCGATTTTAATTTATAAAAATTAAAATTAATTAATTGATTGGGTTTGACCCAAGTTTGATAAGTAATTAAATTAGTTTTTGACTAATCAAGTTCAATTAATTCAAAAATGATAATTAATGAGATTATTTAATTAGAAAAATAGTTTTTCTTAATTAAAAGCGTTTTGATCAAAACTTGAAAATAATGAAGAATGGCCTCGAATGGAGGAGTATCTTTTAGAAATATGCATTCTTGAAACTCGCTTTGTAATTATTTCTATTTTTTCAAAGGGTGTAAATTTAAAAATACCCAATACTCACACGGTTCATCATTTATTTATTGTATTTATTTAAATAAATGTTTATTAATTTGATTAATGACATGATATAGCATTAGTCGATTGCATGCTATACATGAAACCCCACATAGTTTTATTTAATCATGCATATCATTACTAGAAACATGATCTATTAGGATTGTCATATTGCGTTCATATGGATTGTTTTGCGAAATCAATTGTATGTAAGCTACTAAGTTTTAATTAGTTAAACTTGGTAATCACACCACTCTAAAGACATGAATTTAGTTAGGCCTTTAGGATAACGAACTTTAATTAAAATTATTTTATTAAAGTTAGATTAATGTTATTAATTGATTGTTCTAAGTTCACCTTGTTGGATCAGGTTTTATAATTTGAGAAAAAATCAATGAACCACAAACAATTTGTTGGCGGACAATCAAAATTTGAAAAATCACTGAACCACAGACGGTTCATGGGCAGAAAATAAAAAAAATTCACATCAACCATTTAATCATATTAAATATTAATACCATACGTACGATTTATGCATACTTAATTAAACGCATTCAATAGAGGTAGAAACGATTTATACATTATATTGTATTGGAGAATTTCTGACTTGGTGGAATATTATTGATTGTCTTTTTGTTCTTCATTTTTCACAGAACTCGAATCATCCTTCATAATAACAATCACTCATAGGATCAAAAGTATAGCTCAATCGGATGTTGATCCGAAATTGAGTGTAGACTCTCAAAACAACTAGAGAAGAAAATTCAGATTTTTCCTTCTCCTTTGTGCATTTCGGCGGCAACTACGGGGAGGGAGAGAAATTGTGTTTTCTCTGGTCTGTGCAATCACACGCTGTGTTAGGTTAGGGATGCAACCCTATTGTCATCTCTTATATAATAATTATGAAATTTTTACATATACCCCTATATGTTAAACTACCAAAAATTCACTCTAATATTTGCTATTGCCGAAAATTGCATATCTTCATGAATTAATTAATTGATCCAAATTGATAAATTAATTGATCCAAATTGATAAATTAATTGATCTTCATCAATTAATTAATTTTTTTATTTACTGATTATCCAATAATTAAAAAATAATTAGTTAATTAATTTGAACATTAATTACTTACTCTTCACTAATTAAGTGATAACACCCATCACATATGAGTTCAGAAAATATATCTTGGTCCAAAACATGTTTATGGTCCAACTAGTGTTATTTTTCATTCTTGTCCTTATGAGCTATTCTTGAGACCGAATGGACCCACATAAATAAAGCTATAGCATTCAAATACTCGGCGATTTTAACTTCATAAATTCTCGACTTATTTAATTCTGACATCGTACGACTCCATTATAGGTCCGATGCTGAATCAAGTATTGGTCCAACTACATTTTCTGCTGGTGTAAATAAACTCTTTTATTTCACGATCTACATAATATTTTAACATATTACCCTTCGTAAATATTAATAACAAGAGCAGAATGTAAAATTACCATTTTACTCCTCTAGTTATTGTTTCCTTAACTACTTTATTGACTATGAATAATAAATACTTAACTATGAATTGTCTCATACAGTTCACCATGTTTTATTCTATGATTCATTTCATTGAATACTTGGTCAAGTTAATTTATTCACACACCCAAAAATAAAGCATAAGGTGACATTGCTGCATTTATAATCTCGTCACGAATTTTCATATCCGTGAATCACGCAACTCTAACATAGTCCAATCACGATCCAACAACCGATGTATTGTCCTGTAATTCGAACTCACTCTTTTGGCATATCAAAGATTGTAACTAACTAAATCAAGTTTCGTATTCACCTCAAGATTATGCGTAAATTAGATTTAGAGTTAGATAAATGACTTTGCTCTAAACTAATTGGTTACTGGTCCATTCAATGTGTTTCACAATATGTATAGGTCAACTATTAGAGTCTCTACTCCTATTCCCCAAGACCGGCATCATTTGGTTCAACAATCTAACATTCGTAATTGGACTCAATTGCCCAGTCAATTCTAAGGTTGTGAATAGCATTCTAAACTATTTTAGAAGAGTTTGTCTGAAAGTTCCCTCTATCTTTACACTTCTTACATTGACAATAGTTCCAGAACTTGAGTAAATTATAAACATACTTTAATTAATAGAAAAAACTTTTATTCATTCATAAAATTCAATAATACAAAATGTTAGAGAAATAACTAAATAATTATAAATAGTTATTACACCCTACTTTACGGATAAAATTCCAACAATCTCCCACTTGGAGTAAAGTAGGCGTGTACAATCTCGTATCCCTATGCCCTCTAGATGACCATCAAAGACTTTACTGCTTAAAGTTTTTGTGAATGGATCTACCAGGTTGTTGACCGTCAATGTGTGTATTACTACAACATCTCTACGCTAAACAATCTCTCTAATTAGGTGATACTTACGCTCTATGTGTTTGGATTTGTGGCTCTTTGGTTCCTTCAAATTCGATACAGCCCCACTATTATCGCAATAAAGTGTCATAGGCTTGTCAACTTCTGAAATAACTTTCAGAGTCTTTAAAAACTTTCTAAGCCATACAACCTCCTTTGCAGCTTCACAGACTGCCACATACTCACCTTCCATAGTAGAATCAGCAACGTAAGATTACTCGATATTTCTCCATACAACTGTTCCACCGCTTAGGATGAACACCGATCCTAAAGTAGACCTCTCAGAATCCTTGTCTTCTTAAAAATCAGATTCAGTATACCCTATCATATTCAGGCCAGTGCCTAAATACACAAGCATGTAGTTCCTGGTTCTCCTAAGATACTTTAGGATATGCTTGACGTCATTTCAATGCTCGAGTCTAGGATTAGATTGGAAACGACTCACCACACCCACCGCGTAGCAAATGTCTAGCCTAGTGCAAAGCATCGCATACATGAGACTTCCTACGGCTGAGGCATAAGAAATCTTTCTCATGGCTTTCTCTTCTTGAGGAGTCTTGGGAGACTGGTCCTTAGAGAGGTTGACTCCATGCCTAAAAGGAAGATATCCCTTCTTGTAATCTTGCATACTGAAATGATCCATCACCTTATCAATATAAGATGCTTGAGGTAATGTCAATTGTCCATTTTTTCGATCCTGAAAGATCTGAATACCTAGGACAAATGTAGCTTCTCCAAAATCCTTCATATCAAATTGATTTGCAAGCCAAATCTTGATATCAGATAATTTTATTACATCATTCTCAATAAGCAGAATATCATCCATGTACAGAACTAGAAAAATCACCTTCCCTTTGTGTATTAGCTTATACACACAGGGTTCGTCCACCAACTACTCAAAACCGAAGTTCTTGACAGTTTCGTTGAATCTGATATTCCACGATCGGGACGCTTGCTTAAGTCCATAAATGGACTTCAGCAGCTCGCAAATCTAACATTCTTAACCTTTATCCATGAACCCATCTATTTGAGCCATATAAATGCTCTCTTCAAGATTACCATTCAGAAAACCAGTCTTGACATTCATCTACTAGATTTCATAATCAAGGGCAGCGACAATGGATAAGAGGATTTGGACGGATTTAAGCATGGCCACCGGCGAGAAGGTATCCTCATAGTGAATACCTTCCTTTCGAGTATAGCCCTTGACTATTAGCCTAGCTTTGAATGTCTCCACATTTTCATCCAGACCTCTCTTTTTCTTATAAATCCATTTACACCCTATGGTTTTTCCCTTTCATGAGGATCTACAAATTTTCAAACGACGTTCGAGTACATCGCTTGTATCTCAATGTTCATGGCTTCTTGCCATAGATTTGCTTAAGAACCAGCCATGAACTGTGAGTAGGAGACATGTTCATCATGATACTTATCTGGGACTGCTGTTAAGTCATGTACCTGTCAGGTTGTCTCATAACCCTCCCTCTACGTCAAGGCTCCATAGGCTCTAGCTCCTATTATGGTTCTTCCATATTGAATCAGAAACAGTTCCTGATTGTGGACTCATTGTCCTCCCACTCATAATTTCTCTAACATAAAAGTGTTTCACGACTTCCCTTTCTTATATAGTCCTCTTCAAGAAAACGCGCATTCGTGCTCACAAATGTTTTCTTATCGGTTGGACTATAAAAAATGTTACCCTTTATTCCCTTGGGATATCCTACAAACAGGCATAATTCTGATCGACTGACAAAATGGCATGTCTTTGGTTTCAGAACATGTGCTGGGCATCCCCATATTCTAAGATGGTTTACGGATGACGTTCGTCCATTTCATCTTTCATATGACGTACCATGCATCATGTTTGTTGAAACTTGGTTCAGAATGTATGTTGTTATTTCCAAGGCATATCCCGAGAATGAATTAGGGAGGGATGAGTAACTCATCATAGATCTAACCATATCCAACAGAGTTCGATTCTTTCTCTCTGACACACCATTCTGTTCTGGAGTGCATGTGCTTTAAGCTGAGAAAGAATACCTTATTCCTCAAGAAAGTCTTCGAACTCTCCTAGCAAGTACTCTTCACCACGTTCAGATCGTAGTATTTTGATGTATTTCTCTAATTGCTTTTCGACCATAGCCATGTACTCTTTGAACTTTTCAAAGGTTTCAACTTTTAGTACATTAGATGAACATGTCCAAAACATGAGTAGTCTTCCGTGAAGGGTACAAAGTATTCATAACCTCCTCTTACTTGGATATTTAATAGCCCACATACATCACTATGTATGAGTTTGAGGCATATAGTGGCTCTTTCATCCTTCGCTGAAAATGATTTCTTGGTCATTTTTCCTTATATACAGGATTCACATGTTAGTAGTGATCCCACACTTAAAGTGTACATTGGACCATCTCTCACAAGTCTTTTAATCCTGTTCAGGCTGATGTGGCCAAGATGTAAGTACCGCAAATAGGTTAGATCAGTTGAGTCAAACTTCAACATTTTACTATCCCTTTGTAAATCAATATTTATTTCACGGTCACATATCATTGGAACTATTGGTTTTACATAAAATAGATTATTTATCAAATGTGCAGTAGTAATTAAGCAACCATTTCTAAAAATATCAATATCTTTTTCAATGAAATTCAAACTGAATCATTGCTAAATTAAACTAGCTACTGAAATAAGGTTCTTCCAAAAAACCAGGATATAATAAACATCACGTAAAATCATAAAATTGTTATCCAATGTCAATTTAATGGTTCCAACATATACGTTCGATACTATTGTTCCATTTGTCCAACGGAAGTTGAACTCGCCCTCATCAAGCCTTCTAATTTTCTTGAACTTCTGTAGCAAACAACAGATATGGTTAGTGGCGGCAGAGTCTACAATCCACGAAAAAATAAAGTCAGCCACATAACAAGCCTCAATAACAAGTATTATACCTTTAGATCTCAACTCATTGAGATTGTCTGGGCAGTTGCATTTTCAATAGCCACGGGCTCCACAATGATACTTGTCTTTTGACTTGTCCACTTTTGTAGTGCCCTTACCTTTCGTAGCTTTCGAGTTTCGCTTCTTAGCCTTCTTCAGACCTCTTTTGTGTTTCTTTTTTGTGCCAGAGTTGGAAGGTTTGCTTTCAGTAAAGTTTTCCTCTCTAGTCTTCATCTTGCCCTTTAGAAATAGGGTTTCAGCAGCTTGTAATTCCTTCATCTGCTTAAGAAGTGAGTACCTCAACTTATTCATCGAATAATTAAGTTTGAAGTTTTCAAAAGTGTCAGTTAGAGACTCAATGATCATATCAACTTGGATCTCGCCATCTACCTCAACACCTATGATCTCCATCCCATTCAAATAACTAATGATCAACATCATATGTTCTCTGATAGGAGTTTCAAGTTTCATCATGCAGTTCATGAAGTTTCACACAGCAGCTTGTTTGACTTGACGACCCTGATCTCCAAACATTTTACTGATGTTCAACATCATATCAACGTCATTTTACATGTTCTGAAGCTGTTGTTGTAACAAATTACTAACAAAAGCCAAGATGTAACACCTGGCGATCTCATCAGAACACATCCAAGAAGCATAAGCATCATTTTCCTCTTAAGTCGATTCAACAATAGGCTCAAGGGGACAATGAGTGGTGAGAACGAACTTGTTCTTTTCTACCGTCAGTACGATATCATATTACATTTCCAATACATGTAATTTTCACCAGTAAGTTTGTTCACGTTTAAGATAGTTGATGGGTTTTATTTGGCGCCTAAATAGGCACTCAAATTAGACCGAACCCTTTTGTCAAGCTACAATTCTTTTGTCCCATGAGAGTCATGGAGTAAGACATCGATTTCTCAATAAGATCCATTTTTTATTACATGATGTACTCCTCTAAATAACATTTCTCTACCAACTGAGCTATAGCCCTTGTTGTTGCGTTCAACAATGATAGCTAGTCTCATCTAAGGACAACGTCCAAGCTGCCTCATATCGCATCAAGACTCCTCTCGTTTGGTTAACGCTTCTCAAGATGTCACTACATCTAGCTTAACCAGTCAGCAATAGTTTTGGTCACCTTATCCCCATTTACTATCTCCTATGAGGGATTTTAGTGTATTTTAGTCTAAGTGTTTAACCAATACATCAGCTTTAAAGGTTGCCATGAACTAACAGTCCGTCTAGGAACGTTCCTGCATCACAACTTCATTTATAAGCTTTAACTTCTTAAGCAACTTGATAAATCAAAGCGACATGATTCCTAAGTTTTTCCCACTGAAGAGAGAACCGCTAGGGTGACTTTAAACCATTTCTCGTGCCATGATCAAGTTTGCTTTGGGGACATTGAGAACGTTTCAACGTAAACGACCCTCCCACTTAGTTTTTGAAAAAAAATGCATTTTTCATTACTTTTTTCAAAAATTATAACTCTTTATTAATTTGGAAAAAACAAGTTTCAAAAATTATAAAACTTTTGTAAAATTTAAATCCCAACTTAAAATTTATAACTTTTATAAAATTCACATTGTATTTAAATTATAACCCATTATAAATTTAAACTACAAGGATACATGTATATGCTACATGAAATTTTGATATTGGCATATTCCTATTTCTATATATGACATGTTATATGATGATGCAAGATTAATAATAAATCATCCATTCAAAATTAACTTCCGTATTGGCTCATTTCTAATTACAACCCATAAAAAGTATAATAAATAAATCATAATAATTTAAATACTAGTCTTCATGGCATCTGTAATTATTTCCTTGTCTTTCAGGAAGTCCCACCAATTTTGTAACTCTTTCCAATAGTGCAGTCACATTTTCAAGATTTGAATGACATAATCTATGGCAAGTAAGCTTGTGAACGTGAGAGTTGGTGGTCAGAGGGTGAATGATAAGAAACCTTAGGCAGCCGCTAGAATGATATAAATGGCTTTGAAACTCTAAGGTAGGTGAGAAATTCGAGCAGAGAATATTCTCGAGGTATGGTCTCGGGATCGATGAGAACTTAATGCCCAAATAATGATACCAAAGGTCCTTTATATAGATGGGATGATGTGGGGACCACTAGTGCGCCGTCATGGTAATCACGTGATAACAATGTGAACACGTCAGACATGTGCATCATGAACTTAAAACGACGCCACATTAATAAACATGGTCATACTTCATTCTCTCAACTGGTCATGCCTTAGCGATATCCAACAGTCGGATTAAATATGTTGGCCTTACATTGCATAATAGACTCTGAAGGAGACTTTCTGTCTCCAAGTTTTCCCGGCGGCAGATTGAATGGCGAGACACGTGTAATGGAGAACGGGCCGCCCACCATAGGGACATGGTGAGGTGCCTGAACCCGTTGTGGGGATGGGTTGAGCTGCCTCAACCCGCCATGGGGGCTGGTTAAGCTGCCTTAATCCATCGTGGAACCAACCCGACCCTTAAGAGATGGTTCACATATTTTTACCCTTCTTCCCCGGAAAGGGGCACATCCAAGGTGCCTAAAGATGCCATACCCGTCGAGTAGCTTATTTCTCTTTTGGTATAGCGTAAAATTGTCCTAATTGTACAAGATCACAGCCCCTAGATTGTTCCCAAGTAAGGAAGAGTCTTCGAGCCTTTGTCACATAGGTCTAAGGCAAGACTCGGCACTTGACATATGATTTCAAAATAGGCTCGTCACCATTAGAGGTCCAGGCGCGGCTCTTACAACGTATTCACTATTATCCTATTTTAGCCTTATCATGCCATGTAGGCGCCATCCAATCTCGCCCTTGAGTTCCACGTGTATACGCAGGCACATCATTTATGATGAGGTGGTCCATTATCTACACCTTTAATTAAGGAAGAACATTTTACTAATTATATAATGTCATTAAATATCCTTTTTAAAATTCAAAAGATAAAAGAGAAGAAATTGATAATTATCTTTTGAATTCAAAATTCAAAAGATAAAAAGATAAAATTGATAATTATCTTTTGAATTTTAAGTATCTTTTATCCGTTTAAATTTAAAATTCAAAATTTAAAAGATAAAGTATATGATAAGGTTTTCTGTGAAACATCATAGGGCTTCCTAAGCCTTAATTATTGTTGCCTAGGGTTTCCCAAACCATAGTCATCACTCAGGGTCATAACAAAAAGTGGTTGGACAGGAGGTGGCACGACACGACAGCGGGCAGCAATGACTAGCAACGAAAGAGGCAGCGATGATAACGGTAACGGTGACTTGCCGAGGTGGCAACTGGTAAAAAACAATACAACTTTTGCAAGAAAATATATTAGATAAAATCATATGCCTCAATTTCGGCGTACATCAATTCAAAAATTAAAAAACAAAACACATAGAGCCAATAGATCGGGATCCATTCATAAAACACATTCAAAACTATTTTGAATCTACCATACAAAATAATATGCCAATATCATAACATCCAATGATATATATGTTTAAAAGATTATTATGTGCAATCAAGAACCCAAGACTCTGATACCAATTCTTGGATCGGGTTTTAAAATTTGAGAAAAAATTGATGAACCACGAATGGATCGTGGGCGGAAAATAAAAAAAAATTACATTAAACATTTAATCATATCAAATATTAAAACCATACTTAGGATTATGCAAAATTGGTTAAATGTATTCAACTGAGGTAGAAACAATTTATACCTTACGTTGTATCAGAGAATCTTTGACCTGGTGGAATCATATCGATTCTCTTTGTGTTCTTTGTTCTTCGTAGAACTTGAATCAGCCTTCACACCAACAACCACTCATAGGATTCATAAGTATATCTGAATTGGATGTTGATCAGAAATTGAGTGTGGGCTCTCAAAACAACTGGAGAAGAAAAATCAGATTTTTCCTTCTCCCTCTGTGCATTTCGGCGGCAACTAGAGGGAGAAAGAGAAACTGTGTTTTCTCTACTCTGTGTAATCACACACTGTGTTAGGGTTAGGGATGCAACCCTATTGTAATCCCTTATATAATAATTACAGAATTTACACATACACCTCTATATGTTAAATTATAAAAAATTCACCCCATAGTATTTGTTATTGCCGAAAATGACATATCTCCATAGAGTCAATGTTTGTTCAAATTCATCAACTCAAATTGATAAATTAAATTGATCTCCATCAATTAATTAATTAATTTCCTCTATTTACTAATTATCTAATAACTATAAAATAATTAATTAGTTAATTTGAACATTAATTACTTGCTCTTCACTAATTAAGTGACAACACTCATCACATATGAGTTCAGGAAATATACATTAGTCCAAAACATGTTTTTTGTCAAACTGATATTTTTCATTCATGCCCTTATAAGTTACTCCTGACCGAATAGACCCACATGAATGAAGTTATAAGATTTAAATACTTGGTGAATTTAACTTCATAAATTTCTGACCTATTTAATCCTGGCATCGTACGACTCCACTATAGGTCTGATGTCAAATCAACTCTCGATTCATGCGAGAGACATTTTTTGTTGGTGCAAATAAACTCTTTTATTTCATAGTCCACATAATATTTTAACATACTATCCTTCGTGAATATCAATAACAAGAGTAAAATATAAAATTATCATTTTTGCCCCTCTATTATTATTTCCTTAGCTCCTTTATTGACTGTGAATAAGAAAGACAGAATAGTGAATTATCTCGTATAGTTCACCACGTCTTATTCACTGATTCATTTCATCGAATACTTGGCCAAGTTAATTAATTCATACACTCGCAAAAAAATCATAAGGTGATATTGTTGCATTTGCAATCTCACCACAAATTTTCATATTTGTTAATCACACAACTCCAACGTAATTTGAACTCACTCATTTGCCATATCAAATATTATAACTAACTAAGTCAACTTTCGTATTCACCTCATGATTAAGGTAATTATGAAAATACTCTTATAAGTGTAACATTTAGATTTAGAGCTAGATAAACGACTTTGCTCTAAACTAATTGGTTATTGGTCTATTCAGCATGTTTAGGTCAATCGTTAGAGTCTCATCTCCAATGCCCCAAGACCGGCATCCTTTGGTTCAACCTAACAGTCGTAATCATACTCGATTGTCCAGTCGATCTTAAGACTGTGAATGCCATTTTGAACTATTTCATAAGAGTTTGTCTGGAAGACCCTTTTGTCTTTACTCTTCTTACGTTAACAATAGTTTCAGGACTTGGGTAAATTAGAAACACAGTTTAATTAATAGAAAACAACTTTTATTCATTCATTATTTATGTAATATAAAATGTCAAAGAAATAACTAAATAATCATAAATAGTTATTACACCATACTTTATGGACATAATTCCAACACACCGAAATTAGTATTAGGCTATTTAGAAGGTTAAATGAACTTAGGTCAATTAGATTGGATTAATCATTAATTTTACATTCATAGGATTATATTAACTTGTAATTAATTTAGAATTAATTGATTAGTTAAGTAGAAGCACATTAATTGTAAAATAGTAAGTGGGAGAAGGTTGACATGCAATGTGACCTATGGTCTCCATTATTAGTACAACAACGTGATATATTGTGGGGACTTGAGATGACTTTGTTTTCATCCCCCTAAGGAAAGTTTCGAATTGTATCAATATCATGATTGGCTTCTTATGAAGATAGGACTAAGTGATGCATTTTAGACTTGACCGACCCTAAGGTGGCATTTTCTAAATTAAGTTATGGATTATGAAATAATGGGTTACACTCACAAAGTCACAATTAAAGTTTGAGTGGATAATTGTGACTTGACCAAATAAATAGTATTTTATTATTAAAATATAAAATATGAGATGTTTTAAGTTTTAATTAATGAGGATGAGAATGTCTCATAGATAGTTTAAAATTAATCTGATCGACCCTAAGGCAACACCTTAATTGTTAGATTATTTTATCATGGATTAGTATTGTTAATTTTATGTGTTTGATATGTTGCATTCATACATCACATTTACTTTCCAAAAATTTGTTATTTATTTCAATTATATTGAATAATGTATCTTTCATTTCTTTTCAGTTTGTAATATGTCTACCATGGGCTTCCCTATTCCCGCTTTACTTACCGAGGAATGTCCTGAAGAGCTCGCTGCCTTGAAAAATGTTCGGGACAAATACGATGCTTAGATTATAGATTCAGGGGCTATTATTGATGGGCGAACCCAAGTTAGCATTATATTTGAAACATTCACACCTATTTTTTCTGCGTTCACTACCAACTATGTTATGAAGAAATTACAATTTAACATGACCCAATTATTGAATGAACTGTAGACTTTTAAGTCACAATGGCCAGAGAGGGTGAAGCAAATATTGCTGAGCACAAGCTTTCTTCGACTGTTGTTGATAGTGGCAAAAGGAAGAAGAACAATGGTAAGGACAAAAGTAAGAATAAGAAAGGAAAGAAAGCCAAGAAATCATCTAAGGCTAAGAAGAACAAGAAAGATAAGAACTCCAAGAAGAAAGAATTCAAAGGAAAATGTTTTCATTGTGGAGTTGGTCACTAGAAAAGAAACTGTAACAAGTATCTTTGCGAGCTGAAAAAGAAAGGTAAATTTAATTTACTTGTACTTGAAGCTTGTTTAGTAGAAAATTATTTGTCATCCTGGATTATAGATTCAGGGGTCATTAAGAATTTTTGTTCTTCTTTGCAAATTCTTGATTCCTCAAGGGAGCTTGCTGATGACGAGGTGAAAATGAGAGTCGACAGTGGTGCGCTCGTTTCAGTAAAAGCATTAGGAACAATCCGTTTAAGTTTTGAGAATAAATTTCTTGTTTTAAACAATGTTTACTTTATTCCGGGGTTTTCTAGAAATTTAATTTCTTTTTCTTTGTTGCATGAACAAATTTTTTATATTTCTTAATAATAATATATTTTTTATTTCAAAGAATGGTTTCAATATTTGTCATGCAAAAATTTCAAACAGATTGTATATGCTTAAACCAACTGAAAAGATATTAAACAATTCATAATTATTTAAAGTAGCAAATTCAAAAAGTAACAAACGATAAAAAGTTTCTCAAGAAAATGATACGTATCTTTGACATCTTAAGTTATGGCATATTAATCTTGACAGAATAAATCGATTAACAAAGCATGGTGCTTTGAGAGAACTAAAATTTGGAACGTTCAGGTTTGTTAATCATGTCTAGAGGGTAAAATGACCAAGAGACCTTTCACTGTTAAGGGCCAAAGTGGCAAAGAACCACTTGAGCTAGTACACAGTGACACCTGCGGACTGATCAATGTACAAGCTAAAGGTGAGTATGAGTATTTTGTCACTTTTATTGACGATAATTCAAGATACGACTATACTTACCTAATGCATAGAAAGTCTGAAACCTTTGAAAAGTTTGAAGACTTCAAATCTGAAGCTGAAAAGCAATTAAGTAAATCTTTAAAAACACTTCGAACATATCAATGTGGTGAATACTTGGATTTAGAATTCAAGGGTTATCTGCTGGAGTATGGTATTCTTTCCCAACTCACAACTCCTGGAACACCACAGTAAAATTGTGTTTCAGAATGGAGAAACAGAACCTTATTAGATATGGTCAGGTCGATGTTAAGCTACTCATCACTACCACTCACATTCTGGGGATATTCACTTCAAATGACAACTTACATTTTGAATGTAGTTCCTTCTAATTTTGTAAACAATACACCTTTAGAGTTATGAAATAGCTTTAAATCTAGTTTACATCATTTTCATATATGGGAGTATCTGACTCACGTTGTTATACCTAAGACTAGAAAGTTAGACTCAAGGTTTGAAGTGTATATATTTGTTGGCTTTACTCCAGAAATAAGAGGTGGTTACTTTTATAGTGACAATGATAAAAAGTGTTTGTATTGATAAATGCTACTTTCCTTGAACATGACTAAATGGTAAACTACACTCGGAGTAAAGTAGTTCTTGAAGAACTCACATCTGATGAGATCATATCATCTCCATCATTAAGTGATAGATGACAAACCATGGAAATCACTGTTCGTGTTCAATAAATCCTAGTGCAACGTCATGGTGGGAGGATTGTAAGACAGCATATTTGCTATAAATTCGAGGCACATGTCCAGTATCAGACACTAATAAGGAATATCTATTAACCATTAAAAAGGCAATGGAAGATCCTAAAAAGGAGAAATGACAAGATGCCATGAACCAAGAAATGAAATAGATGTATTCTAATTTTGTCTGGGAACTTGTAGATCCACCTAAAAAAGTAAGCCCCATTAGATGTAAATGGATCTTCAAGAAGAAAAGAGGTGCAAGTAGAGACTTTCAAGGCACAGCTAGTAGCCAAAGACTATACTGAAAGGGAATGAGTCGATTACGAAGAGATGTTATCTCATGTTACCATGCTAAAATCCATTCGCATTCTTTTATCCAAAATCGCTAGTTTAGATTATGAAATATAGTAAATGGATGTCAAGACAACCTTTCTTAATGGATCTCTTGAAGAAAACATATATATGATGCAACCAAAATGGACAAGATAAGAAAGTATGTGCTTAAATTTATTTATGGATTGAAGCAAGCATCGAGATCTTGGAATCTTACATTTGATGAAACTATTAAATCATATGGTTTCAAACAAAATATTGACAAAACTTGTGTTTATAAATACATCAAAGATAAGAAAGTGGTTTTCTTAGTTCTTTACATAGATGATATTCTACTCATTGGGAATGATGTAGAACTTTGTCGAAAGTAAAGAAGTGGTTAATTGAAAAATTCTAAATGAAAGATTTGGGAAAAGTGAGCTATGTTCTAGCATCCAAATCCTAAGGAATAGGAAGACCAATCTCTTAGCACTTTCTCATACGTCTTATATTGATAAGGTGCTACAAAGATTCTCTATGAAAAATTTCAAGAAATGTCAGTTATCGACCAGACATGGAATTATCCTTTCTAAGGAGCAGTGTCCTAAGACACCTCAGGAGGAAGAAGTTATGAGAAAGGTTCCTTATGCTTCAATAGTAAAGATTCTCATGTATTCCATGTTGTGTATGAGACTGGACATCTCTTATACAGTAGGAATTGTCAGTTGTTATCAATCAAATCCTGGTTTTGAACATTGGATTGCGGTAAAGTACATTCTCAAGTATCTTTAGAGAATGAGAAAGTTTATGCATGTTTATTCAGGAGGAGACATGAACCCCACTAGATATACTGATTCTGATTATCAATCAGAAATGGACAGTCAAAAGTCAATGTCTGTATCAATATTCACCCTAGGTGGAGGAGTTGTACTCTTGAGAAGTATTAAACAATCTTGTATTGCATATTCGACCATGGAAGTTGAATATATAACATCTTGTGAACATGCGAGAGAATTGGTTTGGCTTAGAAAAAGTTATATACTGATCTAAAAGTAGTTCCATGCATGGATAAGTTACTAATCCTATATTGTGACAATAATGATGTGGTAGCTAATTCAAAGGAACCAAGGAATCACAAGAGGGGCAAGCACATTGAGAGGAAATTCTATCTTGTAAGAGAGATTGTACATCGAGGAGATGTTACTGTTATGAAGATAACATCAGATCAGAACCTCGTTGATCTTTTTACCAAGACACTTCCAACGAAGTCGTTTGAGGGTCATGTGTGAAATATGGGGTTGAGAGAGATCACATTTGCTTTAGGGTAAGTGGGAGATTGTTGGGGATAGTTCCCTCAAAGTATGTGTAATAATATTTAATTTGAAAATTAATAAAAATATAATTATCTTTTCTGAATTATTATTGAATAATTTAATATAAATATCTAAAAATTTCATATTCATGAATTAGACTATGATCTTGTATTAGTACAAGAGGATTAAGATCATAGATAATAAATAAAATAGTCCGTAACATATTAAAGTATAGAATCTTTAATGAATGATTGCTAGTATGGTTCGCTAAGCATTTTGAATGCATGTGATCTAGGTCTGGATCGCTGATGTAGATAGAAATCTTAATGAATATACTTTGTGTGATTAGATAGGACATTACCGATTTGAATTAATATATTTATTAACTTACTGTTTATCATAAAAATTTAATACACATTAATCAGATGATCATATGTAGATCAGTTTAAATACTGAGTGGTCATGAAGGTTTACTTGATCTTTGGATTCACTCGTTAATGTTTGTTTGTAAAACAGACTAGTGACTTTTATTTTAGAGATTCAATGAGATACATGGCTGGGAACATGGCCTTACAAGATTTGAAATTCAAGCTTTCCTAACAGATTGTATATTCGTTCCCTTAAATGTTAATTCTAGAACCAAATGATTATTGAGCTCAAATTTATAATACAATTATAAATTAACCGTTCACTAGTGAATTAATGATACTTAAGGATTAAGAGGTAATTAGAACGGTAATTTTAACCAGCTCTAATTTACGAACCAATAATTGGAGGACAAAACTATATGAAATGATTATACCAATGGAATACACGAGATTACTCTGTAACTACTAAGAATGCAATTCAATATTTATAGTGGAGTACTAATGGAATTAACAAATGAGATTATTTAATTAATAATCTGGTTTATTTGAACTTAGAATTATGTGTTTATGATCCCCAAATCACCTCTATACTGCACAGTTTAAGGTGTGAATATTTTAAGGCTTAAGAAAAGGACTAGCTTGTAAAAGGAATAAAGTTTTCAGGGCAAGTATATAATCATGTGTTATTAATAAATTGAGAATTAATTAATAAAATTAATTATTTTAATTTTTGGAAATTATAATTAATTAACTACATATCGATTAGTTATGAGCTAATCGATGATGAGATAATATATTTGACTTATGAAATTAAATAATATTAAATTATTATAAGATAATACTTTAAATTTGAATTAATTAATCTGTTAGTTTTGAATTAACATATAAGTTAGTTGATAGGTGTTATCAGAAAATGCAAAAGGAATAAAGTTTCAGGGCAAGTATATAATCATGTGTTATTAATAAATTGAGAATTAATTAATAAAATTAATTATTTTAATTTTTGGAAATTATAATTAATTAACTACATATCGATTAGTTATGAGCTAATCGATGATGAGACAATATATTTGACTTATGAAATTAAATAATATTAAATTATTATAAGATAATACTTTAAATTTGAATTAATTAATCTGTTAGTTTTGAATTAACATATAAGTTAGTTGACAGGTGTTATCAGAAAAGTTAATTTTTAATTAACTAATATTTAGATATTTAATAAATTTGAAAAAATTGTCACGTGACATATCGGAATATCACACGCCAATTACTGATTTTGAATCATGGATTAGTGTGACACACTGCAGTGCCACATGGCATTACAGTAGTGCGTGACATATTACAACGCCATACGGTACTGTATTTGTGCACAGACTGCAGTGGATTCACTACAGTGGTACATTTTTATAATTAATTAATTATTTAAAACCCCTAAATGCAATGAGTCTTGACCTAGAATATAAATAAATAATATTCTATCAGTCTCACCAGTATTCAATTGATCAATCAATCAATTAATCAAAGCTATGTGAATTCTCTAATTCTCTCTTAGAGTTCTGTCTCAAAAGTCTTTCTCTATATCTCTAGATCATATGTTGAGTGCATCTAGAGATAGAAAATTATCCTTGATTCATTCTATGTTCCCACACATGTCCTAATGTGTTTGATGATTGGTTTAGAAGATTATGGTATGGAATGAATCTCTGAGTCTGTTCATCATGGAATCGATCATTTGTTGTTTTTACTGGAAGATAGTGATGATGCTTGATAGACTTCAAAAGGTCAAATTCTATTCTTTGAACGCCAATTAATTTAATGTATAGTATATAATGGATCATTGTTAAAAATGGTTTTTTCATAAAATTGTTCTTTGGGGTCTGTAGCGTCACGATTGTTTTACAATCAATAAAATTCGCGAAACCCCCTCCGCTACGCGTGCGCGATTCCAACATACCTTCAGGATTGCATATCGACAGACAATGTCTTTCTATAAAAATCTTATGACTTCTTCTTCTCGAATTCTCGCTAGTGGGACTGCTTCTATCCATTTGGTGAAGTAGTATGTTGCCACGAGTATGAACTTGTTCTGTGCTGGAGCCATTGGTAGTGGCTACACTATATCGAGTCCCCACAACATGAATGACCAAGGACTGAGTAGAGTCTGTAGTGATTAGGGAGCCATTAACGAGATAGGAGCAAACCCTTGGCACTTATCACATTTTCTTGTATATTGTTTTCATCCGCTTGGATTTTAGGCCAGTAGTACCCTTCATTTAGGATTTATGCGCCAGGGTTCTTCCTCCTACATGACTTCCTCGGATCCCTTCATGAACTTTTTCCATAACGTAGTTGTCTTCATTTGGGTTGAGGCACTTCAAATAAGGCCCTGAAAAAGACCTCCGATAAAGTTTGTCGTTGATTAGTGTGTATCTTGCCGCTTGTTGAATCAGTTTTCTCACTTCCAACTTATCTTTTGGAAGCTCAACATTTTACAAGTATATGATAATTTGGTCCATCCAGCTTGGTTTTGTGGATTTTGCATTGCAAATAGCTATCTGAAATTCGATACTTGGAAACTCAAGGAGTCATTTTTCCATGATAGTTGACGGATGACCCCAACGTGGCAAGGGCGTCTGCATGCGGATTTTTACTTTGGGAATTTGCTTTATATGATATTGGTCTAATCGATCCAGTAATTTTTTTGCACATTGGAGATATTTTTCCATCTGTTCATCTTTTGCGGCATATATTTCTGCAGTTTGGTTAGCTACCAATTGAGAATAACAATAAACATTTACTTTTCTTACCCTAAATTCTCCGGCAAGGCGGATTCTAGCTATCAATGCTTCGTATTTCGCTTCATTGTTTTAGGTGTTGAAGCTGAATGTCAAGGCTTGTTCGATGACTTCTTCATGAGGGGTTTGGATTATTGCTCCTGACCCTGACCCTTTTTTATTTGAAGTTCCATCTACGTACAACTCCCATACATCTTCCTAAAGATTGACTTCGTTGATATTTTCATCTTGCTTTGTTGTGAATTCCACAATGAAGTCTGCCAACACTTGCGACTTCATGGCTGTTCTTGGGACAGAGCTTATTTTTACTGCCCGAGTTCTACTGCCTATTTGTCCATTCTACCCGTTAAATCTGGTGAATGAAAGATGCTTCGAATCGGGAATTCCGTCGGCACTACTATTGCATGTGCTTGGAAGTATGATTTCAACTTTCATGACGCCACAATTAGAGCTAAGATAATTTTCTCGACCTTTTTGTGACTGGTCTCGGCGCCCGCCAAACTTTTACTGATAAAATAGATTGGATTTTGCAAGTTTCCTTATTCCCTGATCAATGTTGCTTTGAATGCCACTTCTGAAATGACCAGGTACAAATGCAGTATGTCGCGCGGTTCTGGTTTAAATAAAATAGGTGGCGAAGCCAAATATTTATTGACTGCTTAGAAAGTGGCTTCACAGTCTTTAACCCATCTTTGGGTTGAATTCTTTATGACCTTGGTGAAGAAAGGTTTGCATTTATCAGTTGACTTGGCCAGGAATCTTCCAAGGCTGCCAACTTCCCTGTGAGACTCTGCAAGTCTTTCAAGCTTTCTAGAGTCTTCAAAATTATGATAGCTTTTACTTGCTATGGATTGACTTCAATCCCCCTTTCTGATACTATATGTCCGAGAAATTTGCCTGCTTTAACTCCAAACGTGCATGTCTCTAGATTCAGTTTCATGTTGAACCTTTTCATCTCTACGAAGGCTTCTTCCAAGTGTTTGGCATTGTTTTGACGATTGACTTATTTGACCATGTGGCACTGTAATGGTTTACGACAACTACAATGTTGTGTGGCATTATAGTTGTGCACGATTATACACTGAGTCCCACTACATTGGACAATTGAAATTAAATATTAATTTTTAATTATCTCTAAAAAATTGATACGGCATTATCTAAAATATATACATATATTATTCTAATGGCCCTAAGAGGATGAATGAGTTTTCATCAGTTGATCAATTTATTAGTTCATCAATCAAGAATTGAATTGAGAATATGAGAATTGTCTCACAAAAATCATTCTCGATAAATCTCTAGATCTCGTGTGTTGAATACATCTAGAGAAGAAAAAAATGTCTTGTAATATTCTACATGTCCACACACGTCTTAGTACGTTGAGGATTGACTTGGAAGATTTTAGTATGGATATTGGAGTCTACTGATCGTTGGAACGGTTTCGTGGGACGGAGGATCGATCGATTTCGCAAAGACGTTTTATATAGACTACAGGAGGTATATGATTCCTAACCTTGTATGTTATAGATTTAATGTATAAATATATAATGGATCCTGACTAATTGAAAAATAATTTTCAATAAAAAAAAATTATTTTTAGAAATCGTTGCGTTGCGCATGTTTTCTTTTTATCGAAAAAGATTTGTTTTTGTTAACTTTTTTAAACACCTCCGCTGCTCGTGCGTCGCATTTTCCAACAATATCTTGATCAATTATGAACGTCATTTTCTCTTGATTTGGTGGGTACATATTGACTTGATTGTATCCTGAGAATGCGTCCATAAAGCTTAATAACTCATGTCCCGCTGTTGCATTGATTATTTGGTCGATTCGAGGAAGCAGATAGTCATCTTTTGGGCAAGCTTTGTTGAGGTCTGTAAAATCTACACAAACTCTCCAATTCCCATTCTTCTTCTTGACCAAGACTACATTGGATTGCCATTATGGATACATGACCTCTCTAATGAAGCATGCTTTTAGTCAGTCGATCGATTTTTTCTTCAATCCCTTTTTTTTATTTTTGGGGCAATGACCCGTCTCTTTTGCTTCACAGGTTTGACTCCCAGATCTGTATTCAGTCTGTGGCATATGACCTCCTCGTCAATCCTCGACATATCCGTTCGGGTTTCAACAAACATGTCCTCATTCTTTCTCAAGAAGTTGATGAGTTCTTCTTACTTTTCTTATGATAGAGTGGCTCCCATCTTTGATACCTTTGTGCCATGGTTGAGTTTTACTTCCACCAGTTCTTCTGCCGCTTCATATCTCGGCGTTTCTTCTTTTGGCATATTATCTAATGCCATTAGCTGCTATTGTTGTTGACCCACTGGTTGTTTTCCTGCTACCTTCCTTGCGGCATCGAATGCGATGATCGTATAGCATCGAGCTGCCGCTTGGTCGCCTTTAATTATCTTTATTTTGTATGGACTTGGATACTTCAGAGTTTGATGGTAGGTGGATGGAATTGCCTTCATCTTATGAATCCATACTCTGTCTAATATTGCGTTATATGGAGGAGGTGTGTCAATGACCACGAACACCGTTAACTGGTTAAAAGGTTCTACCAATACTGAGAGAGAAAGTGATCATTTTGAGTAAGTAACTTCTCCATTGAAACCAACTAGAGGTTGCCCCGGATTTCATAGTCTCGTCGCTTCAATTCCCATTTTATCCATGGTCGTGCGGCACAGAACGTTCGAGGGGCTGTCGTTGTCCACCAGTACTCTTCTTAGTAGACAGTTTCCCACATGGATGGATATCACCAAAGCGTTGTTGTGGGTCTCGGTAACTTGTGCATCATCTCTGCCGTTGAAGGTGATTAGGGCTTCTTCAGACATATCATCCCCGCCTTCTTCAGCTATCGTTGCCTTATTGCAGTACTGTTTCATTTTTTTTACTTGTTCCTTCTAACTCCATTAACGCTAGCTATTATTGTGTCAACAATGTGTAATGGCTCTGTGGCCTTTCTTGGCTCAATTTGTTTTTCAGCTTGTCTGTCATCCGTCTTTGCAACGTACTGACATAGATGACCTTTATTAATGATTTCTTCGATATAGTCCTTCAACTGGTAGCATAATTTTGTCATGTGCCCATAGTTTTTATGGAATGAACAAAATTTATGTTTGTCTTTCTCATATGGTTCTTTCCTCGTTGTGGTGGCCTCTTTAACCATTGTTCATCTTTTATCGCCCATAGGATCTTATTGACAGGGATGGTAAACGAGGTATACACCTTTTCCCTTCTAATGAATCGCTCGGATCCCCTCGCTTTTTATCCTGCTTAGTTTCATCTTGTTTACCTTTATTCCCGAGTGCTTCCTTTTTCTATTTCGTGTTTATGCTGAAGAGGCAACAACCAACTGTTCTGACAACCGCATCGTTCTTTTCCTTTCCTCCTCTAGTTTATATATGTCTGAGTTCTAAGGAAGGTTTTTATCATGTTGAGCGGGTTTTCCTTAGATAAGTCCTCAAATGGTGATGAATGGGGATCTAACTATCTCTACTTTCCCCATTTTTCTGAACGCTAATTGAGCTATGTGGTAATCGCAATTCTCTATTTTCTCCTTTCTTTATCAAAATCATTAAAAGATATTTTGAATCTTCAGTAACGGATCGATAGGTTACATACTATTTCAAAAAGACAGAAAACATAACAGAAAAGATAGTAATAGAAAAATGAGGGAGATAATGGTACCATTTTAGCGCGTTGCCGTCAAGACTTGTTGGAAACATTCTTCACAAGAGTGCATCCTCGTGTTGATAAAGTTCCATCATTTGCCGAAACTGTCTCAAGTGCTCCATCGGGTCTGTCTTTCTAGCATGATTTTAAACTTGGAGGGCGTGAACTTTTTGGGATTGGAGTTGATAGGATCTCTGGAGTCAGCAGAGTCTAGGTTAGAGACTCTAAGTCCGCCACTGTTGCTGTGCCCAACCTCTTGGCCTCTGCTAACTTTCTGTCGAGCATTTTCTCAATATCATGTTCTGCTAATCTGTCCTTGACTCCCGGGATTCCTGCCATGCATTCTCCACGTTCTTTGATTACTCCTTTCCTTCTTCACCGCATTCTTGATCATGACCTGATTCAATCCAGCGTTTCTGTTGGTCATTGCATCGTGGGTTTCATGAATTTCTTCCCGGTGCGATTGTCTCATCTCATTCCATGTTTACAAGATTTCTCATTGTAAGTTGGCGACTTGATCTTGCAGCATATGAAGAGTCACGTTTAGAGTTTCTGCATTTCGCTTCTCCAACTCCGTAATTCTTTTCATAATTGTCTCACGTATTATCAGAACATCATGGTTTCTTTGCTCAGGATTGTTCATACTTTGGCTGTCGCGAGCCACACCAGATCTAGTTCTCAGCATTCTTTGACCTTTTAGAGTAGATCTTTCTCAAGCATTTTTCATCTTTCAATGAAAGTATCAATATGTAAAAGATTTTTTCTCCCTTACGGTATTCAGAAAAGAATACAAGTATTTAACTACGAAATAAAGGAAATGAGAGATGAAAATTGAAGAATATGACAATGAGTAATCGAGAGGTCTTCTTGTATTGAGTTCCCAGTTGAAATTGTTTGATACATATGGAGGTATATATAGGTCTTCTGCTCAATGACCGTTTACAACTGTTTTGCTAGATTTAATGAATATTTAATAAAATTGTACTGCTTGATCAAATCGTGAGAAAAGGGAGTAACTGGCGTCCAAATTTGATTCTATTTTGACTGTCACATCACTTTTTGTTGACTTCTCCTTTGTCTGTGTTATTCTCTTTTCACCACGCTGGCAATACGTTCTTACAGGGATTAACCAATCCCATACATACGCCTTGTGAGCATTAAAGACGGTAGACTAATCAAAATGAATTAACAAAGGAATTCTGCTTGAATTTATAGAATTAAGAGAAATAGAATCTGTAATGAATGTTTCTTTTAAACAAAACAAACTTACATCGAAGCTACTGTCACATGTTCTGCAAATAGTTAAAGAAGCTACGATGATTGACGCTTATAATGGTAAACTTTCTAAAGTAAACTTCTTGCTTGTTGTGCCTCTCTGATCACAATGAGATTAATAAGTTAATTTACCTTCTAATTGAACAAGTGGTCCTCCATTAAATTTCTTCAAGTGTTTCCCTTATACGTACAAACAGCTGCATTTGTTATCTCTATCATACTTGAGTTGCATGCTATAGGTTGTTAATGGATAATATCTTACTACACCTAGATGCGTGCCTTATATCTGAGGACCCTAAGTCGACCTGAACATATTAAATTAATCTTAAGTTCTTGTAGGCCGTGTCTTTAACGCTCCGCTATCAATGGGAGCATTTCGATGTGTCTTAATCGAATATCAACTTAGCTAGCTATTATCGTAGGCCGAAAAAACTCTCATTTCACACGCACGGTTATTATTACGCTCGAAGAAGTTTTACACATGAATTCTTAAGAATGCATTCAATGAAGCATTTGTCATAAATCAACACTTACTTTATTAATATTATATATTTTATGTCAGCTTGGTCATCTCACATTAAATACAACTATCATTGTATTAAATATCAATAAGACAAGTCGATATATATACCTCGATAATTCTCAATATGTATAATTTCAGTATAAATATCTCGTTCTACAGTCATTCAAAGTACGGAAATCTTTCTAGTCTCAGATAATTTACATAACTTTCAAAGACTCTTCGGCTGTTAAAGATTCACCCTTTAGTGCTACTTGATAGAGTACATTGTCTTATATTCTGTGCAAGAACTAGTTCATCCAGTGCAACCTATAAGACAAGTGTTGCTTGTCAAATCAGCTAATCCCACGTTATTGTGACCAAAATTCAATGATTGTTTTTTAAATATTATTGATGTAATTTTCAAGTTAAAAAAAAAAACACAACTATTTGGAAGACTGACTTTAGATTCTGGAGGACAAGGATTATGACCAAATTAAGTAAATTAAATAGACATTCCACTATGTTGTCCTAAAGCTAAAACCTAGGCATGGAATAATAATAATAAAATTTTAATTGGAAAAGGTAGAGGTAGCTTAAGCTAGTCATCAAATGAGCTGTTTCATCACTGTCTACCTTCCTCAGTTTGGTAAAACTTTGAAACTAATAACTAGGGATGGTTTGGCTAAACACAGAAATTTATCAATATTATATGTTCTATCTCACACAATAAAAAATATACAATGTATTGTTACAGTGTTTAAGCCTCATATTTCATACTATAAACTCATAAACTCATGAGTTTAAGTATAATATTTTTATTTTTATAGAATTTGTGACTTTGACTGCCAAAATTGTTTCACATTTTTCTATTACATCTATCAACTTCATTTCTTAATATATGTTTTTTTTAACTTTCTTAGTATATGCTTACACAAAATATTTTAAATAATATGATAACTCAATGTCAGAAAAATAAACTAAGGCTGCGACTTATATAAACTAAAATACTCACAATAGGATTTACAATAAAATAAAGTTCAAAAATCTAATTTTACTTTTATTAATTTTACCCAATAATAACTTAACAATGCAACATGTTATACATAAGTCCGTAAAATCATTTTATGTTTGGATAAAAAATTGTTCAATTATTTTTTTAAAAGTCGGATTCTTTCATGATTGAAGATAAAATGGGTATATAAACGGAGAATGTAACATAATTGCTAATCTTCATCCATAATTGATTTTGTCAATACTATAAGATAAAAACAGTGCACATTAGATATCATTGAAAAAGATAATACCAAAATGAACTAATTGTTCTAATACATGATTAATTCCCACATGTATAAACTTAAGATCGTAAATTAAGTAATAATTCTTTAAATCCCATTAAACTTTGTTTGATAATAAAAAGCAGACCAGAGAAAGGACCAAGGAAGGTAGATACTAAGACAATGGAAATATAGCCATTTTTCTTAATAAATTAATTTATTTTAGAATCAATATGACGCCCATTTTTTAAATTAATAATCCACTGTGCGCTCGAAAAGTCCACTTGTACTCTTTAAATTGGTGCCATGCGAGAGCATAAAGCCAGTCCTCATTCTCCAAGCTGCTTCACCGCATTCACTCCCCCCCCCCCCCCCNCCCCCCCCCTCTCTCTCTCTCTCTCTCTCTCTCTGCTCTCCAGTCTCCGTTCTACAGATCTTTTCTGAAGCAGAAATCAAGACCCAGTTGCTAATTCTCCAGCCCCGAAAATGGGCATCCTCTTCATTCCCATTTTTCAATCAGCCTCGAAGTCCGCAACTTTTGCCATTTTTTTTGTGCTCTTGCTTTGTTTCACTCGCTTTTCTTCAACAGGTTCGATTTCTTTTCTTCTTCTTCATCTCCCCATTTTAGTATTTACCAATTTTAAAACGCTTCCTTTTGCTTGTTTTTGTTATTGGGTGTTTGAGTACTATCTCTCTGTTCGTCGAGGAGGAGCTAAACCTCACGATCATGAGTTCATCTGGGTTACGACTCCTATAATTTCCATCCAAATGAAAAGAAAAGTTGAGGCTTTTTTTTATTCAAGGGATTTTGATCAATGAGATGAGGTGGCCAAAATCTTAACATATTGCATATGAAAAAATATAGATGGTAATTTATCTGTGTTGATGAAGGTAAAGTCATGAATGTGTGAGGTCCTTTCACTGTTTTAGAAAGTAAAAATAAACTAAAGATTCTGAATAGTCATTTTTTCGTCCTTTATTGTTAGTTTTATATAATATAAGTGGATCCCACTTAAATTCCTCTAGTTATCAATTTGAAAGTGAAACAAAATAATATTGATTTTAAAGAATTAAATATTTGCTTTAGTTCTATGTTTTCAAAATGGATTTCCGGTTAATTGTTAAACACTGATCGGTGAACTTTCCAACTTCTTTTACCATCTACAAAGTTAATCAGATATCTTCTTTTCTTGATTGTAATATTAATTTTGGTCATAAAATATAGATTTTGATGTAAGGTTCCTTTCTCTGGCTGTTTGTTCTGCAGAAGCCTATGATGCACTTGACCCAACTGGAAACATCACTATTAAATGGGATATTATTACCTGGACTGCTGATGGCTATGTTGTGAGTACTTGGGTGTTAAAATTTTCATTGACTGTTGGCATTGTGTGCTGTTCCTGGTCAAGCCATCTTCGCGTTTGTTAAATTACCAGTAATCATCTTAAGTTGTTGGGTTAAACATAATTTAATCATTTGAATTAACCTTAACATTCCTCTTCACGTATTAGCCTGAAATTTTTTAATGGGCCTCACATGTAGAAGATTACTGATGTGAGGATTTGAATTCTCGTTCTGATATCGTTTTAAATTTTCAGTAATATCTGTAACTTAAGTTATTGGGTTAAGGCATATTAAGTCATTTGAATTAATCCGTAATAGCATTCATTTTACATTGTAAATGGCAGGCTGTTGTGACAGTCTACAACTTCCAGCAATATCGTCATATTCAAGCTCCGGGGTGGTTACTAGGATGGACATGGGCAAAGAAAGAGGTAATATGGGGTATGATGGGAGGCCAAACTACAGAGCAAGGAGACTGTTCAAGATTTAAAGGGAACATTCCCCACTGCTGCAAAAAAGATCCCACTGTCGTGGATTTTTTACCGGGAACGCCCTACAATATGCAAGTAGCAAATTGTTGTAAAGGTGGAGTACTCAAATCATGGGGACAAGACCCGGCAAATGCAGCAAGCTCATTTCAGCTTAGTGTTGGTTCTGCTGGAACCACTAACAAAACTGTCAGATTACCAAAGAACTTTTCTTTGAATGTTCCTGGTCCTGGTTATACTTGCGGACCTGCAAAGATAGTCAAGCCTACTAAATTTATTACTCCTGATAAGAGAAGAATCACACAAGCTATGAGTAAGTTACTGAAGAATGAAGATTTTTGCAATTTCTTTGCATTCATTATTTTTATCAAGAACATATAACCATGCATTTGAAAAACGTGTTCTAATTTGTGGCAGTGACGTGGAATGTAACGTGCACATATTCACAATTTCTGGCTCAGAAAACACCGACTTGTTGTGTTTCACTGTCATCCTTTTACAACGACACAATTGTTTCTTGCCCAACATGTTCCTGTGGCTGCCAAAGCAATATGAGTCAATCGGGGAGCTGCCTCAAGTAAGTTTCTTCCACCAAAAAACAACAATACTTATTTAAGTAAAATAAAGAGAGTTTAGGTTGAACTGATGTTCTTATATAATCTGTCTGTGCTGATTTACAGGGCAAATACACCACATTTAGCATCGGTAGTCTCTGCTTTGGGGAAGAATAGTCTTGCACCTCTCGTTCAATGCACCAGCCATATGTGTCCAATCAGAGTTCACTGGCATGTTAAGCTTAATTACAAAGAATACTGGCGAGTGAAGATCACGGTTACAAATTTTAATTACGGGATGAACTATTCTGACTGGAATTTAGTTATCCAACACCCTAACTTCAACAATCTAACACAGATTTTCAGTTTTAACTACAAATCCCTTACTCCTTATGCAACAATAAGTAAGTTAAAAGTCCCTCCTTTTTTCTTTTCCATTCCTTTGCATTTGAAACATGAACTGGACAGGAAAGTATCGAATAGTTTTCTTAATCAAATCGGCTGTGTTTAAACAGATGATACTGCTATGCTCTGGGGAGTTCAGTTTTATAATGATCTGCTCATGCAAGCTGGCCCTCTCGGTAATGTACAGTCAGAGCTACTCTTTCAAAAGGATAAATCAACTTTCACATTTGACAAGGGATGGGCTTTCCCTCGACGGGTTTATTTCAATGGTGATAATTGTGTCATGCCACCTCCCGACGCCTATCCATGGTTACCAAATGCTAGTTCTTGCCTAGGAGTTCCCTATATAATGTTGCTTTTGACTTCTTTAATTGTACCAATATTCTTGTATGCTGATGTATAACCAGAAACAGAAAGTTTTGAACTGGATCAGATTTGACCTCTATACAATACAAGGAAAAAGGAGATTTGAAGCCACATATCATTTTTTCTTCTATTAAAGAATGATCTGATTCTTAGAAAGTAATTGTGAATTCTACAAAACCATTCAATATCTTATTACTATTAACAGGAAAAGCAGTGAAGCAGCTGAAGTTGACAAGGAAATTAGTTTCCTATAAGCAGAATTTGGCAGGAACGGGTATGTATCAGGTGGCGGCAGCATGCATTCATCTCCGTTGAAGTATACTTTCCGGGGAAATGCCCATCCTTGTTTGAAGGTAAAAGTGTTCTTATCTTTTTGAAGAAGCATCTCTGATTGAACATTCCCAAAAGGCCCAGCTTCCATCAACAAATCATTGTAATATTTCATGCCATAAAACATCCCTGTGTCATCTGCACAAATTAAACCCAAAAAGTTTAGGAGAAATTGCGGTGGATAGACCACCGAGAAAAGAAAAAAAATGAGATTTTGACTTTTAGGTTGTTTTTAACGAAACGTGACCTTTTTTGCAGGGGAAAGAACTAAATTGTCCCTTGCTAGATCATGCCTAGCAAAAAATTTCTACTAGACTTTGATATAGCTTTTAACGTTAAGATTAACACCTGCTAAACCTATGTCTAACCAAATATTTAGGCTAGACCTGTGTTTAGCAGACATCAAATTCAACATAAAATTTTCAAATAAAATGGACAATTTAGTCTTTTCTCCTTAAAAAAAGGCCAAATTTCTTTAAAACATGCCATCAGTCCAAAGATTGTCTGTCCATGAAAACCTCTAAAAAACAGATGGAGAAAGAGAAACTCACTTATGGATTCATAGGGAACAAGAGGTTTATAATCAAAGCTGAAAACTTGGGTGACATTGTTGAGATTAGGATGTTGTACTACAAGTGTCCAGAGAGAGTAATTCATTCGATAATTGAAGTTTGTAATGGCCATCTTCACCCTCCAATAGTCCTTATAATTCTGCTTCACATGCCAATGTACTCTTACAGGGCACATGTGATGTGTGCATTGTAACAGAGGAGCATTGTCTTTCCTCGGCGTATTTACTCCCACCATGTTCAGAATTTTTGAATATCTCCTGTATTAGCACCATTATAATCTGGATTTAGTTTTTCTTTCTTCTTCACTAATGTCATTTACATAATTTCGAATCGTTATATGGTAAATTGTGGCTTACATGACGCAGTTGTTCTTGTTTTGGCAGCCACAAGCACAAGACGGGCAAGGTGTGATCGTTTCGTTGTAGAAGGACGAGAAGGAAACACAACAACTTGGGTTTTTCCTCGCCAGAAACTGCGAATACGTGCACGTCACATTCCAAGTCACTGCACACAACAATAATGAACAACATGTTCCTTAAAACGGTAAAAGGCTGAGTTACACAAGAGAGTTAAGAATGAGAAAACTTACTCAAAGCCTGAGTTTTACGGCGGCGGTCCGGGGTGAGAAAGTTAGTATTAGGCACAATCTTAGCAGGGCCGCAAGTGTAACCAAGGCCGGGGCCAAGCAAGGTGAAGTTCTTGGGGAGTTTAACAGTTTTGTTAGAAGTGCCAGCAAGACCAACACTTAGTTGAAAGGCAGAGACAGAAGACTGAGGGTTTTGGCCCCAAGCAGGCAAGACTCCACCTTTGCAGCAATTAGTGAATTGTTGATTGTAAGGGACATTAGGGAGTAAGTCAACGACAGTGGGGTCTTTTTTGCAACAATGAGGTATGTTTCCTTTGAATTTGGAGCAGTCACCTTGTTCAGTTGTTTGAGCACCTACCATTGACCATATCACTTCTTTCTTTGCCCATGTCCATCCCACTGTCCATCCAGGGCTCATTATGTGACGATACATTTGGAAATTATTCATCGTTACTACTGCCTGCAAGTGATAGCAGAAAGAATGTATCACCATTTATGTAAATCTTAAAACTTGGTTTATAAACCGAAACCGAAAGTCTCTCGAACTATATATAAAACGAAAACATGTGACATTCATTCACAACAAGATGGATAAGACTTACCACATAGCCGTCAGGTGTCCAAGACATGATATCCCATTTGATTGTAATATTTCCATTAGGATCCAACGGATCATATGCCACTGCCTCACAAAACAAAACCCATGATTATCACAACAAACAAACAAATTCGTTAATTAAACTAATTAAAAAAAACTGAAAAGCCAATAACTACATGAAAAGTTTACCTGCAGAAAATAACATTACAAGAAAGAACAAAGATGAGATGAAAAATCTCATATTGACACAACAGTAGTCTAATATAATCTAAGATATTGCTGCTCAAAGAATAATTAACCAATACTAATAGCTAGGCAGTTTTTTCTCTAACGGGATTGAAGGAGTTGCTCAGAAACAGTGCCTGAAAATTGAAGAAGTAGTAGTTTATGAGCAACAAAGAGGTGCAATTGCTATTTGAATTATAGAGAGATGGCTTACCTAAGGGTTGTTGGGAACAACTATATATATAACGTTCTGAAATCTCATTGGGTACAGTCTTTGGTTCATAAAGGGTTGCTGTTGACTTACCATAGCTTGAAGCAACTGCTATGTAATAGAACTGACGGGGGTTATAAACAAGGAACTCAATACTTACATCTCAACGATCGTGACTTGGAAAAGAGGTATTATGAACTGAGGGGACACTATATGCAATCAGGGGTATATTGGTAACATAGATTTACAATATAGAACTTTCTAACAGTTTCCAATTTCCAACTAATTTAAAATATATTTTTCTTTTTCATGTTTTATTAAATGAGAAACAAAGAGTTAGAAGGAAGCAAAAGACTGCAGCAGGTACAAGTGGTGTGTCTCAGTCTGATAAAGAGACAATCCAACTACAGCGTGAATTTAACAGACTTCACAATGCTTCAACAGTAAAAAAATTACGCAGTGGCCAATTCATACAGAAAATTTACTCTGACATAATCATATTATTCTTTTGATGCATACTTTCTAACAAAAAAGCAAAATGAAAAGTATTTTTAGAAATCACTTTTAAATGACAAAGCACTCTTCCGATTACAAAAAACAAAATTACAATCATCAAGAAGCAGAAAAATAGCTAACAAAAAGAATGTAAAATGTATAATAGTAATGTTTAGTATATAGCTATAACATTATAATACACGTGGTATGTAATCATCCATATACTTTATAGATATAGAATTTTTCTGTTCATTTATCATGTCTAAATAAAAACTATATGTAATGTCAACTCAAAACAATAATTTTAAACATCAAAATGATCACATGTATAAATAGATCGTGGTAGCTTGAAGCCTATTGGGCGGCAGTTCAGTTGGGTCTTGTTTGACAGTTCAATTCGTAGACTGTGACAATAGTATTAATTGTGATATACAATCTGGCCCCATTTACGTAAGACCCATTTTTTACACATTTCTCATTTTAAATACAATTTTATTTACAACTCTTTTTTTACAGCAATTTTATTTACAACTCCTGATAATCATATATAACAATTTCCCATAAAATAATCATTAATCTAGCAAATTCGATTAAATTAAATAGTTCCCATATTTATTTAGTTATTAGTTTACCTTTTTATTATCTATGATAATACAATGAAAATCATTTTTGAATCATTTCGTCTATTCAAAAATCTAAAATTTTCTTAAAAAACTATCAAGATATTAACTCAATAATAAATTTTAAATATTTATTTCTCATAAACATTCATAATATTGTTAACTTCCCTCTTTGGTAGTTTATTACCAGTTTAATATTTCCATCTACTATAAATAGTATTAAACCATAGAACACAAAATATTATACGTATTAAAATATTATACTATGTGTAACACACGTAGCATATGACTAGTTATATTAAAATGTCTCATCCTGTATATTTTTATTCATTGAAACATCTCTCACTATCTCCCTTCGGATATCTCTCTATTTTTATTCATTGAAACATCTCTCACTATCTCACTTCGGATATCTCTATATCTCTTCATCCCCCTCTTCATCCCCCTCTTTCTAATTAAATTCGGAGCAAATTTTGAATTATTAGAGATCAAATATTTGGTTGTATTTAGTATTATTAATAGAGATTCTCTCTCTCCCTCCCTAAATTAATAGGTAACAAAATATATTAATAGAGATTCCGCATCTCTCTCTCTCCAAATCTATTCCGTTCATTATTGAGATAAAGAGGGAGATCCAGAGAGAGAAAGTTCCGGAGGGGTATATATATATATATATATATATAGAGAGAGAGAGAGAGAGAGGGAGATCCAGAGAGAGAAAGTTCCGGAGGGGTATATATATATATATATAGAGAGAGAGAGAGAGAACTGTAGGGAGGGAGAGAGAGACATCTAGAGAGAGATAGAGAGATACTTTAGGGGAGAGAGAGATTAGTGAATTTATGAGGTGTCTAACATTTGTTTAAAAAATAATAATTAAATGAAGAAGGGTTGGAATATAAGCATGGATTTTTCTTCTTCCACTAAATGTGTTCGTAAAATATGGTTATATTTGATATTCAAAAAATGACAAAAAAAAAAGTCACCTTTCTATTGTGAACTGCAAAAAATGGATGAAAATGACCAAGGTAAATTATTTAGTTATGAAAATTACACGGGCGTAAATAAATTAGTTATGTTAATCTTCATTGTAAGCGTTATGAATTGCAAAAATTTGATTAAATTAAGTGGTTCTTTATTTATTTAGTTACTAGTTTATCTTTTTATTATTATATTTAAATATATCATCCTTTATTTTTTCTCTTTAAATTTATATTTATTAAAATATCTCTCCCTATCTCTATTCAGATATCTCTCTATATCTCGCTAAACCCCTCTCTCTCTATTTGAATTCGAAGAAAATTTTGAATTCATAGAGTCAAATATTTAGTTGTATTTAGTATAATTTAATAGAGATTATCTCTCTACTTACCCAAATTAATAAGCAATAAAATATATTAATAGAGATTACTCATCTCCCTCATTCTCCAAATTTATTCCGTTCACTATTGAGATAGAGGGAGATCCAGAGACAGAGAGAGTGTGAGATCATAAGGGAAGAGAGATAGAGAAAGAGACGGGGGAGAGAGAGAAGAGATAGAGAGAGAACCATAGGGTTAAGTGAATCACACGAACAACTTGCTCTCATTTGGTCAAACCCCAAATTAATTTGATGGAAAACAAATACCGTCCTCTACCATTTTATTGCCTACTAACTTCAACAAAAAATGTCTGTCAATTAAATTTGTAATTAAGATATATTTATCTCCTCCTTAATGGACCATTTATCCCCAATATAATTATGCAGTATACATAAGTTGATAATATATGTAAATACATATATAGGGAAAGACAAAAACATTTTGAATCACGATGTGTATTTATGGTCATACACCTTGTGTTTTAATTTTTTAACTAGTCATAATAATACGGAGTATTGATGTATTACATGAAAATATTATTCCTAACACTATACCAACTCTGGTTATGGCTCCCTCTTTCAACTTAATTATGCTCTAAATCTACCAAACATGTTACCAAATCGCATGCTAACCATCTCTATACGTTTAGACAAATTTGAACTTTATATTTTGGAAATCTCAAATCCTATCAGTCGTGAGAGCCTATGATTTAGAATTTTACATGCTTGGTCTTGTGCAAATGTCAAAAGATTTCATACTCAACCATCGAGCTCCATAAACCCTTGACAACACTAATCAGCAAACACTGCTTACTAAATCTCCCTTCATCCTTAATCCATATTATATCAGTTGGAGGAGAACTGATCAACACTTAATGAGTTGGCTCCTTGCTTCCATCATAGAAGAAATGTTTGGCATGTGGTTAGGTACCTAACTTCTCATGAAGTTTGGAGATCCTTGGGGCAGATCTTCACCTCTCATTCCAAGGCAAGAACACTGCAACTTAGATTTAATGAGCTAGCTCCTTGCTTTCCTCACAAAAGCAATGTTTGGCATGTGGCTAGGTGCCTGACTTCTCATGAAGTTTGGAGATCCTTGGGGAAGATCTTCACGTTTCAGTCCAAGGGCAAGAACACTGCAACTTAGACACCAGTTACAGATAATTAAAAAGGGGTCACTCTCAATTAAGCACTATATTTTATAGATGAAATCCATAGCTGACACTTTATCTTTTACTAGTCAACTCAGGTCTGATGAAGACCTCTTACTATACATATTTTGAGGCCTTGGCAGTGTATATGACTCTGCCATTGTCAACCTTACCTCAAGGTTGGCATTGTCTCACTACAAGAGGCATGATTTATCTCCAAAGCCAAGAAATGAGGTTATAATGGCTAAGTAACACCAATTAAGTTGATAACTTACTCTCATATTCTAATATGGCTAACTTTCAAAAACAAGGCAATAAGAATCAATTTTCTCACAACCTTCAGCTGTTAACCCAGCAGTTACAGTAGAGGTGGATTCAATAATTTTTGTAGCAGGGAAAGATGGAGAGACAAGACTAGTTCAAGGCCAATGTGCCAATATGCAAGAAGCTTGATCATTATGCTTCCACTTGTTACAATAGGTTCAATCAGGACTTTCAAGTTCCAGAACATCAAAAAAACATTAATTCATCACATAACACTCAGTCTCAGTCATTCAACCAGAGAACTCCTTTAATGTACATGGCCTCTTCCAATTATGTTGATGATGCAGCCTAGTATATGGACAGTGCGACTAGCGCACATGTCACCCCTGATCTATCCAACCTCTCTCTGAAAATTGATTTCAGAGGAAAGAACAAGCTAATGATAGGCAATGGTGAACTTATTGATATTTCATATAATGGTCAATCTAAACTTGTCGCTCTCAATATAAATAAATTTTTGTCTTTAAATTCCATTATGTGTGTTCCATCAATAGCCAAAAGTTGATTAATGCTTCACAATGAACCAATAATAATCCAGTCACTGTTGAGTTTGACTCTAAGTTTTACTTTGTGAGGATAATAGTATGATGGAGGTTCTGTTGCAGGGTCCCTTTGAAGGAGACTTGTATTAGTTCCCACTATCTAAAGGGAAACCACACCTTCTCAGCTTTCCTTCCATCAATCAGACCATTCCACAAGCTTTTAACCTTTCTGTTAGTCCCAGTTACATAAATAATGTTAATCTTTGGCATTACAGGCTTGGTCATCCCTCCTCTATAGTTTTATGACATGTTTTCAAGCTTGTAAATATTTCTCATGTTAATGCAAATAAGCTTAATTTCTGTGATTCTTGTGCCTAAGGTAAACATCATTAATTCTCATTTCCCTTGTCAAATTCTAAAACAACTAAACCATTTCAATTGCTGCACTCTGGTTTTTAGGGTCCTACCCCACTGTTATCAAAGGACAGTTTCAAATATTATGTCAGTTTGTAGATGAATTCAGTAAATACACTTGGATTTTCCCCTTAAAAATGAAATCTAATACTCACCTAACATTTTTAAACTTCAATTCTTATGTGGAAATAACATTTGACACTAAAATCATTTGCCTCCAAACTGACTGGGGAGGAGAATATAGAAAATTACAACCAATACTCCAAAAATTAGGAATCACATTCAAACAAGCCTACCCTCACACCCATCAACAAAATGAGAGAAAACACAAGGACATAGTAGAGAAAAGGTATCTATCGCACATGCCCAAATGTCACTAACTTTTGGTAGGAGGCCTTTACAACTGCTGTTCATTTTATAAATCTCCTTCCCACCTCTATCATAAAGAACAAAACACCATACAACATCCTCTTCTAAAACCAAGAAACTACTATATGCTCAAAGTATTTGGATGTTCCTATTTTACCTATCTCATACCCTATCACTGACATAAATTCTCCTTCTACACCATCAAGTGTATCTTCATTGGCTATAGTCATTCTCATAAAGGTTGCATCTGTCTTGACTCACTAACCGATAGAATTTACATATCAAGAAGTGCCTTATTCAATGAAACAGAATTTCCCTACTCTACCTTAACTTCTCAAAAACTTTCATCACCCAATACACTTTTATCTCTACACATACCATTATATAATACTCACTCAAGGACTCGATTGTAGTTGTATCTCCTCACTCATGTTCTGAGCAAGGCACTACTTCAACAACTAATCCCTCAGGTACATCTTTATTTACTCCTACTTATCCTTTTCCAAACTCTAATTTCCCTTTTTATCTCCCTCCCCCACTCACTTACTCATTGTTTTACGAGCCCAAAACTTTCACTCACCGGTCATCTTACATGCACAAAACATTAACCCTCTTTGGAAAGATGTTATGCTCACCGAATATGATGCCTTAATGAAAAATAAGATCTGGAGACTGGTTCCTCATATTTCTAATATGCAGATTGTTCAAAGTATATGGGTGTTTAGGGTGAAACAGAATACATATGGCTCTATTTATAAGTATAAAGCTAGATTAGTGGCCAAAGGATTCCAACAGGTACATGGGGTAGATTTCTTTGAAACATACAATTCAGTCATCAAATCTTGCACAATCAAAGTCATTTTCACACTTGCATTGACTTATGGATGGGATATACAGTAGATTGACGTCAACAATATTTTTCTCAATGGAGAATTGTAAGAAACAGTTTATATGAGGCGACCACCAAGTTTTGAAGATCTTTCTCATCCAAATTATGTTTGTCTAGCTTCATAAAGTCTTGTATGGACTAAGACAGGCTCCAAGAGCCTAGTTTGATAAGCTGAAGACTGCTATTACTCAGTAGGGATTCTAGAGTTTAATCTCAGACACCTTTCTCTTCATTCACTCAACTTACAAAGGCACAATCATGGTTCTCATCTATGTAGATGCTATTCTAGTTACAGGCAGCATCACCTCTCATTAATCAAGTCATATCCCAACCACACAACAAGTTTTCTCTAAAAAATTTACGATCTCTAAGCTACTTTTTGGGATTTGAAGGAGTCAAGAATTATAAAGGTCTTACCTTACTCAAAGCAAGTACATTCAAGACTTACTTGTCAAGACCAATATGGCCTCAGATAAGGTCAACCCAACCCCCATGTGTCTTGCTGCTAAACTAAGCTCAACATGCATACCTTTCCCTAATCCGACTTTATACAGAAGTGTTCTTGGTGCCTTACAATACCTTTTCATGACAAGACTGGATATTAACTTTATTGTTAGCAAACTCAGCCAATTTTAATCAGCTTCAACCACTGATCACTTGAAATCATGTAAGAGGATCTTAAGATACCTTAAAGGCACAGTCCGTCTTGGCATTCACTCCAGAAGCATCCCCGTCTCTGCCTTGCTATACTAATGCAAATTGGGCAAGCTCTATTGATGACAGAAAGTTCACAAATGGATTCTACATTTTTCTGGGACCAAATTTGATTACTTTGAGTTCCAAAAAACAAACAGTAGTTACTAGGACTAAATCAGAATACAAGGCTCTTGCCTTAGCCATTTTAGAAGTTCTTTTGCTTTTTTCTCTCTTAAAGAAGCTAATCACACCAACAAGCACTCCCATCATTTGGTGTGATAACCAGAGTGCCATCTCCATTGGTTCCAACCCTGATTTTCACTCTTAGACTAAACACATTGAAGTGGACATGCATTTCATTTGGGAAAAGATCAAGTCTCGGCTCATTGAAATCATATATGTTTCCTCTTCAGAATAAATGGCAGATATACTTACTAAACCTTTAACACCTACACCATTCCACTTTTTCGTTTCCAAACTTACGGTGGATGCTTCCCTTTTAGCTTGAGGGGCGTGTTAAACAACATTCTAATCTACAAACTCATCTCAATAAAGCTTCCTCCATCTCAATTTGCAACACGTTCAGAACAGATTGCAACACCAAGCCATGCAGGCCATACAACTCGATTGAATAAACAAGTTTTCTACTACCACCTTAGAGCCAACATAGCATGACTTCGACTCAGCTCCAAGGACAACTCATCATCACAATATCGAGCTTAAATTCTGTTGTAACAGATACACTATGATCACTCAATGATTGCCAAATCTAAATCATTTCATTATTCAATCATTGAGTGATAACATGCTTCTTTCTCTTTCTTATTTTTATCATCTTGTGTAACTTGTATTATTATCTTACACTCTTTTGTGTATATGTAAGGATTCAATATTTTGTTTTAACCAATTCATTCAATACAAACAAGAGAACTTTGTGCATCATTTCTTATTTTGTTATGTTATACCAGTTTCTCGACTACCTAAAAAAGACCTTTAAGGACAATAAGAAAGTCACCCGAGGATTGAACCTTGAGGACACCCGAGGTCCCCATACCCAGGGGACACCCGAGGCCTGGAGACTCAGGGACGCTAGTTCAGTCCTCAGCTCAAGTCCCATAGAGTACTACACACTCGAAGTCAATGGGGGTGTACCCAAGTACCCTCCTTAAGATAAAAGATCTAAGGACTCTTGCAAGAAGGTGTTCGAAAAGGTATTTACTCGTGTCATGATAGGGAGATGGGGGCGTAAGGGCGGAAGCCTCACGCCCCAACTCAAATTCAGCACCTAGGCTGGGGTAGAAGTATACAGGGTATCATCGAATACATTTAATACACCTAGACCAATCATAGGGGAGAGAACGAGAAAAGGAACGAAGCCCAACATCCAATGAGTCAATCAACCTGTACCCAACAAAGTGTCATCATAAGCATTTAATATGGTCGGTTTAATAGAGACCGAGGAAGTGCATAAAGGGTACGAGGACAGGCTCTCTCCAGGTCATCATATATTACCTCGTACCCCACCAAGCCAATCAGAGAAGCTGAAAGGTGGGAATTGGTCCGAGGAGGCGCCCTATTGGAGGAAAGGCCTACTACAGTACAGAGACCAACCCAGCTTGAGACCAGCTTCCCATTATAAATATGTTAGTAAATGCACTTTAACGGGTACGCAATAACTTTCAACTACTTCTCTACTTTGCTCTCGTTCACCCCTTACTGACTTAAGGTTCGAAAGGGTAAAAAGGAGACCACCCCCTTCTTCCTTGGTTTCCTACTTTACCTTCCCCCATTACAAGTGTGGAGAGAGAAGTGAAGCACATACATTGTTGGCCTAATCTCATCCTCGAGATTTAGCCGTCAACAATTGGCGTCGTCTGTGGGAATGAAAGGGTAATTATATTTTGCCTCATAGTTTCCAACCGCAGAGTTAAGAAAATAAGTCGAAGATCCAACCGGACAATAAGATCTAACTGAGGGCCAGCCCCTTCCACGCATTCAAGGGAGCCCCCAATTCTTGATGAGGTGTCAGCCCTAGTACCCCAACCAAATCGAAGGCTCAATGCCCAAAGAAATCACCCAACCCAACGAGAGGAAATAGCCGAGTTACAGAGGCTGGTCCAAGCCCTCACTCTAGCCCTTAACCATCAGCGTCAAGCCCCTCATGTTGGGACCCAGGATCCGCATGAGGACATAAAAAATAGGAGTTGGAACAGAAAGATCGAAACGCTGGGGCTAATGCTGGACGACCCCAGGGTGCGCATCCTAACAACCCCGAGGATCTACGTACGATGCTCAATGAAAAAAGAAAGTTGTAGATTTAAGTTGAGAACACAATAGAAAGCGATCTGGGGCTAGAGGCAGAGATAAGACAGTCTGGGAGCAAATAGGTGACATAAGGTGAGTTCGATCCATGGAGGTCCCCTACTCAACAGAGGCCTTACTTCAGCATGCAGAACCTTCATTCATAGAGGATATCATACGTGTTGACATGCCCCCACGGTTTAAGATGCCGTCCATCACGCCCTACAAGGGCACTAGGGACCCTACTGAGCACTTGGAGAATTTCAAGACTTGGATGAAGCTTCAGGGTACCCTAGAGGTTATTATGTGTAAAGCGTTCCCTCTTACACTAACGTCTTCAATCTGCTCTTGGTATCGACAAATAAATTAAGGCTTTATCTCGTTATTTGGTGAACTCAGCAAGATGTTCATCCATCAATTTCTAGGAGGTAAAGATCAGAGGAAGCTTTCCACTCATCTCCTCACCATTAAACAATAGAAAGATGAGACTATGTTGTCAGGTTCAATGTGGAGGCCCTAAATTTGGAGGGGTACAACGATGACATAGCCCTCATGGCAATGATGGTCGGGCTAAACGACAAGATATTGTTATGGTCCTCAGTAAAGAAGACACCTACAAGTTTCACTAAGCTCCTTACTCGCACCTAGAAGTATATGAGTGCAACTGAGCTCCTAAGCTTACGAGATGAAGATTGAACCAAGAACAGGCCAATGTAAGAAAAGAAGGAACCTGACCAACGGGGTGTGAAGAAAAGACCCTGTGAGGAAGCAATAACGCTTGAGCCAGGAAAGCCAAAGTCTTTATGTGTAGACCGATTTGTTAACCTAACTCCATTGACAGCACCCTAGGAGCAGATACTCATGCAAGTTAGAGATAAGGCTTTGTTAAGATGGTCTAAAAAATTGAAAGGAAACCTAGAGCACTGAAACAAGAATATATATTTCTTATTTCATAAGGACCATGGGCACCACATAGCTGAATGTCATGACCTCAAGAAGGAACTCAAAAAGTTGGTCCAAAGGGGGTATCTCAAGGAGTATGTGGCCACCGAACGACGAGAGCACAACCCACCACAACCGCGGAGGGCTGACAAGGAAATAGGACCCCCTAAAACAACCATTAGAGAGGTAAGAACCATATGGGGAGGACTGCAAAGAGGCAACTCCAAATGAATCTGGAGGAACTTAGCCCAGCAAGTAAGGAGGGAACCTGCTGCCTATTTTAATGCATCCCTTATAACCTTCCATTACCTTTACGGAGAGCCAAAAGTCACCAACACTTGTTACTTCATACCTGCACAAGAAGAGGTGACATTTACAGATTGAGACCTAGTAGGTGTCCACCACCCCCACAATGATACCTTGGTAGTCACCCTCGCTATTGCAAACGTTCGAGTCCATCAATTACTTACTGACGGAGGCAGCTATGTCGACATACTAGGGATGGAAGCCCTGATGTAAATGGGACTTGACCTTAATGATTGCATTCCCGAAGCCACAAGCCTAGTAGGGTTTGGAGGAGAAAACATATTCCTCCATGAGAGCATCAAACTTCTGATCACCATGGGAGAGTACCCACAGCAGGTCGCGCAGATGATAAAGTTTATAGTGGTCCATATCATCCAAGCTTACAACGGGATAATGGGGCGGCCATTTATACACATGGCTAGAACAGTCCCATCATCCTACCACCAAGTCATGAAATTCCCCACTCCACATGGCGTGGGAATTGTCAGAGGGTGTATAGGTCCTCTAGAGAGTGTTATGCCACATCATTGCATAGGAGAGAAGAGCCCATTTAATGCTCCATTATCCCGAGGATGTGGTAGAAGAAAGAGAAAGTGCACCCGACAAGACACCTCATTACAAATGACATCGGATGACCAAGATGAAGGTAGGGCTCGCACGGAACCAACATATGAGGTTAAAGAGGTTGTGCTGGTCACATACGACTTAACTAAGATTGGGAGCAACCTCCGATCCAACATGGATATCTTCGCATGGATGCATGAAGACATGCCGGGGATAGACCCAGTGGTCATAGTACACGGACTACGGGTGAATCCCGAGGCGAAGCCGATCAGGCAAAATAGGTGACAGTTTGACAAAGCAAGGACCAAGCCCATGAATGAAGAAGTGGACAAGCTCTTAGAGGCCAACTCATTAGAGTGGTCGACTACCCCCAGTGGCTAGCAAATGTAGCGAAGATGAAAAACCTAATGGGAAGTGGGGAATCTGTGTTGAATTCACCGACCTTAATAAGGCATGCCCCAAGGATAGCTTCTCACACCCAAGGATAGACCAGTTGGTGGATGCCACATCGGAGTATGAGGTTTTATGTTTCATGGATGCGTACTCGAACTACAATTAGATAAGAATATATCCCTCAGATGAAATAAAGACTGCATTCACCACCGAAAGGGGTTTGTATTTGTTACAGAGCCATGCCCTTTGGGTTAAAGAATGCTGGGGTCATATATCAACGACTTGTCAATAAGATGTTCGCAAAGCAGATAGGGAGGAACATGGAATTATACATTGATGACATGCTTGTTAAAAGCACCACTATTACCTCCATCTTGATGGACTTTGCCGAAACCTTTTCAACTCTAAGGGAGTACAACACGAGGCTTAACCCGGCCAAGTTTGTTTTCGGAGTAGGAATAGGGAAGTTTCTTGGGTTCATAGTCAACCAAAGTGGGGTTAAAGCAAACCTGAATAAGGATCCAAGCCCTTTTGGAGATGCAACCACCCCGAAACATAAAAGAAGTGTAGTGGTTGAATGGAGAGTAGCTGCCCTGAATTAGTTCGTGTCCCGAGCTCCAGACAAGTGTCTCCCCCCCTTTTTAGCACTAAAAAAGGAAAAGGATTTTCAATGGACAGATGAATGCAACAAGGCCTTTGAGCAGCTGAAAGAGTATTTAGGGAAGCGACCCTTGTTAAACAAGCGTGTCCCGGGGGAAGTTCTCTTCATATACCTGGCTGTCACTCCAACGCAGTTAGCTCAACCCTAATCAGGGAAGAAGGGAAAATTCAGAGGCTTGTGTATAACACCAACAAAGCTCTCACTAACGCTGAGTAACAATACCTAGAATTGGAAAAATTAGCTTATGCGCTTGTTATATCTGCCTGAAGACTGAGACCATATTTTAGGCAAACCCAAACACCATCAGGACCAAGTATCTGCTGAAGTAGGTGTTGATGAAACCCAAAGTATCTGGAAGGATAGATAATCGGGCTATTGAATTATCAGAGTTGGAAATAAAGTTTGAACCAAAGACTGCAATCAAAGGCCAAGCCGTGGCTGATTTCTTGGTGGAGTTAGCCCCGACCTAGGTACAAGGTGAAGAAACGCTATGGGAACTTTATGTTGATGGATCCAGCAACGTAGCTAGCAGCGGAGCAGGTCTTGTCCTCATCATTCCTGACCATATTAAGATCGAGTATGCCCTCAAGTTCGGGTTTTCAGCCAAAAAATTATGAACCAGAGTATGAGGCCTGCTAGCAGGCCTAAGGTTGGTTGTGGCTTTGGGGGTGAAGAATCTTATGATATACAATGACTCACAACTTTTAGTGGGACAAGTGAAGAGGGACTTCTAAGCCAAAGAGGAACGCATGGAATAATACCTTACCCAGGTCAAGATCCTCCTTTTAAGACTTGGCAGCCATCAAGCCGACCACATCCCGAGGTTCCGTAACAGTAATGCAGACTTCCTGGCAAGATTAGCCTCAGCATCTAGACATGACCTAGGCAGGACTATCCTAGTAGAACACCTCGCCTGCCCAAGCATTGGGGTATTGGAGTCCATGGAATTAGACCTCACCCAGGACGAGTGGATAAATCTCATCATTCACTATCTTCGTCAAGGGGAACTCCCAGAAGACAAAACCTAAGCAAGACGAGTTTGGTATGCCTCAGCCTTTTATATGCTACTAGAGGGAATCCTATACCGAAGGTTTTCCACAACCGTACCTAAGGTGCTTAAAAAAGGCAGATGGTGACTATACTGTGAAAGAGGTGCATGAAGGCACGTGCCGAAACCATTTGGGGGGCAAGCTCTGGCACACAGATTAATTAAGCAAGGCTATTACTAGTCTACCATAAAAAAGATACAAAGGAATTCGCGAGAAGATGTAATCACTGCCAGAAATTTACCCCTTACCTTCAGCAGCCTGACATGAGCTTACTTCTATGATTATCCCATGGCTTTTTTTTCGCAGTGGGGCATTGACCTCACAGGCTCCCTCCTAGTGGGGAAAGGGAAAGTGAAATTCACCGTAGTGGTTGTGGACTATTTCACCAAGCGGGCTGAGGCCGATCCATTGGCGACAATTACAGAATAAAAGACGATTGCTTTTGTGGAAAAATATTTTTTGTGGATTTGGCATTCCTCATACTATTGTGATAGATAACGGGAAATAATTCGATAATGCAAGGTTTAAGGAATTTTGTGATGGTTTTGGCATCAAGCACATCAAGTCCTCCCCGATCCATCCTCAGGCTAATGAACAAGTTGAGGCAGTAAAAAAAGTTATCAAGCATACATTGAAGGTGAGGCTTCAAGACCTGAAAGGAGCATGACCAGAAGAACTTCCTAGGGTAATGTGGTCTTACCGAGCCACGGCTCGGGGGTCGACGGGAGAGACCCTTTTCTCTCTTACCTTTATAATGGAAGCAATGATCCCAGTAGAAATTGGGCTACCCACGAAAAGGCAGTGCTCGTATAATAAGGAGGTAAATGAAGAAGCCTCTAGAGTTCGATTCAACATAATCGAAAAACATCGAGAACAAGCTTGGCTTAGGATGTTAGCATATAAGTAGTGGGTGGCCCGCCATTACAGCTCATGAGTGAAGATAAGGTCGTTTAAGGTAAATGACCTGGTACAGTGAAAAGTAGAGTTTGGGCATGATCGTGCCAAATGACCTCTTAACCCCAACTGGGAGGGGCCTTATAAGGTTTTTCGAGCACTAGGGCCCGGAAGATACGAGTTAGAAGATCGTTGGGGGAACATACTTAAGCACTCATAGAATGCAGAACACTTCAAAGTGTATTACCCATAAGTAGATTTCGAAGACATGACTGTATGGCTAAGATATGAATGAAAAACCTTAAGTATGGCCCTTTTTGAGTATTCATAATACTTCTTAAACATTTGGGCTATACCCCACGGCCGTTAATACTATTCAAATGATTTTAATGTCAAATCTATTATGTAAAATTCTATAGGATCAAGGAGGTACTGTACCGAGTATAAAATGAGTTTTTGTTTAAAGTAATCTACAAAATGAGTTACATTCGACACAAATGGTATATAGTTTTTATATACCTCATTGTGTTGCGTGCATATCATTGTGTTACATGTACCTCAAATGAGGTACAAATATATATATATATATATATATATATNAAAGTGTATTACCCATAAGTAGATTTCGAAGACATGACTGTATGGCTAAGATATGAATGAAAAACCTTAAGTATGTCCCTTTTTTGAGTATTCATAATACTTCTTAAACATTTGGGCTATACCCCACGGTCGTTAATACTACAGTGATTACCACTATGACCCTAAGGCCCTTCAAAGTGGAAGCGAACCCCAAATTCGATAGGTCGAAGCCCACGATCAAGGCAACTAAGACCCCCGGGCTCTTCAAAGTAGAAGCGAACTCGAGGGCCAATAAAATGTACCCCACGGTCGTTACTAATAGCAACATTCAGATTCTTCAAAGTAAAGGGCCAATAAACCTTACCTCATGGTCATTACTAGTACAACTTCTAGGCTCTTCAAGATCGAAGCAATCCTAAGAAGTTGTCAGACCTAACCTCGTAGTCTATCAACTCACTTTAGCCCAAACCGGTTATACCAACGGTTCATGCTGAGGGGCAAGAATGGTCATTACTAAGACCCTAACAAATGAAGTGCAAAGCAATGCACAAAGTAACAAAATTACAATTAATATATATATAAAAGTCAGCAAACATCATATGTTCCACTTATATATACCCATTACATCATATGTAGAAAAAATAAGTGTTCACTAAAGATCAAATCAGGGGAGGATGAGAAGGAGAGTCGACAGACACTCTCAAAACAATGCTGAGATCCAAAGAGAGGTGATGCTCCAAAACTGACCTTCTAGTTGTGGCTACGCTGGCACCAAATTCTTCAAACAACTCTTCAGTCCTACCCGATTGAAATAAAGTCGCATTCCTTTCAACTGCCACGACAGGCCTTCGAGCAAACCTAGCCTGCGATAACTCAATGTGCACCCTAGCAAGCTCCTCTTTTGACCCATTAACATCATATTGGGCTTTGGCTAAGGTATCTTCTACTTGGATCAGTTTATCCTCTATCATGGCTTATTTAGTTGTGGCTTCTATAACTGCTTCCCTAGTAGGGATGAGCTCATGTTGCAGATTCTGAGCAGTATTCTTAAGTTTAGTATTTTCCACTTACAGTGCCTTGACCTCGACAATAGCTCTCTGAATGCTCGTATCTTTCTCCAGTACATTTGAACAAATAGCCTCAACCTCAGCCAGGGTAGAACTCAAGTCACTACTATACGCATAGCGCGTAATGCGACAATCCTCGAGTTCCCAAGACACCTGAGCATGTAGGCATTATGTGGCCTCTAACTCCCCAGTCAAGCATGCAATGGCCTCGATATGCAGGTGCCGCATAGCCTCTAACTCCTCTGCATGCCCCCGGCGGACCACCTCCAACTCTGCCTCTAAACGGGTGATCTCATCATATGTCCCCGTGTTGCTACCCCCCAGCTCATTTGTGAGTTCCTTAATCTAAGACTTGAGTAACTCATTTTCTTTGATGACAAAGGACTTATCTTCCTCAGCTCGAATGGCTGAAACATAAGCAACATCAATGTCAGCCTTGAGTTGAGCCCCGCGATTCTCTAACAGAGCACACGCCATAGATACCTGAAATAAAGGTCAGTAAGTAAACCTTGCTAAAGACAAAGCAAACTAAAGAAAAAATAGGGTATAGAGATTAACCTACGTGGAGGCAGAAACACTAATGGAAGAGAGCCCTTGGTCTCCCAACTCTAAAGGCCCCAAGGCTCCGTCAACTATGAACCGCTGCATGTGCCCCTCTAAAAATGCCTTCATGGCAGTCCTCATCCTGATGAGGAACTCATGGCTTCGGTCAGCGTTGTGGTCATCGTTATTAGGAACAATCACCTCAGGGAGTTTCTTAGCCCTAGAGGGTTCGACATGCTCATCAAAGATAGCATATCCTACAGACTCCTCAGGACCCCTGATATCACAAATAAGAGCACGAGTGCCCAGGGACTCACGCCTAGTACTGCCACCAACATCACGGAGACCCCCGATAGTTGGGTCAACTGCCTCAACACCATGACCTTTACCGGAACATCCCACCCCTATAGCATCAGGACCCCCCGAATCGAAAGTCACCCTATCGCTAGTGGCTATTTCATCTTGGGATGCTAGAACACTAAGAACCACCTCAGGATAAACCTATCGATACCGAGGACCGTAACAACATCAAGTACATCTTCCCCGTGATCTTGTCAGAAAATGTCACAGTCAATCTGAGAAGGGGATGTTAGATCTGCCCCAGTAAGGATCGTTAGGGTCTATACCTAGAAGGTCTTTAATTTGAGCCATGTCATATGTCTCTTCCCTCACCTTCTGCTGGCAAAAATGTGGCAATGGCTCAATATACTTTATGTGAACGACCTGAAGAGGTGTATAAAAGTCACGGGAAGATCCTGAAAAGCTATTAAAGCCTCTAATTGTAGGTTGAGGAGCACGAGATGACCCACCACGGCCATTAGAGGTGTTTTCTGCCTGTCGAGGGGAGTGAGATGGACGGGTGTTGCCAGGACGCTGGGGGGAATTAAAGGACCCTCCAGAACAGTACCCATTTTTTAAAGTAGGGGAGGGATCCTTAACCTTTTCCCTCTTCCTCTTCTTAGATACATTCGCCTGCTTCTTGGCCTTAGATCCACTTGAGGAAATAAACAAAGACATAAGTTGCTTACTAAAAATCTATCTGCAAAGACATAGCAAAAAGAAAGCGATGAATAGACAAGTTATTACTAAGTGCTAAAAGTATACCCTGAGGCATGCGGACAGCGGCGATGAGCGACAACCCCATTTTTACTAAGTTACACACGTTCAGGAGGTCTGAATACTTTTTTCTCTCCGGCGGAATCTAGAATGCCAACTCAATATGCTTCAGCATCACACCATTTAGCTTAGGGTGGTAGCCTTTCATCCCTGCGATCATAAAAACATAAGGACCCCAACAGTTGCTAAGAACATATTTGTATGTATGTATAAATATGTTGAATTGAAATGAAAGTGGACTCTCACCAGGAGTAAGCACAAGATCTGGGGGAGTAAACTTATGAAGAACCTCCCATGACTCCTTGAGGGAGGAGCCTGCTCGTTTGGCCCACTCGCCACCAATGAAAAACCAACGTTCCTTGATCTCTCTATTATTGGATGGCAAGTTAAGCACGCGTGCATGCGACTCCCCCCCCCCCCCCCCCCCCCCCCNCCCCCCCCCCCCCACGGGGGCTCAAATAAAATAGCCCTGCTCCTCTACGCTTGAGCAAGAATAGATCCTGTATTACTTTGAAATCAAAGGTAGTCTTAAGAATGACCCTCCATATCACGTATACTCCTAAGATATTCTTCCAAGAGTTAGGAAGAAGCTGACATGGGTCGTAATGTAACCTCCTGAGATCTAACCTCACTATATCATGAAGGGGAAGCCGAAGCTCGACCTCAAAATGGGACTGACAAAAAGCAATCTCACCGTCGGAAGGGGTATTGGCTAGCTCATCGGGACGAGGAAGTCGTTAAGTGATTAAGTCAGGGATGGAATGCTTCTCCCGAAGCTCGTCCAAATGTGTTTGATTCATGGTCCTTAGAGTAACCTCAATCGCATAAGTCTCCTTCATGCTCCACCCAGCCTCACCTTGCCCATGATCACTTCCCTCACCCCCTAAACCAACATCAGGATCGGCCTCATCTGAGCCATGACTACTAGCTGCTTGTGATTCACCACCCTCGTGACCTCCAGTGTCCAATGAGGGGGACCTTACAAAATTCAGCCTCAGATGAACCCAACTCAACAAAAGAATCATTTTGTGAATCAGAAGTTGAAGATATGATTAAGCAAAGAACGGGAAGACAACTATGACCTGAAAAATACAAAAAGTAAGGTTCATTCAATGTAGATGCAAATGGGATGTAAAAAATGATAAATGTACGATAATATCCAAAAAATGTAACAAAGTAATGAGTCTAACCCCACGTCCTTCGGTTCCCAAGATATGGACCTCGGGTTCCCGAGGTCATCGTCTCAAACTCTCATGGCCAAGTCCTCGGGATAACTCTAGGTCACGACTACACAGTTGCGACCATCCCATGCCCCGTCTAATTCTACTTGATGAAAAATAAACGACAAGAAAAGAGGGGGGGGGGGGAGTATCTTATACCCAATGGAGGAGAAAATGAGGAATGAAAATGAGGGGGTGAAGAGCCTCTTATTTATAAAAATCCAAAACTTATCCTAGCCATCCAAATAACCCCTGGGTGGAAGGCTTAGATCGCCTTGGGTAACGCGATCATTATGACCCCTACATTAAAGCACTTGTCCTTTCACTTAGTCTATATATAGGCTAGGACACTCGTGTCATAATAAAAAAAAGAACTAAACTCCCCGAGTCCATGAATATTATCGACACCGATGAGTTTTAGGGCAATTATTATACACGTTTCTCAGCTATCTAAAAAAGACCTTTAAGGACAATAAGAAAGTCACCCGACGACTGAACCTTGGGGATAGCCGAGGCCTGGGGCCTCAGGGATGCCAGTTCAGTACTCAGCTCAAGTCCCATGGTGTATTACACACTCGAAGTCAAGGGGGTGTACCGAAGTACCTTCTCTAAGATCAAACATCTAAGGACTCTTACAAGAAGGTGTTCGGGAAGGTCCTTTACTCATGTCATGACAGGGAAAGAAGGGCATAAGGGCGGGAAGCCTCACACCCAAACTCAAATTCGGCACCTAAGCCGAGGTAGAAGTCTGCAGGGTGCCATCGAATATATTTTATTCACCTAGACCAATCAGAGGGGAGAGAATGAGAAAAGGCATGAAGCCCAACATCCAAGGAGTCAGTCAACCTACGCCCAACAGAGTGTCCTCACAAGCATTTAATATGGCCGGTCCAATGGAGGTCGAGGAAATGCATAGAAGGATACGAGGACATGCTGTCCTGACACTCGAGGTCATCACATGTTACCTCGTACCTCACCAAGCCAATCAGAGAAGCTAAAAGGTGGGGGTTGGTCCGAGGAGGAGCCCTATTGGAGGAATGACCTGCTACAGTACGGAGACGAGCTTCCCACTATAAATACCTTAGTAAATGCACTTTAACATGTACGCAACAACTTCCAACTACTTCTTTACTTTGCTCTCTTTCATCCCTTACTGGCTTAAGCTTCGGAGGGGTAAAAAGTAGACCACCCCCTTCTTCCTTGGTCTCCTACTTTACTTTTCTCCATTGCAGGTGTGGAGAGAGAAGTGGAGTAGAAACATTGTTGGTCTGATCTCATCCCTGAGGTTTAGTTGTCAGCATGTTCAAAACTCAACCCATTCCATCTATAATGTACTTGAATCAAATTTTTCATATATAAAGTTACAAATTCTATACGATAAATATGATGATTCAAACTCATTATATTATTATCTCATGAGTGCTTTTTTTAGATATCATGAATATGTAATGGCCCAGCCCTAATCATTTGTCTAATAAAGAGTTATTCTCACTATATATGGGGAGAAAATATTTTATTTTTGTTTTTGAAACAACGACAGTACAGAGACTATTCAACTCCCACCTCATCCATTATATCGTGATTGTGACGTCATAGTCCCGTGCCATAGTTACAATAAGTAAATTCCTTTCATCATAAATAGTTGCTATTACTACATTTTTGAATCTTAAAATACATGATAACTAACATTGATATGGAAGGGGAAAAAATAGAAAACAAAATGCAATGATAGGAAATATTCTAATGAATTACTAAAGACATCCTCCCTAATTATAATCTTATCATTTTCCCCTCCAATAAAGACATCAAAAATCAAAACGTTTATAATTTTCTATAAATGTTATAAATAAAAAATATTAATAAATATCTCTTTTTGGTGAACGAACTTTACGTTCCCAAATAGCCAACGATGTTCCAAATTTAATACCAATGGGGGCATATTCCACGTCCTTGGCATATTATTATAGAGTAAGGAAGCTTTGTTTTCTCAGCTAAAAGAATTTGATTGAATTCTCCAAGGAAACATCATCTTCACCATTTAATTAAATTCAAACCAGACTGATAACCCACTTTCATCTTCCTCCCAAAAATGGACCATTCACATATATTTCTTATGATTATAATTACAGTTCTCTTCTTCCATGTTATATCAGGTTGCTCTAATGGAGAATGCAAGGTAGGTATATATTTTAACCTCTCTTTTTACAATTTTTTTAGACTTTTGTTTACATATAGTTTTATTGATTTTCAGCTTCTTGAGGAATGCTCATCTGATGGAGATTGTGAAGCTGGTCTTTATTGTTTCTCTTGCCCCCAAGGATTTTCCGGTTCCAGATGTGTGAGATCAACCGCTACTGATCAATTTAAACTCCTCGTAAATACGTCAATCTCTCTCTTTTTTTAGAGACAATAATTGAATTTTGAACTCGAAATCTCTTCTATTAATTAAGGTTAAATAAGGTTAAATATATTTAAATATCTTGATTTTTTTTTGCAGAACAATTCACTACCTTTCAACAAATACGCATTCTTGACGACACACAATTCGTATGCAATAGAAGGAGAGCCATCTCATACAGGAATTCCTCGAGTTACCTTTACAAATCAACAAGATAGTATCACTCAGCAGCTAAATGTACGTACAAACTTAATTATTCATCCAACCTCAATTGTCAATCTAAATTAAACTTAAATTTAATTTTCTTCAAATTTCTATATAGAATGGAGTTCGGGGCTTGATGCTCGATACCTATGATTTTCAAGGAGGTGTTTGGTTATGTCACTCATTTGGAGGAAAATGTCACGACTATGCCGCATTTGTACGTAAATAAATTATATACTTCGTTCCTAATTTTGAACTGAATATGACAATATTTCACGAGTACGAAGATTATGCCAAGTCATCATTTTTTTTATCGGAAACATGATTTTCTTTTTAAAAAAATCAACGATACATGGTTATATGACCAAGTGAATTTCGCGTAGTAAATATTAATATGGTTCAGTTGCATTATATTGCCATTGTTTTGTCACATAAGATTATGGTTTGCCTAGTAGGAACCAGCAATAGACACCCTAAAGGAAATTGAATCTTTCATATCAGCAAATCAAGCAGAGATTATAACAATAATATTGGAAGATTATGTACAATCCCCAAATGGATTGACAAAGGTATTCACAGATGCTGGGCTCATGAAATATTGGTTTCCAGTCTCAAATATGCCCAAAAATGGACAAGATTGGCCATTAGTGAGTGACATGGTCGCCAACAACCAGAGACTACTTGTATTCACTTCAATTAGATCCAAGGAAGAGAGTGAAGGAATTGCATACCAATGGAATTACATGGTCGAAAATCAATGTAAGACCCACATCTAATCTAATCTGAGTTATTCTGATAACCTTACACTTTGATAATATCTGATATCGATCATTGATGACTTAAACCAACAAAACAGACGATATCAATGTTAATTATAAACGTTTTCTTAACGACGCGTTGTATGTGTGAATATTGCAGATGGGGATGGGGGAATGAAGGCTGGGAGTTGTCCAAATAGGGGAGAATCATCACCACTAGATGACAAGACAAAATCATTGGTGCTGGTTAACTACTTTGAGACAGTTCCATTAAAGGTACTTGCTTGTGAAGATAATGCAGGAGGTCTCTTTGACATGCTTCAAACTTGTCATGCTTCTGCTGGTAATAGATGGGCTAATTTTGTTGCCGTTGATTACTACAAGGTATATTTAAAACTGGTATATTTTATTTTATTTTCTTCATTTCTCTTTTGTTTTACCTTTTCACTTATTTATTTTTTACATACATCCAAACATAGTGTTAAAATTAAAAAGAGTTTAAATATTTATGTTTATCATGCAGAGGAGTGAAGGAGGAGGAGTGTTTCAAGCTGTAGACACTCTCAATGGGGAACTCTTGTGTGGGTGTAATGACATCCATTCTTGTGTTGTAAGTTAAATCACTTTATTTTTCATTTAAAAACAATCAACGTCCCATATATATATTTCAGAAAATTACAAAAAAGACCGGTTTCAAGAGATGGTTTGCACAAATAGCCGGAATAAAAAGCTACAAAAATAGCCCGGGTAACTAATTTAGTTATGAGAATTACACAAGCATAAGAAATTTATTTACATTAACGTCTGTGTAATTTTCGTAACTAAATTAGTTAATCCCACTACTTTTATAATTTTTAGGATATTTTATAAACTGACCCTCGTTTTCTGTCATGTTCATATTTTCAACCATTTTAGCAGTTCTCCCTATTTTTTCAATTTACGAAGAAAATTAATTTTATCATCCTTTGTAATTGCAGTCTGGTTCAGGTGCTTGCACTGTATAGGAGAGACTGCCTAATTTGTCCATTTACTTTATGGGCTTTTAGAAAAGCTAGGCCCATATGAAAGCCCAAAACCTTAGTTAATTGTTCTGGGCTTTTGGAATGAGCCCAACTAAGAATCTGTACACATTACATGAAACTGTAGTGTTTTTACTCTCGTGTAAAATGTACTTTTGATCCTTATAGTTTTAACAACGATTTCAATATCATCTCTCTATATATACTAAGATTTCGGCGTGAGAATAAGCAACCGCGAGATCTTAATCGGAATTTTTCATTAAAAATACGTTATTTTAATATAGGTACGCCATCGTCATCCTTGTATTAAAACTGCTCCATATGTTTACATAAAATTTGCTGGATGGTTGAGCTTAAGACATTGCTTTATTTCAAGATACATACTTATGTTCTGCTTTTTCATGTACCAAAAATGGGCTACAAAAGAAAGAGTGTTTGGAAAATGGAAATGACAAAGAAAATCTATAAATTCCTTCTCATTACTTTAATGTTGTAATGACAACCCAACTGTCTGATCAGATGCATAATAAGTAGGGCATAAGTGATGAGCTGGAGACTGGAGAGTTGCCTATTTACAAATATTAAGTTTACATATTAGCATACATTCTTATTCTTATGTATATTTATTCAGAAAGAAACTCTATTTGTACCATACAGAAATAGAGAGATTTGTAGAGATAAGGGAGAGAGAGGGAGAGAGTTTATACAATAACCATTTAGTGAAAAGAGATTAAGACCATGTCTGGATTTAGAATATTAGGGAAGGTCTATATCTATTAGCTTGGTGATTGCACTAAACAAGCCATTCATTTAAATTTTTCTTAGAAAAAAAATTATGTACTCTTTCCTTATGTGACACTTATTAAATTCATTCTAACCTTATGCTGTCATGACCGACTGTTGATAGATAAATTAATTAAGAGTTTTACAAGTCATAATTATATTATGAATATGATTAATTAATCAGTCAAACATTTATTCTCATAGTTTTGTGATACCTAAATATTATCTAAATACTATTTATGTAATATAGCTTAATCACTCAAAAAACTAATCTAAGTGTGGAGCATGTGATTGGGTAGGTTAAGAGGTATCTAACACATGCTAGAAACTTAAGGTGACAATAAAAATAAATTTAATATGTTGTTTAAAATTAATTAGGTATATTACATTAATTATAGATATGTAGAGGATATCAGATCTCCATGATTAACCTAATATTACTTTTACTAGTAACATGCTTCAAGATATTGCTTTTTCGCAACATTACAATGGGCTTCATGTTATTGGTGCATTAAACATTATAAAAATGGGAATGACAGAGAGAAATATATGCCATGAAATTATTTATGTATCATTATCGAGTGATATGATTATATTAATATACTTAATTTTTTTATCTCTTTTAATTAATTGATTGTTGACTAATTAACATGGTGGTGGATTTTATCCTTAAAAGAATAGTAACTAGGAGTCTAGAATAGATTTTCTAGGTAATATTATATGGTAAATGTATGTGCTCCATATTGGAGATTGAAAATTACATTAATTTGAGAACAATGTTATACAAAGATATTCAAACACTATTAACAATTTAGATTAACACAGATCAACACTAATTTTGGGATGTACAGACTTTCAATTACGAGTTTCTCATAAGTACACCACGAATAAATCAATGAATAAATATTCAGTCGATGATCACGAAATAGTATGACTCCTGATTCAAATCCCGCGACCTAGGAGGAACGGACCCCAAACACACGATAACCATTTACGCTATACTTCGTGGTTGACCCTAATAATATTACTGACTATATAATTGTAAATTATTTTGCCAATAGATTTCTTCTCTAGTATAAAGAATTGGTTCTAATTTTTTATTCGCACAACTAAAATTCTCGTTTATTTTTAATTTATTTTCTCCAGTAGATAAAGATAAAGCTCCACGCATGAGATAATGGAAATATATGTTTCCATGGACCATGACAGAGAAGAATTTCCAGCTCACGCAATGAGAAAGAGAAGCTGATCATTTATCGTTTTTACAAATTAAAGAAGTCAACTCTATTATGTGTTGGCTTAAAAGTTCTTCTATGATTCACAAAATCATAAAAGCAAAACTATGATTAAACATAAAGTAAATCATTGAGCATTGCCTCAACATTAAGCCATATACATACTTGAACTTTAGTTAGCAAAAACTTCACTCTTTTTCTTCCTCAAAGCAAACTTTGAATCTTATCTTACCACACAGAATGTTATGGAAAGTTTAAGACGGTTGCATCAACCGTCGCAATAAAACTGCTGTAATTTGACAATTTTCTTGTAGTGAATGGACATATTCTTACATGATTCAATATATATTTATGGAATAATTAGAAGAAACTACATATATATCATGTGGTGGGGGGAATTTTGATTCATTTCATGAAAAGTTCTTGAGAAGGGGTTGGGGTCGTCACACACAAAATGTCTGGTACAGATCAAATGGACACTATCGTACGAAGGATATTTACGATACACCCACGAGGGAGTAACATGCAGAAATCGGCATCAATTTTTCCATTGTTGTTTGGTTGCAGAAAGAGCAGCCCCATTAGAGCCCCACAAGAGCTTGAGTTTAATCCTCAATGTGGCCAAGCAGGCACCGGATCACATGGGTTTTGGTACTCCTTTAAGAACATAAGGTTACCTAATGAGGATTGAATGGTAAGAGAGAAGGAAGATTATAGAAAAGTTAAAATACACAAAATAAGTGGGGGAATGAAAGAAACAACAAAGAAGACAAGCATTGAGGCATCAAACAAAATGGAATTGGGACCTTTGACACATGGGGGTGGAGGTGGCCTTTGAGTTTGTGTAGTGTGGAGCCAATACCAAAAAGTTAAGAATCTTTTTGCAAAATGTTGGTTGGAAGCACACCATTAAATGTATATTTAGCCCTTTTAACTTCATGTTTTTATATGTAATTAGTATTAATTTGTCTTCTATTTTTCTTCCTAATCATTCCTCAGATGAATCATGAATTGGATTTTTTTAAATTAGCATTTAAATAGTTGGGTTTAGTCTATGACAAGAGGACTGGGAGTTAGCAACTGTTGTTAAAACCCATCACATATATATTAATTCATGCTAAAGAATATATAACAATTAAATCTAATTAAACACTCTATATATGAGGTTTACCCCATTCTTTCAATTTTTATGACAATGTAATCAGAAAATAATAACAAAAAGCAGTAGCATACATACTTAATGTAAATTGTCGTAATTTCTTCTAATGTATATCGACTTATGGTAATGCCATGCTCGCTTTGCAAATATACGGTATCACGATGATATGTAGAAAAAATTATTAGAAGAAACAATTATACTCATTTAGGTATTACAATAGCAAATTACATTATACTTACGATGAATTGAATCTTAATCAAGACAAAATCATAAAGAAAAACGGTAATTATAGTGTTTTTTAAATGCTAAATTTGATGTTTAGGGTTTAAGTTTTTTATTCAAACGTTCACATTGGGCATTAACTTTTATAATTTGGGGAATCTAGGAACTCGTTCACCCATTATCTTAATGAACAGTAAACTTTTTCAAAATAAAATTTATTAAATAAGACCTTTTTATTCTCATGCATGTCGATGCTTGACATTAAATTAATTAATTTATAGAGAACCCCATGCAACTTGTACAATAGGTCAAATTTTGTAAACATGATTAAAGTGGAGTAATGATTAATGTATTGGATGAACATATGACTATGTAATATATGGGGTTGGTTTTCTAGTTGAACGACCGATTTGATTAGAATCATTTCCTCATTGAATCTATGCGACAATAATGAACAATTTATATGCAATAATATATAGAGCATGTTTCTCATTTTCTTTTCGTTTTTTGTAATTTATTTTTCCGTTCTCATAAAATACATTATATAAATTACAAAAAATGAAAAAAGAATGAACATAAGTAAATTGACTCAAACTCAGTAACTTACGACCACTCAATTAAAGCATATTTGACCAATTATATCAACTCACCTCTTAATTTTACTCTGGAAATACGATGCAAATTCTATGAGATTTTAGGCTACTCTCAAATATTCTAGACTTTACCAAAGTCTTCTAGAAGTTTCAAGATGTAAAAAAATATAGATGGTTCTAGGTTTTCTAGAATTATCTAGAATGTGTAGAAATACCTAGAAGTAGAATTAACTAGAATGTTCTAGAACTATCCACCACTATTCATTCATGCCTATAAATAGGCACAAGTGCCCCTTATTGAAAACTTTTGAGAGAGAGATAAGCAAAAAATAGTAGCAAGAACTAGGAAGAAGAAGGAAGGAAGAAAGAAGGAGAAGAAAAATTCTGAATAACCTCTCTATAATTTCGTTAACCTCAAAGCAAACAACCTTACAGAGACTATATACTATGATATTTGCAATCAAAACAGATGCTAACTATAAACTTACAAAATGATAAGAAGTTGGTTAACATGCATGTGGAACCATGAGGGTTGTGTTTCAACATGTAAACCCCATTTACAGCCTACTACATTCTTATTAGGAGGTAAGGGAGTAAGGGACCATGAACCTTGTCTTTGTAAGGCATTAAATTCTTCCATCATTGTTGTTCTCCAGTTAAGGAACTTAGACGTACTAGTAAATGATGTTGGTTCAATTTCATTTTCCTCAAGATTAATAGCCTGTAAAGAAGCTAGGTATACCTTTTTCTTGTTAATACTTGACTTGGATCGAGTGTGCATATGATGAGTGTTATGAGGTTGAGTGATAGTTGAAGTGGAAGGGTCTGCAACAGTGTAAGAAGAAGAAGAAGTGTGACTGACAGAAGCAGTGGAAGAGTCATGGGAAGAAGGAGGCACATGTATGGAATTTGAGGTAGTAGATATCTGATTTCCAATAAGACTAGATGTAGAGGAAGTAGAAGAAGGTGAGGTTGGGGAGATAGTAGTGGTAGGTGGAGATGTAGGCAGAGAAGATTCAAAAAGAGGAAAGGAAGGAGTAATGGAGTTAGTTTTGACAGTAGACATGTTTGGAGAAGGGACATCTATTGCAAGATTCTTAAAAGAAAAGTTGCTTTCATAAAAAAGAACATGTCTACTAACAATTATCTTATTTATAACATGATTATAACATATATACCCCTTTGATTGAAGAGAATAACCAACAAAAATATGCAAAGCAGGTTTAGGTTGAAGTTTATGACAATTATAAGGCTTAAGTAAGGGAAAACAAGCACAACCAAAGACCTTTAACATGGAATAATCTGGTGGCTTACCAAAAAGACATTCAAAAGGAGATTTATGTTGTAAAGTAAGTGTAAGTAATCTGTTAATAATATAAACAGCAGTACAGAAAGCATGATACCAGGAATGCAAGGGAACATAAGCATGTATCATAAGACTTAGAGTAGTAACAATAATATGCCTATGTTTTCTTTTAGCTACCCTATTTTACTCAGGTGCATATGGGCAAGAAATTTGATTTTCTATGCCTTTAGAAGAGAATAAGGTAGATAAGTTTCTATTTTTAAACTTCACTCCCCATTAGACCAAAAAACTATAATTCTATCATTTAACAGATTTTCAACATAATGTATAAACTTCTGCAGGACATAGAAGACCTCAGATTTTTGTACAAGGGGAAATAATCATGTGTATCTAGTAGTATTGTATATAAATGAAATGTAATATTTGAAGCCATCAAATGATGTTGTGAGAGCAGGCCCCCAAACATCGCTATGAAGAAGTTCAAGAGGAGAAATAATAAGAGAGTGAGACAGAGAGAAATGCAACTTTGTCTTTTTTCCATTTATACAACTAGAGCACATACAAGGATTAATAGATGTAAAAGGTATATGAGCCTTATTCAAAATAATTTTCAACACTGAATCAGAGGGATGACCTAATCTACTATGCCACAAGATATTAGAAACAATACTGCCAAGGTAAGCAACATGGATGCTTGATTGCTGTTCTTGAGAAATGTGATTTTGAACAGAGGAGGACATGGGATACAACCCATTCTCACTTGGTCCTATAAAGAGAATCCTCCCTGTTACTTTGTCCTGGTACAAAACTGGCTAGTATTAAATGTAAAGAAACAATTATTGTCTTTATAAAACTTGTGAACAGAAAGTAACTTTGCAGCAAGTTTAGGTACACAAAGAAGTGCTTAAGTAAAAAATAGCGATTATTAGCAAGAATTTGACCGTAACCTGAGTGTGTGATTTCCAGTGGGTGCCCATTACCGATAGTGACAGAATCCTCACCATTGTAATGCTCATTAGAAGTTAGGTTGGAGAGCTCAGAGGTGAGATGAGTGTTACATCCAGTGTCTGAAAGCCAAGAAACTTGCTTTGTGGATTCTTGATTGGTGCCTGAGAAAGTGGCAGCCATGGCAGCAAGTTTGGTTGGGGAATGCCTCCCTTGATAGGCATAATTCATTTTATGAAAACAGTCGATAGCAGTTTGACCAAATTTATTACAAATTTAGCACTGGGGCCTTTAATCGGTAGGATTTTGAGAAGAAAAATGTGATGTGGATATATGATGGTTAGACAGCAAACCTAAACCAGGATTAGCTCTACCCCTATTAGCATTGTTTCTGCCAGTTGATTGATTTCCATTTCCACGGAAGGGCTTGTTGCCTCTACCTCTAAGAGAAGCCACCTTTGAAATGATTAGCAACCATTGCCATGGTTTGAAGTTGAGCATCTTGTTTCTTAGTCTGATCATTTAAGGACTGTTCTTCAACTTTCAAAAATGCATGAAGTTCTTCTAGGTGAAGGGGCTCAGATCTTGTTCTAATAGATATCTTGAATGGTCCATATTCTGAGGAGAGGCCATTTAGAGTGTAGAGGAGAATGTTTTCATCCTCGATGATCACAAAGACAACCAAGAGTTTGTCTCTAGCTTCCTTAATTCTTTGAACGTAATTGTCAACAAATTCGTTGTCCTTCTTGGAGATGGATTGCAGTTCGGATTTCAGATGAAGAATATTTGATTGGGTCAACGAAGAATACCTTCTGTCGAGTGAAGCCCAAACTTCTTGGGAAGTCTTGCAACCCACAACATAAGAGATAGCCGTCTGAAATAAGGTGGCGTTAATCAACATCATAAAGGCTTGATCTTGAGCGATCCAAGCCTGATATTGTGGATCAATTTTTTCGGTGGGTTCACCTTTCTCATTTTCCAGAAGCATGCATGGGCATGGATGAGATCCATATACGAATTTGAAGAGTGTATGGCCTTCAGAATGGCAGAAATTTGGTATCGCCATAAAACATAGTTTGTCGAATCTAATCTCATTGAGATTAGATTGTATATATTGGAAAGAAGAAATATCGAAGAAGGGGGATTTGCCATGAGGGACGTGTGTCCTTTATGCTCTGATACCATGAAAACTTTTGAGAGAGAGATAAGTAAAAAATAGTAGCAAGAACCAATAAGAAGAAGGAAGAAAGAAGGAGGAGAGAAAATATGAATACCCTATTTATAATTTCATTAACCTCAAAACAGTCAACCATACAAAAACTATATACTATCATATTTACAATCATAAAAGAAGTTAACTATAAACTTACAAAAGGATAAGAAGTTGGTTAACATGCACATGACTAAGGCATGATAAGCCCAACTATTAATAAGCAGCTAACACTTATAATGTGAAAATAAAGTAACCAAAACTATTCAAAGCTAAACTATCTATTGCCTAAACAAAGGGTATCGTACTACCAAATTCTGTTCATTGTATTCTATATCAATATAAAACCATACATTCTCAAATATAATATTGGACTCAAAATCATTCTCATTTCTAATTTCTAAATATTAAATCTCAATCATTCAAACATAAAAATCAACAAGGGGTATCAAAGTCAACATTTACACATCCCACACAACTTTGGTGCAAGATTGTATAGAAAATAAATTAGAAGGCAACAACAGAAGCAAACACGTACTATAACTTAACTCAAGAAGTCGAAAACTGAGCACCCAATGGACCACCCCACACACGTGATTTCTAATCCGCCAAAACACTGCCATTAGCAAACAGTATCTCTTTCCCTGCAAAAAAGAAAGTACGCATATATAAGGACATAATAAATAACTAGTCTTTAATGAGCTCTGGCTTTCTCCATATATTTTATCGTCAACCCTATTCATTTAGCTTGCTACACCTAAGTTCCTACTGATTTAATTGCTTTGCTAATTCATTTACATATATATAGTTGGGATACGTTTGAAATTTACAGTCAATCCCATTATATTGAAACGGTAGATTAGTACACATGATTTTTCGCATGTTATGTTGTATAATAATTCATCCACGGCCAATCTCAAAAGTGTAACAAAACACACAAAACATATTAATTCATGAGTTAGATTAAGATATTCTAGACTAACATGTTCTCGACATAAAATTATAAACTTCAGGATATATAAATATATAAGTTTTTTGTCAATATTGCATTTCATAACATAACAATTATATAAACACCGTAATGATACATAGGTATAATTTAAATATGGGCACACTTTATTTCTCAATTTATAAAAGAAAAAATAATAATCACTGTTAAAAAGAACTAACACAGCTACTGTTGTAGTAGCTATGAAAAATATTTGAGTGTCCCAAAGTAATTGTGACAGTGGAAGCAGTAAAACCTGTGGTAAGAAAGAGAGTTGAAACTTGAAAGGGTAAAATTTTGAAACAATGGGCAAAACGTTAAAAAGAAATATCAGAGAGAGAGAGGAGGACAAATCAGTCAATTCAATGAATAAAACAGGTGCACGTGGATAACCCTGCCACACGTGCACAATCATCATATGTGACTCTCCTTTTCTTCCTCTCTGAAATAGGGATAAGGACTTGAAGAATTAAAAAACAAACCTTTTTTTTCTTCGGCAAGTAGAGTAGAGGGGACCTCACTCTGCAGAAGTTGTGCAGTTCTTGCAGAGAGGGATGGTTTTTTATTATTATTATTATTATCTAATTTTTTTTGTTTTCTTAAAGTCTTGAAATTATGATTGTGATTCTCAAGAAGATGAACATTATTAACGTTCAAGTTGTTTTTTTTTTTTCAGAAATACTGGTTTATATAATTTGATATATAAAGAAGAATATTGGTTTGATCATGTCTATTTTTTCTTGAGATGCTAGAAAATCCACACGTGTGGATGAAGTTGTTCATTCATGTGGGGAGAGAGAGAGATAGGATCAATTTCTGTAGCAGAAGAGAACAAAAAAGAGGCCCTCGTGCAACTGGCTGTGTTTTTTTTTAATGTACATTACAACTTTATGAATATCTCACTATTTTCTTTTGTTATTATTTATTTATTAAGCAAAGGCAAAACAGCATAACCTCTTTGCTAGCAACCGTGTGGGTAGACATTCCCTCTCTAGTCTCTCTCTCTAAATAATGAAAAAATGGTATTTTTTTTCAAAGGGCCAAAGGCGTATTATATATCAATCCTATCTGAAGTTCCGTGCACATCTTTTTTATCCCAACTAAGTCCTATCATTCACACATCCCTATCTACTTCCTCTCTCCCCTTCTAACTTCTTCATCTCTTTTACTTAATTTCATTTTTAATTGATTATTTTCTTCTTTTTTAATTTAATATCATAACCCATGTCGGCAATTTCTCTCAATTATGTCGTTATATTGCACAAAATATTTTGATTTTCATTTTGAACAGTAAAGCTTTCCCATCATTCTCTTTGTCACCTCTTTTGTTCTTATAGGAGAGAGTATTATCAATTTAAGTTGTCTATTCTATCTTCAAATTTATATTATGGGCATTTTCTAAGGTGCATGGAACAGTGATGCGTGTCTAAAACACAATGGGATTACGGTAATCAGAGACAACACAACTCCATCACACAAACGAGGTAACTAGTCTGACCTGTCCTCAATGTCCCATGACTGGTCAGGTAACACAGACAAGAGTTAGGAAGCACAACAATGCCAGTGAAGTTAGCCGAAGAGCTCAATGGACCATCCACATCAGCACCATCATTACCCGCCGGCTACCCAGTAGGTCCAATCGTCATTTATGACATGTTAGATCAGCCCTCATCTTATCACCTCACCTCCATTCACATCACCTCAATGCACATCAACATTGAATGTCCCTACTTTTATGTTAGCTCGGGGGGACAACAGCATTAAATGCCACCCCCAACCCGTTCGTATGAGTCAGACGTCTCATCACTCAAAGTTCTCCTACATGCTTCATATCACGTTGAACCTCATGTATAAATATCACCTCTCTACCCAAGGAGAAGGTAAGTGAAAATTGAGATAGAGAACTCATGCCCAAATATTAGCAGGCTTCTGACTTAGGCCTCGAATGCCCTTAGGCGAGGCTACCATCCCCGATCATCCTCGCTCTCTAGATTCGTTTATTTATGGTGTATAGATTTTCAGTGATCATCACCGGACACATGTATTGTTGCATTATCGACATCAACGTAATGATTTGAAAACACTCGTGTGAATAATATCCATATACTTTGGATTATGAAATTTTAAGTAGTTTGTAATTTCCAAGAAGCTTCCACATGTAGATGCAGTGGGGTGCCAAACTTTTTAGAGTGGGAGGTTCAAACGTCTATATCTAAAATATAATTTGTCAGTTCGTTAATAATCTTGTTATGGCGTTTTCCTTCTAGTTCATATCCCTTATCATGTACCAAAATTCATCAAGTAGACTGCTAGATCTTTTCCATTATGATTTCTCCAACCAACTAAACCCCAATTAAGACATCTGAATTACATTTAATTTTGACTAATTACACTAAATATACAATTCAAATTTGAGAAAAAGTGAAATATCATTTTTTGTGTCAAATCCCTTTCCAAAGATCCCTCTGAATCCACACTTTCTTAAGGTCACAATCCACACTAGTAATTTTGTGCCACGCCAAGACAATCCATCAATTTCAACCCGAAAAAGGTAAAAAAGAAAAAGAAAATGTGAGTCCAAAAGAGAGAAAATTTAATTAAAAAGACAAAGAAAAAAGTGTCCCATTTATGATCACATAACATGCTGATTAGACTGATGATCTTCTTGTACACCTACTGTACGGAGAGCCGCCTCCATCTACATAAATCTATGTGTATAAACATAAATATGTATGGTGTATATTATCACAACAAAACCCTAATCCCCCCGCTTGGACTTTTGATACTGTCATTGAGGTATGAAAATGCCGTTCTGTCCATTTATTCGTGACCAAGAAAATTCAAAACTGATTTTATTTATACTTCCAAAATTGAAATATAATATCCGAAAGAAAGATTCATATATTTTTCATGTCAAAGTTTATTGTCTTGTTAGGCTTTAATCAATTATATTTCTTTTCAAAGTACTAACGTTCCTCACTCAAATAAAGACGTCGATGTGAATAAAGACGTCGATGTGAATGTTATGTACATGTTTTCTTACACAAATTTAGAACATATTTTGAAGATGAGTGTGGCTCTTGAAGTGGGTTTAATGTGGAGAATATGTGTAGCATAAGGTTTAAGTCGTCGTTCCAGTCCATTTATTAGATTATGTCATTCGGATATTTGTTACGCTTTCAATTGATTCACATTTATCACTCTAATTTTGAAAAGGTTACGTTGATAAAGTTGTCCAAGGCATGGGACATTGTAAAGAATCATATAATCTTGATAATTTGTCTTGAATCTTGTGTGACGTACATGTTATGACACGTGGATTTTTTTTTGTAAATTATTATTGATGTTCAAACTTTTTTGTGCATTTAAAAATAAAAAATGGTAAATTAATGTATATCGAAGACGTGCTTAGTAAAAAAAACAGAGAGGAACTATATAGTTCCAAACATTAACTTGATTATGTACCAAATATATCATGAGTCATGACTAAATTTTATGTATCATATTCTCATTAAATGGATGTTTGTTATTAATTTTATGCATCTCTATGCATGTAAATTAACATATTAAAAAAGTAATACATGGTACTGTTGGCTAACTTTTGTAATCACTCAATGCTTTATACTGTGGGGAGCGTTTAAGAGTCACGGTGCTAATTTGCAATTAATTAGCTCTAGGGTTTTTCTCTTTACAGAGAAGTCCAAATCTCCAAATAATTGAGTCAAACGATTTATATTAAAACAAAAATAATTATTACCCCAAAAGTCATATGATGTGATGAGAAATTCGAATCTCTCATTCGTTGGTTAAAAAAATCAAGATTCAACAAAATTATAATATCAACAATAAAAGTTGAGAAATCCAGAGTATTTTCGTTTTCTGATACCAGAAGATGAACATATAGGAAAAGAGAGGTTGACCTCACTATACAATAGGAAATATTGTGTCCACTAATCATTGCGTCAAGTATTCTCACCGCACTTATATCGAACACTCTATACTTTATTAACCATATTAAAATGTAAGTAATTATTCTCTAAAGTATGTTTTGAGTTATTTACAATTGACCACATTATGTTCAATTTTAATCAATTGGTTAGGAGCTAATTAAGTATAATGAAAGAAGGGCTTAAACAACATAAGGGTCCAAGAAATTCCCATAGAGTGGATACAAATTGACAAGAACGTCACAGTCTTTTATGGAACTCCATTAATTTTAACAAAGTCCCACACCAGATGAATGGTTCTAAGTAAAGAAGAGTTTAAGCACAGTTGTTGCAGTCCACAGCTTCAAACTGCAACAAAGGGTAGTCCTTAGTTTCAAACTTTCAGTTGGAGTGAAACTAGAAATCTCTCTCTCTCTCTCTCTCTCTCTCTCTCTCTCTCTCTCTCTCTCTCTATATCTATATATCTATCTTATTCACATGGTAACCAAGAGACTGTCTTCTAGTGTTTATGTTATTCCATTAGCAGATCTTGTTCCCAGTCATGTGAAGGACTGGGGCTTGGAATGCTTTTCTCTTTGGTCCAATGGGGTGCTTTGCATGTGCTTCTTCTCATTTTCTCTTAACTCATCAGTTAACATTATTTTTCTTTTCTTGTCTAACCCATGACTGGTCAAGTTTTAAACCTATTTTAGGATAATACTTGTGTCCGAATACCGATTAATTCTATTTATCACAGCTATGTTTTTTTAATATTATATATGTTTCTTGTTATAAAATTACGTGATAGAACATTTATGCATAACATAACATTCGCAAAAACAAATATTATATAAAGAAATTTGTGATACCCCAAGTTGAGATGAAAATGTCAATTTTATTCATCCGACTTATACAAGCACACGTTGTCAAATATTAACTTTATTTTGTATTATAATTAAATCAGTCACAACAGACAAAAGAAATATGAATAATTATATATTGATTAAGTTTTATTTGAAGAAGGGACATGTCAATCATCAATAGATTAAATAGATAAAACATGTTAATGAATCATAAAATACTAAATTATGATTAAATGATATTATTTGATCAATTAATATTTTAAATTTAAATTAATCTCTCTAAAATTGCCCAAGAAAAATCTGCCAATACAGTTATGATTGCACAAAAGTTGGGATGAAAATTATTTCTCTTTCAAGAGAAATCCTTCTATGGAAGTCTAAACATCATAACATTTATGGCAGAATATTAAAGGAAAAAGAATAAAATAATGGAGAAAAATATAATACACTAGATCAGATTTCATTTTCCAATTAAAAGCAATTATTTATTATAGTTCCATATAAAATAAAGGGTGTAATAAATTACTGTTTCTAATTGGAGAAAGAAATCCGATCCAGTGTTATTTTTTCCATTTTTTCTTAAATATATTGTCATTTTAGTTGTATTTCATGATTAAACTTCCATAAGAAGGTTTTTCTTTAATGGATATTGCATGGTAAATCTAGATTATTGCTTGCTTAAATTCTAACTTTTACTTACTCTTTTTTCCTTCCTTGACTTATCCAATATGTTATATACTAGTTTTAACCGATAATTTTTATATATTTTTATTGTTTTCTAAATGGTATGAAAAATTAAATGTCTCCTTTAATTTAGAAGATACACCTTAATGGCTCCTTTTAAAAAATAAGGAATGAAAGTAAAATGAAATAAAAAGATGGAAAAAAAGAAAAACACTAAAATTCCTTTTTGTAAATCATTACTCATTTAATGGGATCCACATGTGTGATTAAACTAAAATAAGCAATACTAATATTAGCAAAAACATATTGTTCTATCTCACTGATTAAAAATCGAGTATTATTATCTATTTTATACAAATAAGTCAATTTTCAATTACATATCAAATATGTTATCCCAATATATGTGTGATTTAATACAGGGTCACGTTTCAAAAGTAATATGAAATAACCATGTTATATATATATCTATAACAATACCAAATCACTTGAATTCACTGAACTTAGAATTTTTGCTCCTGTAGTTGACGGTATATATCAATGGATGTGCTTTTACTACCTGAGGTCCAAGGATTCTCTTATAAAATTCATGATTCAATTATTAAATCAGGAGTCAATATTATTCATCATTTTAGGAGGGTTGTGATTTTTTTTATTTAAGGTTATAGATTAGGGTGTATTTATAGGAAGCTTAAGTACTCATTTTGTCACAAGTCAGATGTTGCCCTCAATTTTAGCGGTATGTTTTAACTATTTGAGGTCTAGATTAGATTAGAGTATCGTATATAAGACCAGGTCAGAAGTTAAGTATTATCCTTAATAATGGGGTCTGTTTTATTACTTTGAGGTCTTAGATTAGGGTCCCTCCTATAAGGGTGCATGATTTGGCCTATGTGACCTCTTTCTCTTTCTATCTCTACATTAGGTGGTTCACAGGTCTATATAAATATGTGTACACTTTTGGCTAACATAAACAAGAGCAAAGCCATACCATTTACAGCTCTGTGTGAAGTGGGGTTGGAGCTTCTTCAATGGCTATTTCAATAATGGTGCTCGTAGTAGTGTTGGTGCTCTGTATTTGTTCTGCTTTGTTGAGATGGAATGAAATGAGGTACAGGAAGAAAGGTTTGCCCCCTGGAACAATGGGTTGGCCTATCTTTGGTGAAACTACTGAGTTTCTCAAGCAAGGTCCCAACTTCATGAAAAACCAGAGAGCAAGGTAAATGATTTTCTTTCTTCTTTCTTTTCCCCTCTTTTTTCTAGATGGGTATGATTGGAATTTGGATATCTATCTCTTTGTTATACTCTCTTAACTATTGAGTGGTCACAAAGCTTATGATCTTTCCATAACGCCCTCTACCTCTAGTCTTGTCTTCCTTATGACTTTTGCTCTCAGAGACTGCCTTATACATTTTAGTTGTGTACATGCATGTTTTGTTCTGTTTTTGCTCCTCTTTTGAAGCTTCTACTTCCATTTTTATCGTAAAAAAACAGAAATCTCCCTTTTTTGTTATCTTTTCTTACCTTTGAGAACAAAAAAATGATGGAAAACATACTGTTTTTCATAATCTAATAACTTATGAGTGAAAACTTCTCATAAAAAATTGGACAATTTGACAATAATTTAATGGTCAATGTGCTACCACAAGCCTGATCCATGGCATAAAACACTGTTTTTCTATGAAGTGGGTTTTTAGTGATTTCCGACTGATAAATCTTGCAATATTACCTCCTATATTTCAATGACTTATATATTTATTTATAAAAAAAACAGGTATGGAAGCTTTTTCAAATCTCACATACTAGGATGTCCTACAATAGTGTCAATGGATCCAGAGATGAACAGGTACATACTGATGAATGAAGCAAAAGGGCTTGTCCCTGGATACCCACAATCCATGCTAGATATCTTAGGCAAATGTAACATTGCAGCTGTCCATGGCTCCACTCACAAGCACATGAGAGGTGCTTTGCTTTCCCTTGTTAGCCCTTCCGTCATTAAACTTCAGCTTCTCCCAAAAATTGATGACTTTATGAGATCCCATTTGAGCCATTGGGGTGACAAGATCATCAACATCCAAGAAAAAACCAAGGAGGTCAGCCTTTTTCAATTATTAATTTATTGCTCTTCTTTTTTCTCTGTTTTAAACCCTTTTTTGGTTCACTACTTGCAGATGGCTCTTTTTTCATCTCTTAAGCAAATTGCTGGCATTGAATCTGGCTCTTTTTGTCAAGCTCTCATCCCTGAGTTCTTCAAGCTTGTTTTAGGCACTCTTTCGTTGCCCATTGATCTTCCCGGCACGAATTATCGTCACGGCATTCAGGTAAATTCCCCCCATGATCCTATATCAATGATTCATATGAAAATATAATATATCTTTTACGTACATAGTATGTTATGAAATTTTTTTTGTAGGCGAGGAAGAACATAGTAAAGATGTTGAGGCAGCTTATAGAGGAGAGAAGAGATTCCCAAGAAGAACACAAAGACATGCTTGGGTACTTGATGAGTGATGAGAATAAATATAAGCTTGATGATGAGGAAATTATTGATCAAATAATTACAGTTTTGTATTCTGGATATGAAACTGTTTCTACTACGTCAATGATGGCTGTTAAGTACCTCCATGATCATCCAAAAGCTCTTCATGAACTAAGAGTAAGTGACCCACAATTCTCTTTAACTGATCAAATCATTCGCTGATTTTTTTCTGACTTGGATTTTGATGAATTTTCCCAGAAAGAGCATTTGGCAATTAGAGAGAGAAAAAACCCACAGGATCCTATTGATTGGGATGATCTCAAAGAAATGAAGTTCACTCGCGCAGTAAGACCTTTTCCCCACCCTGATTCATGAAGTCTATCTTTGGATCTAAGAACTAAGAAGATGATAAGAATGAACTTTTCTATTACTTTCACTATGATTTCTATGATCTAAACATAAAACATAGAAGTCGGTTACGTTGACTTAAATGGAGCCTGACAGAAGCTAAACTTACTCTGTTTGTCTGCAATGTAGGTGATATTTGAGACCTCAAGACTAGCCACAATAGTTAATGGGGTTTTGAGAAAGACCACAAAGGATATGGAAATAAATGGTAAGCTGTCAAAAACGAAAGTCAAAATCAATGTCTAAATAAGTGTACTTAATTCATGTGGACCTTCTGGTTGTAGCTTTATTGCATTTATGGGCTCAAGAACCTTTTTTGCAGTTAATATCAACCTTTTTTGAACTTTTTCAACCAAAAAAGGCAACAACAAAAAAACATAGCTTAGCAATACCTACTATACCTGCTAATCCAGCTAGATCTTTCTTCTTTTTTACTATTTTCTCATTAAGTGTCAATTAATAATAATAATAAATGGGTTTAGGATCAGAACTTGTAATGGGCTAATTAAAGCAACCTTCTCTGTTTTGTGCAGGATTTCTTATTCCAAAAGGATGGAAAATTTACGTTTACACCAGAGAGATAAATTATGATCCATTTTTCTACTCTGACCCATTGACCTTTAATCCATGGAGATGGCTGGTTAGTATTTTTCTATTTTGTGTCATATATGCAATAATAGTTTTAAAGAATTAACAAAAAAGATGGAGAAAATATTCTCAAAGGCTTAAAAGCTGATTTAATTATATGGACTTGTATATTTTGAATATTTTTTAGCCCATTGAGGAATTATTGAAAAATAATGCAGGACAAAAGCTTGGAGTCTCATAACTACTTCTTTATATTTGGAGGGGGCAGTAGGCATTGTCCTGGAAAAGAATTGGGAATAGCAGAAATTTCTACTTTTCTGCACTACTTTGTAACTAGATACAGGTAACTAATTCTGTTACCCAAAGGCCTCCTAAAGTCAAAAACTTCTACCAACCAGTCAGTTCAGTAAGAAAGAAAGAGAAACCGAACTAGAAAGTTCAAACCAGGAAACAAAAACATTTTTCTATTCGAGAACGTGTTTGTTTGTACTGTTTCAAAAGTATTTCTGTTTGAAAACTTGTTTTAAAACACTTTCTAAAACGTGGTAAGATTAATACATGTTTAGTAACTTGTTTTTTAATAATTTCTTGGTTTCTAAAAACATGAAACCCCTGAAACCCCTACCTGTTAGAGCCTAAAAGAAAACTTGAATAGAATCTAATCCAAAGTTCAGAATGGAACCTAAGAGTCCTAATGGGTTTTTTTCTGCTTCATAATTTGCAGGTGGGAAGAGGTTGGAGGAGAGAAGCTAATGAAATTTCCAAGAGTGGAAGCACCAAGTGGATTACACATCAGGGTGTCAACTTACTAAACTAACCTCATCTTAATGTACAGAAAATAGTAATACACAGCATATATTAGAGAAATTATATGGATATGGATATGGATATGGACATTGATGAACTCTTTAACTTTTTAACCTATTAGAAAATTAATGAAACTTAGAGCATCATTTCCTTTTCCCAGCTAATTGCATTTCCAATATTAAGAGAAATTTTGACAAAATTATGCAATTTTACAAGTAAATATCTTATGAGATAAACTGATTCAACATATTGTATCCAAACACTATAAATTATAAACTAGTTTTAGGCAAGTACAATGATTTTATTGACAATTAATTAAAAATTACTAATAAATTCACTAAGATCAGATTCAGTTAATGAAAGAAGAAGAATACCATCAGAATGACAACTCGACGTGACGATCTCCAACTCGCCCATGCGGCCTTTATAATACAAGGGTCGACAATGGCGGGACACGGTCTGGTTTATAGTCCTGCTCCTGCTTTTAATTGTACCAGTGAATAAAAGTTCCGTCAGAGAAGATGGATGATGGAGGTGATCTGATAGCAGCAGGGGAGAAAGAAAATGCTAATAAAATCGTATAAAATAGAACAGGAAAAATGATGAAGGCTGGTACAAAATTTAGAAATCCAAATCATTTTTTAAGGAAGCAGAAAAACGAAAGCGCCGTTGCCGGGGATCGAACCCGGGTCACCCGCGTGACAGGCGGGAATACTTACCACTATACTACAACGACTGGTTGTCAATTGTGCAATAGTTTATAAATTTAGCCAAACTGGAATCACGGGTCAACCTCTTTCTGCCACATGGTTTTGTTGTATTTTCATCTTTATGACCAATTAGTTAAGTAATCTTTAATTTGATGATGAATATTTTTTTTAAAGAAAATTAGATGATATTTTTAAATTGGTGAAATTTTTTCTTTTTGACCATTCTATCAGGTTTTATTGTTTTGAAGATGGATCGTTTACCGTATAATGTGATAGGTGAAAGAATTTCCTCTTATAACCACGTGACATTGAAAGTTATAAAAGTTCAAAGAGATACTTGTCTTCCTCTAACAATAATACTCTCATTTACAATCAACCAAACAAATATGACTTTGTAGGCCAAAGTTAACAACATGTTTGGGGAATGTTCAATCAAGTGGGTAAATAGTAGCTCCACTACTGTTGCTTATGCTATTGCCTTAATATAGCATTACACAAAATTTGCATCAGTTTCAATCTCCAAATTATTCCATCCAAATTTTCTAGCCTTGATCAAGACTTCATCAATAGCGAGGATTTCAGCATGTGCTGCACTTAAAGCCTCATTCTTCCCCTCGAACTGAAGAAGCAGATTGGCAGATTCATCTCTAGCAACTATACCCACAGCAGCAGCAAAGTCATGGCAGTAAAAAGCATCAGTATTCACCTTAACAAATCCCCATTTGGAAGGTATCCATTCACTGGTTTGATTCCCCCTTACTCATTTCTAGCTTTCCGAATCCCCCAACAGAGAAAGCAAAAGAGGGAACTGTTTTATAACCTCCATCTGCGTGTTTAACAAGCTGAAACAGTGGCTTTTGAATTCAATCTCCAAAACTAAACTACTGATCAGAAGAATACCTGGGCTGTAAAGGAGATGCAACCCAAAGCACTGAATAATAAATGCTAGTGTTCTTCCTCCGAGTCACAAATAGGATAAAGTGTGTCCTGAATAAGATGTCTTCTAAACAAAATTGGTTTAGTATGCAAAAAGTTTAAGGGAAATCTCCAAATGAAAAGCTTGATCTTGGTAGGAATGTTGATCCTCCAAACCATTTATGCTACCTGAAAACAATCCATATAACTTGCATGATCTAAGAACCCAGATTACATAACAATTTCCACTTTCATAAAATCCCAAAAAAACACTAACTTTGACTAAAAAATGCTAAATGATTAAATAAAAAATTTAGGACTTCTGTTTTTAATTGCACCAAAGAGTGGCTTAACTTGAGCCTATGGCAGTTTTTTGCGTAATTTACTGAGACTTGAAGAAAGCACTATGTTCAATACAAATAAGTGAACAAAAGAAACAAAAACGGATACATATTGCAAAATTTTGAATTCTGGTTCAAGTTATCGACGTCAGTCCGTTTAAATTATGAATTGACGAGGTGATCTTCAATCTTTTGACGTTTGGCATCGGGTTCTTCACCATCTTCATGGTTAAGAACTTCGTTCACTGCGTTCACTGCGTCCGGACCCAATAGAGAGATATGCTTGCTGGTGATTTGACGACCTGCTCTAAGCTTTGGTCCCCAATGTCTTTCGGGATTTGGAAGGAAACGAGCTACCTTCTTAGCTTGTGCTTTACTGAGTGATGCCACTGCTCTTGCAAAGTTAGCCTGCCAAGAAGGGAAGCCATAACCAAGAGAACTTTTGCTTCATTGGTTATTAAATATGTCAATAGCCAAGAGAAGCAAAACCAAAAACTCACTTGCAGAACTGGTTCCTTAGAAAGAATCACGCTTCCTGACGTATCCGGTGGTTGAGCTTTCACCGGGTGATTTTTAACCTAATCATGCATTGAATAAGATATGATAACAATAAAAGAGGGTGGTTTTAAAATTTGTAAATAAAAATTGTTCCATACCCAGCACCGCATTATGTCCCAAATGACATCCATGGGAGCATCTGATTTTAGTCCTAATGGATTTACATGAGTCCCGGATATGCGATATCCTGCATTTATTACTGCAGATCGAAAAATAACTGCTGATGGAGAAGTGCATTTCAATGTTGCACAGAGATTGTGCAGACTCAAAAACAAAGGAATATCAGGCAACTCCTGCAAACAACAAGTGCTTGTCAGAATCAGAACATTCGTATTGGGAAGAAGGCCCGTGAAACAGGAGGGTAATTAGAACGTTATTAACATAGTGAAATTTGATTAGTGCCAAACTGTGGCTGTCTTTGAGCTTATTGTTCTGTCCTTTTCCCCATAATTTCACTTAAGACTGATATGAAAACAGGAATGCTGATTATGATTTGATGGGCAAAGAAAAGCATTAGATGGTTTAAAGTAGACCTCTGAAATTGTGGTAAGTACAGCAGAGATACGATCATAAGCAGGATAGCGGTCTTTCATGGATTTCACCTCAGCTAACAAGGAAGTCACCCATTCTTGATCATGGATAGGAGCAGACCATATGGGCCCACCCATGTTGAATTTCTTCCCACAGTCACTGCATCCTTCAGGAACAGCAGGACCGAATCCGGGTAAATATCTCACGCTGTTATTCTGTAAAATTAAAAAAACAACAAATTTATATAAAAAAACAATACAAATGTAAAAATTACTTCCAATGACTGCATGCATTTAACATGAAGAATAACACCGGGATTTTCCAAAAGAGTAATATATAGTTAGTAGCAAGATATAGTGATACTTTTTATTATCTCAATTTAGTCTAATGATATGCCAGACTAAGTTAACAATTAAAAACACTTCTCTCCTGGTGTATATAGAAAATCATGATCAACAACACAGGATGGTTACCTTAGAAACAGTCCTCCCAATAGGCTGTAAATGAAAAGAATCACAACCAGTGCACTGGTAAACATAAGAGAGCTTAAGGGGAGTATTCTTCATTGCACTAGCAGACCTGAAAGTGAAACCAACTATCCGGGTCAGATTGCCACAGAAACGTAGACTTGATTGTTCTACTAAATTTAATCAGAGTAAATTGAGCACCCACGTGTAAATGCGAACAAAAACCCGAACATAAAAGTCCATTTGGACGGATAGCACCGGAACAATGTACCGCTTATAACGATTTGCATGGCTCTGCAGTAAACGAAAGTCAAACAAAAATTAAGCATCAAAACTTTTTCAAGCAGATATAGTCCAACTTTTGTTTTAATTGTTTATCAGTTAACATATAAATTTCCAATAAAATAAAATGACAAAACTTATTATACTAAAATTATGTACCCATTACATAACTTTCAGAAGGTGTCATTTATGTCATGTTTTCCAGTGGATCATAGATGATAGAAACTAATTTTTTTGAGGGGTAAGATAATAGAACCTAAATATAGTGGATAGAAACAAAAAATTATTGCACTAATAAACAAGAGATGAACCCCGCAAAATGGACATGGCAAGTAGAGTTAAACAACTCAACCATTAAATGAGAAAACTTAAAGACAAAAATAAAAGGGACGAGTCAACAAATTGCAACTGTAAGGGGCCCAACAGCTAAGGACCATGCCTCCCGCTTTCTCCTCATCTTGAGTACAAATCACCGAAAAGGAGAATGAAATCGAGGGTCTAGTACATAGCTACCTAAACTTGATTTCTGAAGTAGAAATTTTATTAAAGAATCCAAAAGCAATTATGCTTCCATCTGTTTGAGATTTTTGCATATTTTGAGGTTACAGGAGCCTTTTTAAAGGAAATAATCATACCTCAATACAAGCAAGAAGGATCCTCAACGCCATTTCATGGCAATATTTCCCTCTCAACGGATAAGAACCATATCTAAATTCACGACCAATCGTTAGAAGAAAACCCCAATCAGATAATAAGAATTAACTGGGAAGTATAAATTCTTACTTTGAATAGCAGACCTCCCCATTTCCCCCGCAAAGCACTGCCATATCGGTTGCTGTACACATCAGCAGACCTCCATCAACAACAGATTGTACAGCAGAGTCCAAAAACACAGAAGGTGAACCGTAAGGATCAAGATCAACCTGAACCAGCAGAATAAAAAAAATAATGTTTAGACTCACACTGACAGTAAATGAAGTGCAGGTGGTAGTCATCTTTTTATGTGATAATAGAAAAAGAAAACATACAAGTATTCCTCTAAGTTCATAGATTCATATTGAAAATGGCAAAATGCTATTATTAGGGAATCCTGGAGGCTTAGATAAATGGAGCCAGCCCATTTGTTTTCCTCGGAAGTGCAGATATTTATACTGCTAAGATGTTAATTTACTTTAAACCACGGCTAAAAGAACAGAAAAATAATTTTTAAGATTAATACAACCACATGCATACCACGTCAAATTCTTTCGGGTGAGTGAGCATATATACACGAGCATCAGCAAGATGTGATTCCACTTTTGCACTTGCCACTGAGCCATTGAACTTGATATTTCTCCTGCATGATTCAACTGACGCTGCAGAAATGCAAACCACAATTACTCTACCGATCAGCTGGTTGAATTACAGATGAGAACGATCTCTTTAGTAGAATAATGATGTCAAAATTATAACTTTAAGCTGTTTTACATAAAGTTCTTCCACTTGTAAAGTTCCAAAAGGCACAAAGGTTAAAACAAATACACAGAAAATAAATTATTTGCATATCTGCATACCTAGTACAAGAGCAATCAACATATCAGTTTAAGACACCACTGAATTCATTCTCTATTCTCTTCTTAGACTATCATAGATTTTCAATGTTATCAGCTATCACAATTACTTTTCTTTGCCGTTCAAATTAGCACAATCAAACATCACATGTAGAAAGAAGCCAAATTCTGGAACATGAACATCATATTCACCTTTATCATTATCTAGCGCTACAACTTGACCAATCCCTTCAATTTCACGTGCATATCTAAGAGCTCTTAACCCAGAAGCTGACAAGGCCTACAAACACAGGAAGTAATTAGATAAGAAACTAAATGTTACGAAAGAAAATTAAGTTACATACTTTGCATTAAGCATCCAATATTAAGTAAAAATGTGAATTGATTAAAGCTAAAATCAATGATAACAGATCATCATTATAACCTCAAGAACTCTAGGTAGCTTCAGCTCCCCTCGTCCTTTTCCTTCTATGTTTTTGTCCACTTCTTTTGAAATGCTGCATGGTTCATCTTGTAATATCTCTTGATGAAGGTCAATATCTCCATTGGTTTTTTCCTCAGTTGTACCAGTTCCATTAGATGCTTCTTCTGCAACAGATCCAGAAGCATCCTTCTCAGATAACTTTGGCCTTGACTTTGTTCTTTTGGACAAGCTTGCTTCATGCTCTTGCTTGCGTTTTGATATGAATGACCTTAGGACAGCAATGGATATATCCCTATTATTAACCTGAAAATCAGAAGATAAGAATCATTGTTCTTTCTATTAATGGAAAAAAAATGTTGCTTCACAAGCAGCAATCAAACATGAACGTTAACATAAAAATCTTTAAGTTACATTTATGAGCAAGAAGCAGAAAAGTTTCTAGCATTAATCTTCAATAAAGAAGAAACAACTCTTAAAGAGCATAGAGTATTGTAAAGAAATAAATAACAAATCAGATACGTGAATGCTATGCACTTTGCCACTCACTTCCAAGGCATCAACTTAGCATTCCCAGAACTCCACTGTACCACTTCGAAATCCTACTGCAGCAATGATTTAACTTCAAATATCATTACTTCATAAGTTATCATATAAGGTAAGCTGGCCAGTATCATGTTGCTTTGTTCTCGATGGTCTTTTCATGGCATTTTTTAATATTAATTTTGGTCTTTCGAATTGGTTATTAAACAATCCAATCATCTATATATCTTTGTTACATCAAACGCGACAACTTTACACAGAAAATAAACTCAAATCTGATAGACTGTTGAACTTAGATATAGTGATTAGGTTACTAATGGCCAAGAATAGCATCAAGATCCGTCACAGTTAGGATTTCCTCCAACTGTTACTGGTATTCTCCCAATTCAATCAGAAATCAATCTTACTCTTATTATTAATAATAAGGGAGAAACATGGTAAACTTCGAATGACAAGCTAAGTTTGCACAAAACAATATAAAAAGTGTCAAAGGAACAAACTACATTCCCTTTTGCAGGAACACTAGATAGCCAGCTACACGAACATATGCATAAAAGCAATCTCCTAAATTAAGCTCAAGCCTTAAACCCCATTACGGACCTTCTTTCAACGAAACCAAGAAATGAAGCTTAATCGTTAATTTTTTTTATTCAAACGTAATTTCCATGGTTTTCCCTATATCTTTTTCAGAGCAGCCACATTTCTTCAAACCTCAATCACCAATTTAAAAACTTCGACTCCGAATTCCTACAAAACCCTACGGCAATACCTAATCCATAACCAAACAATAAAATTTCGAACCTGGGTCTTATTGAAAAACACTTCATTCTTAGCGTGCATCAGAATCTCAGCTTCTCCTTCCTTGATGATGGAATATTCACTGAGATCGGTTGCCATTATTCCGGCTCTGTTTAGCAATAATAAATTCTGGGTATCTTCCCTACTCTGCTCCTCTGCTTGATTCTGCTCGCTTTTTGAGAAAAACCGAGACAGGGACTCAAAGACTCTGCTCCTTCTCCTTATTCCAATAGTAAGTGTTTGTTGCAATTTCGGAGCTCGTGCGAGCAACAAGTGCATGAACCAAGGAAGCTTTGAATATATACATACTTGCTGTGATATGGAAACCCTATCATCCTTGCTGTTAAAAATTTTATGCTTCTTACAATTTGCACTTTTTTCACTATTTCTGGTTTATATTTTTTATATTCTTAAACCCTAATTCTCAACCCGGGACACATTAGACGATGTCGTTAGCATTTGCCTACTGTGCCTCATTTATTGCAATTGCAAATTTTGCCGTAATTTTGACTCGTGTGTTGGATTGAGGTTCTCTGTGAAGGAGGACGTTTTAGCGGATCTAAATTGTCAATTTAAAATCAGAATGGACCGATCAGATGATTAACTGTCTCAAAATCTAGATGCATGTGTGTTCTATGTCTAACTAAAAATGTACTACGCAAATTAGGTTAGATAATAAATGAATATGATTTTGTTTGGTAAATATAAAATAATTTTAAAAAAAAATTTAATTTTTAATATGTGGTTGATACTTGTCCCGTCAAACATAAATCTTCTCTTATTCACACATGAGGTGTCTGCTTACTACACATAAGCTTACATCATTCACCATGAATTGCGCATATTTTAGAGACTAATAGAGGTAATTTACTGTGAAACATTCATCTTTTCAATTTTTCAAAATAAATGTTGTAGATAGTGAGCAACTTCAGCACGAATGATGTGTCAAAATGTACATGTGACACTTACAACAAAACTCGGATGGCGCATATGTCGCGTAATAAGGTTGGTGTAGGATGATAACGAATGTGTTTGTAAGAAACATCGCTTAAATATATAAATGACATACCAATATTTATATTTGTAAAGGGACACTCATGGACTCATAAAAGTGGCAAGCCCAATGATATATTGTCAATTGTTGTCCCTGCCTTCGAGGTTGGTGACAAAGGCTTGAAGGTTATTCCTTGCCTAAGAATAAGTTTAGGGTTGTGGTCTGGTAAGATTAGGATAAGGTTACATTGTGTCAAGAGAGGAAAACCTCCTTCAAGTGTATGATCTCCTTAGGCGCCTTGGATGTACCACCTTCTGATAAAGAAGGATCAAGAGGCGTGATACACCGTCTTTGGGGTAATTCCACGTCACGCCGCCTTTGGAAATCCCAAAGGCGGGTAGTGAAGTTTAGCCGCCTTTAGGAAGCTCAAAGGCGGGTAGTGAGGTCTAAGTTACCTGTGGCCTCTACGTAATTGATTTGGTTCGTTATGCAACTACTCGATGCCGCATTACTAGATGAGGGCGTAAAGTGTGGTCCCGTTTTATGAAGGTGGCCACTGTTATGAGTGTGGCCAGGTTTCAAATGTAGCCACATTTCATAAGCGGCTTTTAATCGCTGGAAATGAGAGAATAACAGTTCCTACTTGGCCTGATCTAAGTAAGGGGATCTTTGCATCATTATAGGGATCTCACTCTCATACTCGTGTAAGTCACAACCATAGAATATTCCACACTTTAAAGTTCTCATCAACCTTAGAGAAAAAAATGACATTTTGTCACATTTTTTAGATAGACCTAAGGTGTTTGTCCTTCACCCATTCAGTCACACAACTCCACATTCTCAAGTTTATTTGTCATAGACTCAGTAGAAGTGAATATTAGTTTATTCTATGAGCATTGGATCTCAACGGAATCGCCCCATCTATCCTCCTAATGAGAAGTTTGAGACGATGATCAGTAGCTGGTCTGAGAGGATGATCAGCCTGCGTGTGCAGTCAAAAAATAATGGAAGTGATTGACGCGGGAGCTCCCCTAAGTGTTCTAGTCGGTTGAGCGGAGCAGATAACTGCTGAAAGCATCTAAGTAGCAAGCCCACCCAAAGATGATCAATATCGTCATTATCATCAATAAACGAGGAATAATAAGCCTTTACTCAACTTGTCTTTATATTTTATTCAATGATAGAACAAAAAATGACTCATGAGATCGATAAACCTTTTGGATCTGATTAACCAAATAAATACGATTTTTTACACTATAGTTAGTTCAGCACCAATCAAAAATCCCCAAGGAATTCCAAGAATTCTTATTGTACGCTCGGCCGCTCATTCTAATACGGCTACCTTATTAAGACTTCACTCCAGTCACTAGCTCTACTTCGCTCATTATATATCACACGAAAACCACCATACAAATGCGAAAATATATTTCAATACTTGGCAAAACTGTATGTTAGATATGTAATTACTGTTTTCAATTTTATCGAATGTGCTGAAGGAAAATTATTGCTTTTCAAGACGAAAATAAGTTTTTTTTTCTTTACTAAAGATAAATGTTCTATAGAAATTTGAATAGCATGTATCAGATTAACAATCTAGTACGAGGACTTTACCAATGATTATAGGGATGGAATTAGTCCCCAAGAGTGTTTTAGTCATCAAAGCCCAAATTAATCCAAGGATTTATCTTTATAAATCTTAGTTTTTAGACTCATTTTAAATTTTAAATATAAATATATTTCTTACTCGCAATAAAATTTATATAAATATAACTTTTTCCATATATATCAATATATTTAGCAAATTTAATTACAATAAATAGTTTCGGCAATTTGCATATTTCATATCTTACCCTTTGTTAAATATGTTATATGTATCCCTCTTCCCCGTCCCTTTCAATTTTTTGAAAACATTTGTTTGTTATGTTTCATCTTCAATAACTGCTTCTCTCCATGTATGTTATATGTATACATTACATATCCAGTAGTATAAATGCAATATACAGTTCAGAACAATTGTGTGCAATATATATCGACTATTTTTATATGTTTTATAAACTATTGTGTCTGTAAATATACATACTTTATATGGCATGTATACCACTGGAATACTATATATATATATATGTATGTTTATACACACGCTATATAGAGTATTATATCATACCCTTTGTAGTGTTGAATGTGTAATTGTCCCACTTTTTCGGGAACACATATTTTTTGTTAGAGAGAGAACGAAATTTTTTCAGAGAGAGGATAGAGAAAATGTTGTCAAAAATTAAAATTTTAGGGGGGAGAGAGAGAGAGTTTTCAAAAATATTGGGAGAGAGTAGATGGAAATTTTTCAAAAATTTGAGAAAAATCTCAACACGCTACAATAGTATGTATACTATTATTATATATTTCACATATATTTATTATGTTATATATACATGCCATACACATATATGTCATACAATATATGTGTGTATTTCTTTGTATGTGTACACACACATATTTGTGCACACGCACACATTATATACACCCGCTTATATAATATATATGTTTGAGGTTATTCCTTCAAAGCATGTGCATTGACATTTTGATATAAAATTTAAAGAGGATTACATTTTTCTTATAATTGTTCTTTTATTATTGTTAAATAATTTATGTAAATATCTGAAAATTATATATTTATTAATGAGATTATGATCTTGTATTAGTACGAGAGGATTACGATCATAGATAATGAATAAAACTGTCAGCAACATATTAAAGTATGAAATCTTTAATAAATGGTTGCTAATACGATTCACTAAACATTATGAATGCGTGTGATTTAGATCTGAATCATTGATGTGGATAGACATTTTAATGAATATACTTTATATAATAAGATCATATATGACAGGACTGATGTGAAATGATATCTTTGTTAACGTACCGTTTATCATAAAAATTTAATACACATCAATTCGATGATCATATGTAGATCAGTATGAATCTTGAGTAGTCATGAACTCATATGAATGTCTACTAGATCTTTTGATTCACTCGTTAAGCTCTGTTTGTTAATCAGGCTAGTAACTTTTGTTTTGAAGATTCAGTAATGTGGATGACTGGGGACATGATCTTACAAGATTTGGAATCTAAGCTCTCCTAACAGATTGTATATTGGTTTTCTAAAATGTTAATTCTGAAATTGAATGATTATTGACTCAAATTTATAATAAGATTATAAATTAGTCATTCACTAGTGTATTAATGATACTTAATCAAGAGGTAATTAGAAGGGTAAAACAGTCATTATGACCAGCTCTAATTTATGAATCGATAATTGGATGACATAACTAAATGAAATGATTATGTCAGTGGACTACATGAGAATACTCTGCAAAGGCATTTTATAATCTCTAAGACTGCAATTTCATATTTATAGTGGAGTAATAATGTAATTAATAAATAAGATTATTTAATGAAAGAGTTTATTTAAGAATCTGGTTTATTGGAGTTTAGGATTATAGGTCCATGGTCTCCAAGTCACTTCTATGCTACGTTGTCTAAGGTGTCAATATTTCAAGACATGAGAAAATGACTAACTTGTAAAAAAATCTGTATTTTGGGGTAAATACATAATTATGAGATAATTATGTGTGATTAATTAAATAAGAATTAATTAATTGAATTATTTATATATTTAAATATAATTTTCAGAAATTATATATATAAGTAATTATCAAAAAAAATTATTATCGATAAGTGGGACAGAATATCAAATTTGTGAAATTAAATAATTAAATTATTATTAGATAATAATTTAAATGAACTAAATATATTATTAGTGAAATAATTGATAGTTAGTTGATATGCATAATCAGATATGTTAATTTTGAATTAACTGATATCTAGATAATTATCTGATTAAAATAAATATTTAATTCGTAGTAATTACCACGTGTCAATCACTGGTAAGGCATCAGAAATTGATATGGACTATTGTGGTGCTACATGGTACTACAGTAGTAAGTGTGCAACATTGTAGTGCCATGTGACACTATAATGGTGTCGTGAGACACTGTGCTGGCTTAGACACACTGCAGTGTCATGTGGCACTGTAGTTGTGCGTAATTGTAGTGGGTCCACTGCAATTGGTAATATTATAATTAAATATTATTTTAGTTTATCCTTAAACATTTTATACGCCATTATCTAGAATATATACATATATTATTCTAATGCCCTACATGGTTGAACGAAGAGGAGAGAATCAGTTGATCAGATCATCAGTTCGTCAATCAAGAGTTGAATAGAGAACACCATTGGTGTCAGAAATTTTTTTTTCTACATTAAACGTTAATTAAATCTTTGAAAGAATAATCATCACGTTCTTTTAGAGAATCGTCTCACAAAATTCTTTCTCAGTAAATCTTTAGATCTCATGTGTTGAGAACATCTAGAGACATAAAAAGTGTCTTGTAATATTCTACGTGCCCACACACGCCCTAGTGCGTTGATGATTGACTTGAAATATCTTGGTGTGGATATCGGAGTCTACTGATCGTTGGAACGATTTCATGGGAACGCAGGATCGATTGATTTTTGCAAAGACACTTGATATAGACTATAAGATGTATGTGATTCCTAATCTTGTATGTTGTAGATTTAACTTATAAATATATAATGAATCCTGATTGATTGAAAAAATGTTATCAATAAAAAAAATTATTTATTAATCGTGGCGTTATACAAGTTTTATTTTATTAAAAACTTTATTTTTATTAATATTTTAATTTTTTAAAAGGTCACGCGCCTCCACGCTTTTGCTGCGCACGCGCGGTGATGACCAGCAAGTTGTATCAAAACAGTCTTTATATATTTATATGTTAAATATTATGTGATTTTCTTGCATTATTCATATAATAATGCATGATGATGGATGGTTATACTTTTTGGATGTATGAAAAATAATGGACCATTAATCGTATGGTGATTATTGGGTTAGGCTTTATTTTTAATTTTTCCTAAATCTTGTGGAAGCCGAATTGAGGCGTAGAGATTTTATTAATTTTATTTTGAATATTATTGTAATTATTCTGAACGCTAGAATACGAAGAACGCACGAGACGAATGGCAGAATTTTACTGTTCAACCGAAAACACTGTTCATCCGTGAAAATACTGTTCATGATGGAAGTTTATTGTTCCGGCGGAGGTGAACAATGTCGGCGGTATTGTACCGACAATGAAAAGTGGTTGTCTGGCGCGGCAGGCTGCTGCCAGCGGTGAGACAGGCAGCGGTGGTGATGGGTGGCGATCGGAGAGTCCTATCGTCGGTGACAACTATTGTCACGTTTCAGGAAAGTTTCTCACAAACCACATAGCCAACTCTATTACCTAAGTATTTCATTAAAACATAAACTATTTTAATTATCTATTTAAATTTTGAAATTAATGTAATTTTAAAATTAATTGTTAATTTTTGATTTTATGAAAATTAAAAATTAATCGTTGATTATGTTTGACCTAAGTTTGATCGAATCAAATCAAATATATATTTGACTAAGTCAAAGTCAACTATATTAAAATAGATAATTATAGAAATTATTTTAATTAAGAAAAAAATAGTTTTCTAATTAAGAAGGGTTTTGTTCAAAGCTTAAAGATTATGAAGATGGACATCAGGAGGAGAATGCAATATTTGGGAAATATGTATTCTTGAAGTCCGCTTTGTAATTTTATTTCTTTATTTCAAGGACTATAATTTAGAAATACTCAATAGTCACTCGATCCATTGTTATTTTATCTAATTATTATATCATTGTTTAATTGTTAAGTTTGATAATATGTCCATGCATTTATCGATCACACGCCATACATGAAAATCTCACACAGTTTTATTTAATCATGCATCTCATCTATAGAAAATGATTTATTAAGATTGTCCTAATAAGTTTCTATGTAGTGCTTTATAAAATCAATTGCATGTAAATTGTTATATTTTAACTAGTTAAAACTTGGTAATCACACCACACTAAAGGCTATAGTAACATTTAGGTTAATCGACTTTAGTAAAAGAGTTTTATTAAAGTTTGATGAATATAATTAAATTAGTTAATCTAAGTTCACCTAATTATGACTTAGGCATTTCAGATAGTTAAATGAATTTAGACCAGTGAGATTGGATTAACTGATAATTAAATATCTATATAGTTATTATTTTAACTAGTAATTAATTTGAAATTAATTGATTAGTTAAAATAGAAACACATTATCCTAAAATAGTGAGTGAGAGAAGGTTGACATGTCAATGTAACCTATGGTCTCCGTCATTAGTACAACACCATGAGGTACAGTGAGAGCCTCGAGATGGCTTTGTTTTCATCCCCTAAGGAAGGTTTTGAACTGTACCGATACCAATGTTTGACTTCTTAATAAGATAGGAGGAAGTGATGTAATTTAGTTTTGATTGCCCCTAAGATAACATATTCTAAATGAATTCATGAAATCTAAAATGATGGGTTATACTCACAAAGTCACAATTAAACTTTCATGGGGATAGTTGTGACTTGACCGAACAAGCGATACCTTATTGTTAAAAGAGAAAATATGAGATATTTTAAATTTCAATTAATAAGGATGAGAATGTCCCTTAGGCAGTCTGAGGTTAATCTGACCGACCCTAAGACAACACATTAATCGAAATCAAATATAAACTTAATGCTAATTTGTGAGAATCATAAGTTCGTACTTACTGAGTAATGTCCTGAGGAGCCCGCTGCTAACGCCCCTAAGAACGTTAGGGACAAATATGATGTTTGGATCATATCAAACAATAAAGCGTAGCGCTACATGCTTGCGAGCATGAATGATGTTCTGAGAACCAAGCATGAAGACTGTCTATGAGATTAAAGAATCTTTATAGGCAATGTTTGGGCACTAGTTCGATCAAAGTTATCATGAGGCCACTAGGAGCTATATGACAACTAAGATGAGGAAGGGTACTTCTGTTCGAGAACATGTTTTGAACATGATCAACATAATGTACGAAACAGAAGTACGTAGGGCGGCCATTGATGAACGGACTCAAGTTAGCATCATACTAGAGTCGCTCACACTAGTTTTTTCTACATTCACAACCAACAATGTTATGAACAAGTTATAATTCAACATGACTCAATTATTGAATGAACTGCAGACTTTTGAGTCACTCAACCTTAGAATGATCAAAGAGTGTGAGGCAAATATTGTCGAGCAAAAGCCTTCTTCCAATATCGTTAAGAACAAGAAAAGGAAGAAGAACAATGGTAAGGAAAAGAGTAAGAACAAAAGAGTAAAGAAAACCAAGACATTACCGAAAGCCAAGAAAAAACAAGAAAGACAGCAAGCCTAAAGAAAAGTGTTTCAACTGTGGGGTTGAAGGTCATTGGAAGAAAAACTGTAACAAATATCTCTTTGACCTGAAAAAGAAAGGTAAATATGTTTTACTTATACTTGAAGCTTGTTTAGTGGAATATGATTTGTCATACTGGATACTTGATTCAGGAGCCACTAACCATATATGTTCTTCTTTGCAGATACTTGATTCATCAATAGAGCTGGCTGATGGTGATGTCATTTTGAGAGTTGGAAGTGGTGCGCTCGTGTCAGCTAAAGTATTAGGGACAGTCTGTTTACCTTTTTGTATATAATTACTTAGTTTTGAACAATGTTTATTATATTCCTGGTTTTTTGAGAAATTTGATTTCTCTTTCATTTTTGTAAGAACGGTTATTCGAAACTTCTTTCATTAATAAAAACTTTATCATTTCAAAGAATGGATTCGATATTTGTCATGCTAAAATTATAAACGAACTATACATGCTTAAATTGACTAAATGTGCATTAAATGATTATGAATTTAAAATAGTAAAACCTAAAAATAACAAACGACAAAGAGTTTCTTATGATGATAACACATATTTATGGCATATTAGCTTGAGCCTTATTAATCTAGATAGGTTAAACATGTTAACAAAGCATGGTTCTTTGAGAGAGTTAAAAGTTAGAATTCTTCCTTTTTGTGAATCATGTATAGATGGTAAAATGATCAAGAGACCTTTCACAGGAAAAGGCCAAAGAGCCAAATAACCACTTGAGTTAGTACATAGTGATGTCAGTGGATCGATCTATGTACAACTAGAGGTGAGTATGAGTATTTTATCATTTTCATTGACAACTACTCAAGATATGGTTATAGTTACCTAATGCATTGAAAGTCTGAAACTTTTGGAAAGCTTAAAAACTTCAAGGCTGAAGCTGAAAAGGAATTAGGTAAATCATTGAAAAACTCTCAATCTGATCGAGGTGGTGAATACTTGTATTTAGAATTCAAGGATTATTTGCTAGAGTATAGAATCATATCCCAACTTACAGCACCTAGAACACCACAAAAAATGATGTTGCAGAGGGGAGAAATTGAAGCTTAATGGATATTGTTAGGTCGATGTTAAGCTACTCATCATTGTTACTTACATTTTAGGGATATGCACTATACACGACAACTAACATTTTGAATGTAGTGCCCTCTAAGTCTGTAAGCAAGACGCCTTTAGAGTTATGGAATGTCTCCAAACTTAGTTTGCGTCATTTTTGTATATGGGGGTGTCCAGCTCAAGTTCTTAGACCCAAGACCGGAAAGTTAGACTCAAGGTCTGAGGTATGCACATTCGATGCCTATTCTCTAGAGACTAGAGGTGAGTACTTTTATAGTCACAATGATCAAAATATATTTGTGTTGACAAATGCAACCTTTCTTTAGCATGACTATATGTAAAATTACAAACCTCGTAGCAAAGTAGTTTTTGAGGAATTAGCGACTGATTAAATCAGACCACCTTCAATTTCTACTTATAAATGAAAAACCAGAGAAACCACAATTCCTACAAAGAAAACTCCGGTGCAATGTCGTAGTGGGAGGGTTGTGAGACAACCAGTTCGCTATGAACTAGAGGCACATGTCCTACTGTCAGACACTAATAAAGACGAACAATTATCTTATGAAGAAGCAATGAATGATCTTGAAAATAAGAAATGGCAAGATGTCATGAACCAGGAAATGGAATCTATATATTTCAATTTTGTCTGGGAACTTGTAGATCCACTTTAAGATGTCAGGCCCATTGGATGTAAATGGATATTCAAGAAGAAAAAGGTGCAGATGAGAAAGTAGAGACTTTCAAGGCACGATTAGTAGGTAATGGCTATACACAAAGGGAGGGAGTCGATTATGAAAAGACATTCTCCCCTATGGCCATGCTAAAATCCATTCGCATCCATTTGTCTATAGCCGCTAGTTTTGACTATGAGATATGACAAATGGACATCAAGATAACTTTTCTGAATGACTCTTTTGAAGAAAACATCTATATGATGCAACCAGAAGGATTCATACAAAAAGGGCAAGATCAGAAAGTATACAAGTTGTTTAAATCCATTTATGGATTAAAGCAAGCATCTAGATCTTAGAATCTTACATTTGATGTGATTATAAAGTCTCATGGCTTTGAGAAAAATGTTGGCGAAACTTGTGCTTATAAATACACCAAAGATAGGATAATGGTTTTTTAGTTCTTTATGTTGATGGTAGTCGACATCTGGATCACTATTAACCCTAGGTGGATGAGCTGTAGTCAAGAGAAGTATTAAACAATCTAGCATTGCAGATCTCACTGTGAAAGCTAATATATAGCGGCTTGTGAAGCTGTGAAAGACGCGGTATGGTTCAAAAAGTTTTATTATGATATGGAAGTAATTCCAGATATGGACAAGCCACTGATCATGTACTATGATAACATTGGGCAGTAGCAAATTCCAAGGAACCAAGGAGTCACAAGAGAGGAAAGCACATAGAGATGAAATATAATCTTGTAAGAGAGATCGTGCATCGAGAGGATGTGACTATTATGAAGATGGCATAAGAACAGAACATGGCTGATCATTTTACAAAAATACTTCCTACAAAGTCATTTTAGGGCTACATGCATAGCATGAGATTAAAAGAGATGTCACATTCGCTTTAGGTCAAGTGGGAGATTGTTGGGGGCTATAACCTCAAAGCATGTCTATTGACATTTTGAAATGAAATTTAAAGAGGATTACATATTTCTTATAATTGTTTTTTTAAATTATTGTTGAATAATTTATATAAATATCTGTAAATTTCATATTCATTAATGAGACTATGATCTTGTATTAGTACTAGAGGACTAAGATCATAGACAATGAATAAAATCATCTGCAACATATTAAAGTATGAAATCTTTAATGAATGGTTGCTAGTACGGTTCACTAAGCATTATGAATGCGTGTGATCTAGATCCGGATCATTGATGTGGATAAACATCTTAGTGAAGGTACTTGATATAATAAGATTATATATGACAAGACCGATATGAATTAATATCTTTATTAACATTTCGTTTATCATAAATATTTAATACACATCAATTTGATGATCATATGTAGATCAGTCTGAATCCTGATCAGTCTACTGGATCTTTTGATTCCTCATTAATGTCTGTTTGTTAATCACGCTAGTGGCTTTTATTTTGAAGATTCAGTGATGTGGATGGCTGGGGACATGATCTTATAAGATTTGGAATCTAAACTTTCCTAACGGATCGTATATTGGTTCTCTTAAGTGTTAATTGTGGAACTGAATGGTTATTGAGCTCAAATTTTATAATAAGTATATAAATTAGCCATTCACTAGTGGATTGATGGTACTTAAGGATCAAGAGGTAATTAGATGGATAAAATGATAATTTTGATCAGTTTTAATTTACAAACCAATAATTTGAGGATATAACTACATGAAATGATTATGTTAGTGGACCATATGAGAATACTCTGTAAATACATTCCATAATCTCTAAGAGTATAGTTTCATATTTATAGTGGAGTAATAATAGAATTAATAAATAAGATTACTTAATTAAAGAGTTTAATTAATAATCTGGTTTATTGGAGCTTAGGATTATAGATCCATGGTCCTCAAGTCACATCTATACTATGCTGTCTAGGGTGTGAATATTTCAGGACATTTGAAAAATGGTGACTTGCAAAAGGAATATTGTGGGACAAATACATAATTACGAGATAATTTTATGTGATTAATTAATTGAATTATTTATATATTTAAATATAATTTTTGAAAATTATATATATAAATAATTATTAATTTTTTATTATCCATAAGTGAGACAGAATATCTAATTTATAAAATTAGATAATTGAATTTTTATTAGATAATAATTTAAATCAACTAAATCTGTTATTTGGGAAATAACAGATAAGTTAGTTGATATGGATAATCAGATATATTAATTTTGAATTAACTGATATCTAGATAATTATCTGATTAAAATAAATATTTAACTCGCAGTAATTATCACGTGTCAATCACTAATAGGGTATCAGAAATTGACATGGACTATTGTGGTGTCACGGGCACTACAGTAGTGAGTGTGTAACACTGTGCTGGCTCATGGCACACTGCAGTGCCATGTGACACTGCAGTTGTGCACAATTACAGTGGGTCCCACTGCAATTGATAATTTTATAATTAAATGTTATTTTAGTTCATCCCTAAACATCTGATACGCTATTATCTAAAATATATACAAATATTATTCTATTGGCCTAGGTGGTTGAACGAAGAGGAGAGAATCAAGTGATCAGATTATCAGTTCGTCAATCAAGAGTTGAATTGAGAACACGATTGGTGTCAGAGATATTTTTTTTCTATGATTAAATGTTAATCAAATCTCTAAAAGAATAATCATCACGTTCTTTTAGAGAATCGTCTCACACAAGTCATTCTTTGTAAGAACACTTGGTATAGATTCCAAGGGGTATATGATTTATAACCTTGTATGTTGTAGATTTAACTTATAAATATATAATGGATCGTGACTGATTGAAAAAGAGTTTTCAATAAAAAAATTTATTTGGTTATCGTGGCGTTGCGCAAGTTTTATTTTATTAAAAGTTTTATTTTTTAAAAAACCACGTGCCTCCACGCTTCCGCCGCGATGATCAGTAATATATACATATATGTTATATGTATTATAATTATATATGCGTCTGTGTTAGATGTGTTATAACATATATATATATAGACCACATATGTAAATATGTTATAAATATGAGACACATTATACACATGTATAAGTAAATTTGCTATATAAATATATGTATGTTTATTATATATTGTATGTGTGTATATTCACACATAAAATTTTCAAGGGTTTTATATTTTTGGAACTGCTTTCAAAAGGCTGATTAAACGCCCCCAAACATTGGCATCACCGTATGCAACATGGTATGGTAAAGGATTTGGCAAATCAAATAAAGGTGTAGAAGAACATGAGATACCAAGCTTCGATTTATTTAAGAATTTAAATAGTTGTTTTTAGATGGCTTGAAATGTTGATTTAAGTTTCAATCGAATTGTTAGAAATTTCTATATTGGTCTTTTTTGTTTCATAAGTTGACATTTATGCATATATGAGTGGGTAAGAAAGACATGGACTTGTGAATAAAGTACTTTGGATATGAATAAAGTTCTATGAATGGTAACTATTAACTAAATTCTTAGTGTTAAATACTATTTCTTTTATTGAATATTAGTTAGTTAACTAAATTCTAAGTATTTAATAGTATTGTTTTATTGAATATTTGTAAGTGCATGACAGGGTAATGACATTCAATTTTTATAGAGCGTTATTAGAAGCTCTAAATGTTTAGGAGTATAATGTAATAAAAAACTTCAAACTCCACCAAAAGGTCACTGACTGTTAATTCAATGTATATTTTATTTTATGTATTATATATTATAATATATTTTATAAATTATATATTTGATTCAGTATTTGTTGTGTACAAAAAACTTATCAATAAAAATATAGTATGCTACATAAAAGTATACAATAAATATATTTATATACTATATTATATATATATATATATATATATAAAGTATACATGTATAAATGAATAAAGTATAATATAATATTCATGACCTTGGAACAAAAGATATAAGTTATTAGAAACAAAAAATAACAAAAAACGTTTCACAATACCCTAAAAGTAACTTCAAAGTCTTATATTCAAAGCATGTGTCGATTTCAAAAAGTAACAGTGTTTAAATAAAAATAGTATTCAAATACAAAAAATAGAATTAACTTCAAAACTCATATTCAAAGCATGTATAGGAAAACTAAGAAGCACTGCAACTAATATCCCTTACATTATTGCATGTTCTTCGGTTGTGTCCAAATTTACCAGATGGCTACACCTCAAGCATTTTTTAAATTCACCTGAAAAAATGTATCTACTCTTATTGGGGCTACCTGGTTTCCATTTAACTAAAGGAGGAAATATCTTATGACTCTTCACATCTTCAGGAATAATCCACTCACACTCATTACCAACAGAAAGTATTACATCTCTATATATCGCTTCCAATGTGGCCTTCGTATAGTAATATGACACAAAAGGATAGGGAGATATATTCCTCTTCACAAGAACCGCACAAACATGAGAACTAGGAAATTCAATCATCTGAATTTTTTTACAACTGCATATCTTTTGACGTAGATCAACGATATAATGCATGCTCCCATCAACGACTTGAAACTTATTTAAATCAACCAAACGAACCTACAAAAAACAGTGTCAATTTAATATATACAGTACATATAAAAAGTACAATAAATACTTACTTGCATTGTGTGCTTCAGTCACTGCATTACGAAGCTCAACCTCTGCAGTCATACTTAAACATGAAGCATATGTCCTCCTTCCATAAAACCAACTTTGCAACTTTTGTCTCACAAACTCAATCAACATACAAAGTGGGTAAGATCTAGTATCAACCATGACATTATTAAAACTCTTAGTAATGTTATTACACGTCACATTAAATCAACGTCTCTTAAAATAAGCACATGTCAATCTACAATAGTCAACATTCTTTAGATAAGCACGAATAGATGGGACTAAAGCTTCTAAACGGCACATATACTTCTCAAAATCTTCAACCCGGAACGCCTTTGCACATGAGTAGAATGTGGAATCAATGCTATAATTTTTGAAATTCTTGTTTAAATTCATCAATAAATGTTACATACATATACCACGATCAACATGTGGGAATGCTTTATGTACTACTTTAGCAATGCTATCATGCCTATCAGACACAACCACCAAATCCTCCTAAAAATCAATGACACTACTCGATTTCATTAGAAACCACTCCCACGATAAATCATTCTCAGAATCAAACAAAGCAACAGCCAAAGAGAAAATTTGATCATTTGATCCATCATATAAGCAATTAGAAGAATACCATAATATTTGTTTTTCAAGAAGGTTCCATCAACAATGATGACAAGTCTACAATGTGCACTCCCACGAATTGATGCCCCCAAACAAATGAACATGTACTTAAAAATGAGATTCGATATCAGTCTTAGTAATAGTAACACAACCTGGAATACATATAGTGCATAAATTATATATTGTAATCATCATAACGTATTTTAAAAAAATTACATACCAGAATTTGCCTCTTTTAAAGCAAAGCAATACGACGATAATATAGAATATGACTCTTTAGGTGAACCTCGAACCATTTCCAAGGCTCCATGTTTGGTCTGCAAAGCTTTATTGTAGCTAATTGCACACCATGTCTTGTACGCATAAAATCAATGATATCCATATGTGTAGTATGATCACAAAGATCATTCACATATCCATGTTTCACACAATCGCTAACCAAAGAAACAGTGACTTGTCTGTGATCACTTTGAATGATATCTAAAGAACATGTATGCTCCTTAACATATTGTCATACAATCCACATCTGGCAACCTTTATATCGAGAAGAACGCACAAACCACTTACAATTTGAAACAACATAAGACACAACATACATCTTTCTATTAGATCTATCAGTCTTTAATTGAAAGTTAGATCAATCGCAATAAAGATGTAAAGCTTTTTTCAGTCCATTCTTGCTTGCAAACAATGCATTCCCACAAATATCAAATGTTGAAGGTAAATTATCTATAACGATATTATCAACAAAATGATAATGATACATGATGGTTCTTCATTTATTTCTTTATTACAGTCAATATCTTCTGAATTGGTTATTGATGTTTCAAACTTTCAATTAATAATTAAGTTGGACTTTGGTAGAGGATGTAAAGACATTTTAGAAATTAAAGTTGATTCGGATATTGAGTGGTATTTTTCACTGTTGAATATGGATAGAAGTTTCTCGCGTCCAACTATTCTTTCAGATAGAATGGTTGATAGTTCATCAAATATTGTTCTTGGTAAAGATTAGTTGTATTGAGTGAAGTTTCTTCTTCTTCAGCCGTTTACCATCATACAAGATTATAATTGGCGTTACAGTCATCTAAAAAGAAGAAAAATATAAAACAGTAATTAACATAAAAACAAAACATGAAAGTAGATATAGAATGAAAATTACTCATTAAACATGAACTAATATAAAACCAACTACAACAAACGTATGAGCATGAATTACTATAAAAGCAACTACAACCAAATGATGTTAATGCAAAACAACATATAAAAACAGCAAAAAACATAATATTGAACGAAAAATAGCAGCGACTAAAATTTTGAACAAAAACAGAACTAAAATGTCGAATTAAAACACAAATATAGATGCTAAAATGACGAAGGAAAATAGAACTAAAAATGGAAGAATGAGAATGCAACTAGTACAAAATACAAAACAATCTGGAGAATAAAATTAACGGTAAAAAATCAAAAGAAAACATAATAGAAACAACAAGAATCGAATTGCAACGCATAAAGAAAACAAGACTTAAAATAAGAAATATGAAATTTATATTGAACATGCAACAAGAATTGATGATGTTCGAAGTGAAATGGATGAGGATGATTGAACAGTAGCTCCAAATCAGAAATAAAAAAATCAACACCGAAAGTCAAAACTCAGAATCGCCATGAAAGAAACTTAATCTGCGATAACCTGAACAAATTCAAACTAAAATAAACGAAATCTATAATAAAAAAGAATCGAACAAGAAAAGAAAGTTTCCAAAAGCAGCAAGAAATTGTAACTAAAAATCAGTTAGAATTTCATCAGAGAGAAACGAAGCTCAGCTTCTCTTGTGGAAAGAAGGTGACATCAAGGGTAAAATGGTAAAAGACTAGTAATTAAAACAGTGGCCAGCGTCCAAATGACTATATTTGATGTTAATTTTAATCTGAGCTATTTTTGACTTTAGTTTGAGCCGGTGGTCTAGTTATGTACATTACTATAAATCCGGACATAAATAGAAGTAAATAAGCTTGGCCCATGGTTGGGCAGTCTTTGTTAGATATGGTTCACTGAAAATTAAAGGCCCATTTAGGCAATTGAAGAGAAAATCAACAGCAAAATTAATTGGGTACTATATATATAAAAAATTAACGTTTTTATTTGTTGATTAGAGACGTCACTTTTTATTTAACGATCTTATCATACAAAACCATCATATATTTGATTGATCATGATATAATATTGATCTTTACTTATATAGTCATTGTAGCTCCAAACATATCTAACTCGCTACTAACGTGTATATAATTTATTTTTGTCACATATTTAGTTCGATCCAGTTCGTCAAGATCTAACTGTGCAGACAAAATACAACTACTTTGTCGTTCTTTTCAAAAGCAGAAAATCCAAATCCCCTTGATGTAAGAAAAGTCCATCCTGAAGATAAAAACTATAGAAAATGTGGAGCCATGCAAACCAAAGGTGAGAATAAGAAAAAAGTTTATATATACAAAATATATCATAAAAATTAGCATTTTTAAATGGACTCACAAAAAATAACATTTAATAATCCACACGGTTACTTACTGTTGTACTCTCAAACTATTATTTCCATCTCATCTCTCTTAAAATTCAATCTCTCACTCCAATTATTATTTCCATTTGCTATTTCTAAGATTTCTCTCCCCTAAACATAATTTTCTCTCTTCTCTCTCATAAAAGTTTTTAAAAAAATCTCTCCAACTCTCCCATCTCTCCCCTACAACATAATTTTCTCTCTTATCTCTTATAAAACTTTTTAAAAAAATCTCTCTCTCACTTTCCCATAATTTCAAATCTATCTTCAAAAAATTTCCCTCAGCTCCTCCATTTTTTATATTCGTGGTGTTGTTAGTAGAACCAAACCTTGTACATTATTCTTCCTTTTAGGTGCTTTTCTCTACATGAAAAAAAAATTATAATAGCCAATGTAAATATGATATATTTTGTATATATAAACTTTTTTTCTTATTCTCACCTTTGGTTTGCATGGTTCCACATTCTCTGTAGTTTTTGTCAATGCATGTTCTTCTAAATCATTCTTGTTCTACATATAAATAAATTATCTTATTAAATATATACCATACCATTATCTTAGTATTTGAAGGGAGCAAATGATATTCTATTATTTAGACTGGAAAATGAACTTCCATTTAAAAATAATGCCAAAATCCAAATGTCAACTATACTCATTCTTCCCAAAATTAGTGCTAATTTATCGAATATATAGCAGATTAGGATGGCAATTATCCAATAAATAAACTCAATGATTTTTCAAATATATAACAATTAAGCTCAGTGACATTACGATAAATATATATCAAATTAAATTAGTTACATTACGACAAGCTATATTACTCTGAACTTTCCTACAAAAAATAAGTGATAGCATCATAATACAAATGAAACATGCGTAAAATAAAATATATACAGCATCCAACAAATACAATATATGCAGTATATAATTTATGAAGTTTGTTAGTCTTACCTATTTTTTACTTTAAACATCATTACATGTATTTTTTTCTTCTTGTTGTTTCTATGTTGTATCATCTCCATCTCCTTCAGAAGCATCATCTTCTTTTCTTTCAGAATATTCACTATCTTCATCTTCATTTCCATCATCTTCTCCATCATCTCCACTATCATCTTCATCATTTCCATCATCACCATTTGGTTCATCATCCCACCATCTGATTCATCATTTCCAACATCTTTATTGTCTGCATCTTGGTTGTTCTCCTTTTAATATGAGTACCCATTCAATTTATTAATCAAATTATATAATAAGCATATATTTTTGAATTTAAAGTGAAATATTACCTCATCACTTCGTTGTTTCTTTAGCTCTGCTACATCTTTGCATTAAGTTGTAACCATTCTATGAATTTCATTAACTTTTTGAAAAAATTGTGTCCAATCTAGAGACTTGTTGCTTATCTCACCATCATGTTTTGACTGCCAATTTTCCATGTGTATGTCAAAATCCTCACTAGGTTCCAATACGCTCTTTCATTTTCTTGAATTCAAAAATTATAGTGGACAAATTTGTTTTGTTCCAGCCAGAATGGCTAGAATATTCCATGTTTGGGACGAGAACAGAATATGGGATGGTAAAATCCCATTTCTGAATTCGGTCGATTCCGGTCGAAATATGCCCATTTCACCCGGAATAGATAAAATTGCAAAAAGACGGAAACAATCACTTATTTTAAAAACTGTATTAAATATTAGTGGAAGCAACATTATCCAATAACATTGCTATTGCCCAGTTGGTTATGGGCTTTAAATCAATATTCCCCCTCCCATATTCAACTTCAATGACCTGCCATTTATATTTTTACTTCATTTTTGTTCAATAATAATTTTTTTTAATTTAATAGAGATAATTTTTCTTCATAATTGGTTAAATTTTTTCTGTAATTATTTTTTACAATGAGTTACTTGTTTAGATTAATTGTATGATTTATTTATATTATAAATTTAAATAAATAGTGATTATTTTAAGGTTAAATGAGTGATTTTTTAGATTAATTTATTATTTGTATATTGATTTGTTACATTTCGAGGTGAAGAATTATGCTCATGCTTTTAAATAAATAGGAGCGTTTGGAATAAAGTACGAGTGCTTAAAATAAATAAGTTCTTTAATTAGAATTATGTTTATCTTGCTAGTTATTAGTCATGATTCTTTTTTGGGTTTATTATAATTTTATAATATTATGTTTACATGTCTGAAATGTTTTTTAGAAATGGAATACCAGAACACCAAAATATCTGAAATATTTTGTTTTTAAATAAACTGAAACGACCATCGAAACAGAATTGACTACTTTTTGAAAAACTGCTGCATGTATAGTCTTTCCATCTCATCAGATAAAACCTCAATGGGAACGATCTGTAGCTACAAAATAGACTAGTATATTTTAAATATACAGTTCATACACAATATATATATTACTGAAGTTTTATAGCATATTTACTTACAATGTTGCATTCAGATTCTACCGTTTCCAGTTCTTTTCAGTCTGGTTGCATTGTTGACTCCTAATAGCTTATTCTAGGTAGATAACTTTCTAATTTTTTGGCATATTTACTAGTCGATAATGTTGGAATTCTTTCATATCCCCATTTGATCAATGCTAATGGAAAGCCCCCAAACCAATTATAGCATATTTACTTACAATGTTGCATTCAGATTCTACCGTTTCCAGTTCTTTTCAGCCTGGTTGCATTGTTGACTCCCAATAGCTTATTCTAGGTAGATAACTTTCTAATTTTTTGGCATATTTACTAGTCGATAACGTTGGAATTCTTTCATATGCCCATTTGATCAATGCTAATGGAAAGCCCCCAAACCAACTACCCTTTGAATCTGGTTTACGATGGAATCTAACTATGTAGTCCAACATGATTTCATAGGTTAGCCTACCCCATGGGTATTTTTCAAACAAATCATCATTATCCAGCATCCTAAGATGATCTAAATCAATGTTTGTTCCATCTTATTTTCCTAGGATTAGATTTTTCAAACAATATAGTTTTTCCAATTTCAATTTCTCTTCATCGTCCACCATTTGCAGCCTTATAAGCTACCCTTAAATCCTTTGTGTGTTATGGATTTATCACCTTTAAAGCTCGATGATAACAAGGACCCACCAGGTAATTTTTCTCTCCTAATTAAAGGGAATGGGTCACAATTCAGTCCAATCATTATAGTAAATTCTTTTAATCCAAATTTCACTAATTTCCCATTGAAATTAAAGCATAACTCATCTTTCCTATCACGCTTACACACTCTTCGAATGATGTGCAAGCATAATTGGGAGGGGAATTTGGTGACCTTAATATCTAGAAATGTGTCCCAAATATGATTGCCTAAATTTTTGAGTTGGGAACCTAGACTTTCCTCAAGGGTGGGAATGATATCATTTTTTGAATACTGTAACACTTTTTTTTATGCCTTCCAAAATTGATTTTGAAGCAACAAAGGATTTTCCTGTCAATATAGTATATAATAAATACACAACACATATTCAATAAGCTGTAAATGAAATTAAATAGATTATTAAAAGTTAATAAGATATATATGTTGAAAACCCTAAAGCCATTTTTTATCACTCACAAAAATGATGATTTGTTGCATCCCCCATTAAAAGAAGAAATGAGTCACTACAAATTTAACGTACAAAACATAGACATGATGCTATTTAGCTAAACCCTTTCATAACAAGTCCATTGTATTTGATAATACATTACTTTTACAGTTTATAATATATACAAATATAACATTTACTATGTGATATAGTTCCACTAGTGAATAAAATTAATAAAACACTATCATAGGGTTTTCATAGCGCTTTTCGTAATGTTATGTTTGTCAACGTTATTAAAACTTCGACCCTATGATAGCGTTTAAAAAATGCTATCCTAACTACGTCTAATAACGTTTAAAAAATGCTATCGTAACCTTTCGATAGCGTTTTATAGACGCTATAGAAAGTCACCAAGCGCAATGAGATGCTTTCTACAGCGTTTAAAAATGCTATTGAAAGGTTACAATAGCGTTTTGTAAACGCTATTAAAAGTAGTGATAGTACACATGATGCAAGATGAATGATAAATGTGCATCTCTGTTCAGAGAGCTATAACATCTTAAATAGTATATAAACACATTCATTATTTGATGGAATTCAGAACACTTACATAAATTCTTCTGATAGGAATTAACTTTAAGAAAGTATTATAATCAAAGCAAAAACATTATATGAACAGCTATATATATAAAAGCTTTTTTCAAAACTAAACATTCAATATTTATTTAAAAAAAGCTCAAAACATAGTTTAAGTCATAGTATATATTTTACAATACATTATACTAACAATTTATATAATATACATTTAACTTAACACCATCATTCATAGTGATAGTTCTTATTATATATATAATACATATAACAAAAGTGTTGATCTAATATGATTGCTTACCTCATCTTCATCAGTAGTTGGCTGAGCTTTCTTGACAGACTTGATCGTAGACATTGTTGTTGGAGTTACTGACTTTTTGTAACTCTCAAAACTATCATCGGTGTTGTCAGCATCAAAGATAGAACTAGAAGCATGATTTCTGAGTCTTTGACATGTTCTAGTTGGTTGTGCCGGCATATAATAGTGAAATTAATATGGTTTATAACATATGAAACAAATTTCTATCCAAGCTTAATATATATATATATATATATATATATATATACACACACACACATTTTCATCTGTCTTTGTCAATGCATTACTGATAGTCGCCTTCTCCTCCAACATATTAGAAGGTGTGCTTGGAGATAGTTTTGCCTTCACTATAGCTATGCTTTTTGCTTTTAGTTTGCCTTTTTCCCTTATCCTTGTATTCAAATAATAGTTGATAATAAGTTTTCTGAAACTTTTATAATTTGAGTTTATTTTGATAGTTTATTGCATAATATCTGTTTATAAAACTTTTGAAACTTTTTGCTTTTAGTTTGCCTTTTCCCTTATCCTTGTATTCAAATAATAGTTGATAAAAGTTTTCTGAAACTTTTATAATTTGATTTTATTTTGATAGTTTATTGCATATTAACAATTTATAAAACTAAGTTTATGATGTATGCTTACACTAAACATTTGATAGTCACAATAACAAAAGTAAACATCAACAATGTAAACAACAAATCTTGTACTTAGCCAAGTCTATACATAAAACAGTAACAATTCTTATAAACAATTTATTTTATATTTACAGTAAACTTACAATAAGTATTGTTTAGTCAATAAGATTTTTTAATCAGTTTATTGTATACGATCACAGAACTGGAACTCATATCAGTTTACAATAAACATTGTTTCTTGTACGAACTTGGTTTTTATCTTTCAATTTATTATCAGTTTACAAAATTATTCTCAGAATCAGTTTATAATTAGTTTACAATCACTTTAAAAATGCTTTAAACGTTCAATTTATAATTAGTTTAAAACCAATTTATAATCAGCTTTACAATTTTTTTTGCAGTATTACAAAATCAACTAACAAAATCTAAATCCAAAGCAAATATTTGTTTTCTTGTATGAATTTGTAGAGAATATACTCTGCGAAAACCGAGTAAATATTTTGTTGTATGGAATCAGTAGATGTTTTCTTGCATGTAGAATGTTTCATAAAAAATAGACGCAGAATGCATGAATCTATGTGAATCTGTAGGAAAAAATACCTCTAGGTGATAGTTGTGTTCATCCTAGTCTTCATATTTCTTGTACTCTGCAAAAATAGTACATATCGTAAACCCTAAGTTTTTTCATTATCTTGTATTTTGTGTATAAACATGAAATATCGATGATCGATCACAAGATTTCTTGTGTTCTTAATGTTTTATTCTCGGAGAATTTCTGAGTTTTTGAACCTAAAAAAGTATCGTCAGAATACCTAAGATTTGTTTGTAGAAACCGTAGATTTTGTTTGACAGAGAATTTGTAGAAGTATATTTTCTATATACATCTGTTTATGTTACTATTTCGGAGTAGAGAAGCACTGATTTTTAGTGTTTATGTAAAATTTCTAGAAGAAGGAAGAAAGAGGGGTTTTGAATTTTTAGAGAGGTGGAGCAGTTGATGTGTTAAATGAACAGGCAAACGTGTTAAACTAAAAGAGATGGTTGAAGTGTAATTTCCTATATTTTTAGTGTTTTAAGTAGTGCTTTCTTTTTATTTTAGGCTATTTTTTATGATAGTTTGTAACTCGGCCATTTTTTTACGTTTTTATTAAAATTCGCCTATTTCTTATGAAAGCCCTTCAAACTAAATGGGCCTTTAGTTTTCAGTGAACCATATCCAGCAAAGATTGCCCAATTGTGGGCCAATCTTATTTACTTCTATTTACATTCGATCTGATTTAGTTCTTAATACTATATCAAAGTTTTTAGCCTCGTAATCCTATTATATGTCAGAATTGACAGCGTCACGCGGCGAAAGCATGGTGGTTTAAAAAATTAAATCGTTTAAAACTTTATTGATTGAAAACAAAAATAATTGTGGCGCCATAGTATAAAAACAATCTTAAACCTTTTAATGAAAATAAACACTATTTCTCGTCAAATCCATACATATTTATACATTAAATCAAAGACGAACACAAATAGTTATTATACCTCTTATAGTCATATCAAACATCCTTGCAAACAACGAATTTGTAATTCCACGAACAATAGACTATGAGATTTACACCAAGATCTTTCAGGCCAATCTTTAAACACATTAGGACTGTGTGAACACGTAGAATAAATCAAACACTTTTTCTATCTCTAGATGTACTCAACACATGAGATCTAGAGATTTTGGAGAATGACTATTGTGAGACAAAACTCTGAGAAAATTAGGAAAACTTGCGGAGATTTTTTATTAACCTTTAATCATCCAGTTACGCACACTGAGCCCAGTAGAATAATATCAATTTATATCTTCTAGGTCAAGGCACATCAGATTTTTAAAATTTTAAAAAATAATAAATTGATTACAAATGTGTAATTGTAATAGGATTATCTAATTAATATAAATAATAAATTATAGGATAATTGTCACGTGACATATTAGACTGTCACATGTCAGTCTCTGATTTTGAATAAGAGATTGTCAGGAGTTACTGTAGTGCACTTGGCACACTGTAGTACCACACGACACTACAGTGGTACACTGAATCATCAGTGTCATGATGTATTTATGATTCATACGGCACCCTGCAATGCCATGTAGCATTGGAGTGTTGGCTCAGTTATAGTGATCAAGATATCAGTTACTTCAAAATTAACTTACCTGATCTCCCAATCAATTATCCAATCTGTTAATTAACAGAACCAAACCAAATCATTATCTCATAATGATTTAATATTATTTAATTTCATAAATCAAATATTCTGTCTCACTAATTGATCAACATTAAGTTAATCGATATAATTATTTAATTTTAATTTCCAAAAATTATATTAAATAATTAATTAAGTACACATAATTATCTCATAATTACATACTTGCCTCAGAAATTTAATTCATTTAGTAAGTTAGTCATTTTCTCATGTCTTGAAATATTCACACTATAGATTGTGTAGTATAGAGGTGGCTTGGGGAGTGTGGACCCATAACTCTAAACTCCAATAAATCAGGTTATTAGTTAAACACTTTAATTAAATAATTTTATTTATTAATTCTATTATTACTGTACTATAAATATGGAATTATACACTTAGAAATTATATAATACATTTAGAGAGTATTCTCATATAGTTCATTGATATAATCACTTCATGTGATTATGTCCTATAATTATTTGTTCATAGATTAGAGCTGGTCAAAATTACCATTTTAACATTCTAATTATCTTTTGATCCTTAGGTACCATTAATTCACTAGTGAGCGGTCAATTTATAACTGTATTATAAATTTGAGCTCAATAACTATTCAGTTCCAGAATTGACACTTAAGTGAACCAATATACGATCCATTAAAAAAGCTTGGATTCCAAATCTTATAAGTCATGTTCCCAGCAATCCATATCATTGAATCTCCCAAACAGAAGTCACTAGTCTGTTTTACAAACAAACATTAATGAGTGAATCAAAAGATTCAGTAGACATGCATAAGAGTTCATGTATACTCAGGATTTAGACTGGTTTACATATGATAATCAGTTTTGATGTATATTAAGTCTTTATGATAAACGGTAAGCTAATAAAGATATTAATCAATATCGGTCTTGGCCTATATATTCTAATTAATCATGGCATATACATTCTAATTATATAAAGTACATTCACTAAAATTCTCTATTCATATCAGTGATCCGGATCTAAATCACATGCATTTAAAATGCTTAATGAACCGTACTAGTAACCATCCATTAATGATTCCATATTTTAATATGTTACGAACTATTTTATTCATTATACATGATCTTAATCCTATTGTACTTATACAAGATCATAGTCTCATTAATGAATATGAAATTTTCAGATATTTTATATAAATTATTCAATAATAATTAAAAAGAACAATTATAAAAAACATGTAGTTTTATTAATTTTATATTAAAAATGTCTAAACACATTATTTGAGGTTACTATTCCCAACAATGTTCCACTTGCCCTAAAGCAAATACGGCATCTCTCTTGACCCTAAATTTCGCATGTGGCCCTCAAATGACTTCACAGGAAGTGTCTTGGTAAATGGATCTGTCATTATCTCCATAATAGTCAGTCACCTTGGTGTACGATCCAGACGTCGACTTTTGACCATCCTTATCTGATTCATCAGTCTATCCATTGAGATTCAGGTCTCCACCTGAATAAATAAACATATAACTTATCATTCTCTAGAGATACTTGAGAATGTGCTTTATTGCAACCCGCTATTCTAAACCAAGATTTAATTGATAACGATTGGAAATTTCTACTGCATAACAGTTGTCTACTCTCGTACATAACATTCCATACATGAGACAACCAACAGCTGAAGTATAAGGAACCTTTCTCATATCCTCCTCCTAAGGTGTCTTAGGACACTGCTCTTTGGAAAGGATAATTTCATGTATGGTCGGTAGTTGAACTTTCTTGAAATTTTCTATAGAGAATATCTCTCCAGCACCTTATCAATATAAGATTCTTGAGAAAGTGTTAAGAGCTTGTTCTTTCTATCCCTTAGGATTTAGATGCCTAGAACATAACTCGCATCTCCCAAATCTTTCATTTGAAATTTCTCAGCTAATCACTTACTTACCTTCGACAAAGTTTCTACATCATTCCCAATGGGTAGAATATCATCGACATAAAGAACTAAGAAAACCACTGTCTTATCTTTGATATATTTATAAACACGAGTTTCATCAACATTTTTCTCTAAGCCATATGATTTAATAATTTCATCAAATGTAAGATTCCAAGATCTTGATGCTTGCTTTAATCCATAAATGGATTTAAGTAACTTGCATACTTTCTGATCTTTCTCCCTTTTCACGAATACTTCTGGTTGCATCATATAGACGTTTTCTTCAAAAGAGCCATGCAGAAAAGCTATCTTGACATCCATTTGCCACATTTCATAATCTAAACTAGCGGCTATGGATAAAAGGATGTGAATGGATTTTAGCCAGGCAACGAGAGAGAATGTCTCTTCATAATCGACCCATTCCTTTTGTGTATAGCCTTTGGCTACAATCTCTACTTTCCCATATGAACCTCTTTTCTTCTTGAAGATTCATTTACATCCAATGGACCTGACATCTTCAGGTGGATCTATAAGTTCCCAGACATAATTGGAATGTACCGATTCTATTTCTTGGTTCATGGCATTATGCCATTTCTCCTTTTCAGGATTTTCCATCACCTCTTTAAAGGTTAATGGATCGTACTTATCAATGTCAGACACTAGAACATTTCCTCTAGTTCATAGCGAATAGGTTGTCTTCAAGGTTGTCAAAATCATGATCCTACCTAGGTTCGTGGAGAGGTCTCATGAATCGGATCATAAGATCGAATCATGGATCGTAAGATCCTACTATATACTAGTAGTATTATGAAAAAAATATAATTTATCAAACTACATATTAAAATTCTTGAATATAGTTAATTAATCAACAGTAAATTACACTATTTTACTAAGAACAATTTAAATAAATAAATAACAACTCAAAAATTGAACAGATTAAATGAACTTTGTATTGTTTTCACATGAATACCTTACAAAATTATGGTTAGTGGGATCGTAAGATCGTAGTTGGATCTTACGATCCTACCAATCCAAGACAAAAATATAATAAGATCATAAAATCCTTCCAATTTAAGATCCTAAATTGGTCGGATCGTGGAAGTTATAAATGATCATAAAATCGTAAGATCCAACGATCTGGATCAAGAGTTTAACAATTATGGTTGTCTCACAACCCTCCCACTACGACGTTGCACCAGGATTTTCTGAACAGGAACAATGGGTTTGTATGGTTTGTCGTTTACCAGTTAATGAAGAAGGTGGTCTGATCTCATTAGATTCTAATTATTCGAGGATTACTTTGCTATGAGATTTGCAGTTTTTCATATAGTCATGTTCAAGGAAAGTGGTACTTGTCGATACAAACACATTTTGAACCGTGTGACTATGAAAGTACACACCTCTTGTTTCTGGAGCATAGTCAACAAATATACACACTTCAGACCTTGAGTCTAACTATCCAGTCTTGGGTCTAAGAACGTGAGTTGGACATTTCCATATACAAATTTGACGCAAACTAGGTTTGAAGCCATTTCATAACTCTAAAAGTGTATTTCTTACAGACTTAGAAGACGCTACATTCAAAACGTAGGTTACTGTTTGAGGTGCATATCCCATAATATGAGTGGTAGTGATGAGTAGCTTAACATCGACCTAACCATATCTAATAGTATTCAGTTTCTCATTTCTGAAACACCTTTTTTCTTTAGCGTTTCGGGTGTTGTGAGTTGGAATAGAATGTCATACTCCAACAGTTAATCCTTGAATTCTAAATCCATGTTTTCACCACCTCGAGCTGTTCAAAGTGTTTTCAAAGATTTACCTAATTACTTTTCTGCTTTGGCTTTGAAGTCTTTAAACTTTCCAAAAGTTTCAGACTTTCTATGCATTAGATAAGTATAACCATATCTAGAGTAATCGTCAATAAATGTGATGACACATACCCACCTCTAGTTTGTACATTGATCGATCCACATACATCACTATGTACTAGCTCAAGTGGTCATTTGGCTCTTTGGCCCTTTCCAGAGAAAGGTCTCTTGATCATTATCACGTCGTCATCAGTCAGCTCACTTGACGAATCAAACATCTGTAAAGAAGAACATACATGGTTAGTTGCTCTTGAATCCAATATATAGGATGATAAATGATATTCCACTAAATAAGCTAAAAGTACAAGTAAATCATATTTACCTTTCTTTTTCATCTTGGAGAGATACTTGTTACAGTTTCTCTTCCAGTAACCTTCAACCCCACAATGGAAACATTTTCGCATGAGTTTGTTGTCAATCTTGTTCTTATTTCCGTCAACTGACCTCTTGGCTTTCTTTTCATTATTATTCTTACTTTTGTCCTTACCATTCTTCTTCTTCTTATTGTTATCATTAAAAACAGAGAAAGAAGGGTTTTGCTCAACAACGTTTGCCTCGCCTCCAATAGTGGCTTCTGTATCTATAATCCAAGCATTCACTTCAGAATTTTCAAGACATTCTTCAGTAAGGATAAACTTGTGGTTCTCACATATTAGCACCAAATTCGAATTCAACTTCCATCTTATGAAATTATCACCATTAAGGCTTTCAAGTGCAAGTAAAGCTATAATAGGGTTGCCCATGATAGACATAATAATAACTGAAAAATAAAACATACACCACTCGTTATAATTGTAATAAATATCAAGAGATGCAGGAAGTAAAGATGATACATGAATGCAACATATCAAACACATAAAAACTTTACAATTCCTAATTCACTATAAGACAACCTAACAATTAATGTGCCGCCTCAGTGTTGGTCAGATTAATTTTAAACTGTCTATAAGATATTCTCATCCTTATTAATTAAAACTTAAAATATCACATATTTTCTCTTTTAACAATAAGGTATAACTTATTTGGTAAAATCACAATAATCCATTCAAAGCTTAATTGTGACTTTGTGAGTGTAAACAATTATTTTAGATTCCATAACGTGATTTAGAATATGCCGCCTTAGGGTCGGTCAAGTCTAAACTACATCACTTAGTCATATCTTCTTAAGAAGTTCAACATTGATATTGATACAGTTCGAAACATTACTTAGGGGGATGAAAACAGCCATCTCGAGGCCATCACTGTATATCACGGTGTTGTACGACCATATGCAACATTGACATACCAACCTTCTCTCACTCACTATTTTATAATTGATGTTTTTCTATTTTAACTAATCAATTGATTCTAAATTAATTACTATTTAAAATAACCTTATGAATGTAAAATTAATTATTAATCCAATCTAATTTGTCTAAGTTCATTTAACCTTTTAAAGTGCTTAAGTCAAAATTAGGTGAACTTAGAATAACTAATTAATTACATTCATTGAACTTTAATAAAACACTTTTAATAAGGTTGGTTATCCTAAAGGTTACCAGGGTCTTTAGATTGATGTGATTACCAAGTTTAACTAATTAAAACTTACCAGTTTATATGTAATTTATTTCATAAAATAATTCATATATACACATTAAGAGAGTTCTAATCAATCACGTTTCTACTAATGATATGCATGATTAAATAAAAATGTGTAGAGTTTCATGTATGACATGTGATCGACTAATGTATGGCCATGTTATCAATCATATCAATAAATATTTATTTAATAAATTAAATAAATAAATGAAGAATTGAATGACTATTGGGTATTTCTAAATTACAACCTTTAAAATGTAGAAATAATTACAAAATAGACTTCAAGAATACATATTTTCAAAATAGCTCATTCTCCACCAAATATTCATCTCCATAATCTTCAAGCTTTGATCAAAACCCGTTTAATTAGGATAAACAATTTTTCTTAATTAAATAATCTCATTAATTATTCTTTTAGAATTAATTAAATTTGATTAGTTAAAAATTAATTTGATGACTCATCAAACTTGGGTCAAAACCAATCAATTAATTAATTTTAATTTTAAAAAATTAAAATAGATACCTATACTTTTAAAACTTCAAAATCAAAATTCAAAAAATAAAAGATAGGATTAGGGTTTTTGTAAAGTATCACAAGGATAGGACAACATGGTATCAAGGTTTTTGTAAAACAAACCCTGGCAATCATAATAATTGCCGCCGATGGTGGTAGTGGGACAATCCCACCGCCGCCATCGACTACCCATCCACCACCGGCGTACCTCACAGCGATGCCGCCACCGGTGCCAGTGTCGGCAATCATATTGTGGGTGATGGCGCTGGAAATCCTATTTATCTTTTCTTCTCCTCGCTCTTCTCATGTGTTCTTCGTCTTCTCATGTACTGAATTTTTACAGCGTAATATTCAAAATAAAAATTACAAAAAATCATATGCCCCCAAAATGGATTACACAAGATCTAAAAAAAATAAAGAACAAAGCATAAACTCAAAAGTCACTATACAATTAATGATCCATCATAAACCATTCATTCAAAAAACATAACCATCTATTCATTCATACATATCGAAATATATAATCAATAATGCAAGATCACTCACACAGTGTTTAATGTATACATATATAAAGACCACTCTAATACCAATTGTTGGAACTGGTGGCGTCACGCGACGGAGGTGTGGTGGTTTAAAAAAATTAAATCTTTTAAAACTTTATCGATTTAAAATAAAAATCATTGCGACGCCACAGTTTTCAAAAAAAACTTTTAAACCTTTTAATGAAAAAAAATACATTTTCTCATCGAATCCATTATATATCTATACATAGATATGGCAAGTGGGCTGGTTCAACCCACGAAATCGGCTGAACCTGCCCGTTAAAGCACGGACCGGTCTGGACCTTGTATGAACAGCACCAGGCGAGTTTAGGCCCGTGAGCCAAGCCTGAGCTAGACTGGCCCGTAAGGCCTGACGGGCCTGAACCAGCCTGGCCCGTGGCAATTTCCCTTTAACTAAAAATTTAAAAAATCAGAGCTTGAACCCTTGACCTTTCCCGTACAAACTATACACCTTACCAATAGACCAAAATAACTCTTGTTGAAATATTGTGTATCTTAATACACATAAATATATTATTGATCATAAATGGGAGTAAAATAAAAAGAATATTAGGTTTTCGACGATGTGATTACCCTCACACAGGTAATGTGACTTTTCAATAGATTATGAGTATATTGCATGAATATAGTATTTATAATAGAATTGTCAGTATCACTCTCGATAACGTTAGTGCAAACGACAGTGCTATTAATTTATTCAAAGATAATTTTACTATTTATTCAACGATAGTGCTATTTAACTGATTCCAAGATAATTTTATGACTATATGGCTAGTACTCTTTTTTCTTTTCTGGGTTTTTCCCAAAAAGGTTTTTTTAGTAAACGTTTTAACGATGCTAGCTCGGGGGGGGGGGGGG